>VXAD01004809.1:1395834-1882659 GCA_013399195.1 Dicrurus megarhynchus
TTTTTTTTTTTAATGAGAAAATTAAACTTAAGAGAGGGAGAATAGGTAAGAATTCTGACACACTGAACATTTCTGGCTTGGTTGCATGTTCTTCTCACGGTGAAGAAAAAGAGAATATTATTCTAGGTCTCTTTTGAAATGAAAAATTCATCTCCCAATTCTATTTCTTAACTTAAATGCCTGAATCAAATCAGGATTTAACAGAATGAGGCCTTTTGAATGAGGCCTTGATCTTGGAGCAATTGAATTACAACATAACAAATAATGTATGTAATAATAGAGCAATCTCAATTAGGTAACATATTTGTCAGCTCAACAGTTTTTGTTGCTGCAGAACTAATCATGAACCTCATTCACTTACTCTGCCACTGGCATTAATCCAATATATATCATAGCAAAACCATTTATTCCTTATTTATACATATTTGTGGAGGGAGAGAGATACTGTAGGTAAGAGATGTCCACACTTCAGAATTGCTATTCAGGCATCTGCACACTGTTAAACACTGTGAAGAAAAGACCTTATATTACCAGTTTGGTGAGTTTTTCAACTCAGTCTAGACCAAGTGCTGTAATTGTAGGTTTTAAATGGATTAGTCTATTATCAAAAAAGCCTGGAGATGGCAAACCCTGTAAATTAAGCTTCAAAAAATATTTTCAGAAATGCCTCTGTCATGCAATCACAGGCATTAAGGCAAATCTGTAAGAGTATAATCACATAAAAATGTTTTGGAACATATATAACTTGTAAATGCATTAGAACTGCATGGAGGTTACCTCAAATTATTGTGGAAATGGAACATTTGGCTGTAAATCACAGCAAAATAAATTGTAGTTCACTCTAGGTGGTTTTCATTTGGCATGCACAAATCTTCACCTGTTGTAAGGTACATATAAAGTCAGAAGCAATGTTTTATATACTATCACTTTTTCAAGATACCTTAGAATAAATTAGCAAATTACAAGCTAAACTGGCTCCAAATACACAAAGAATTATTAGATGAGCATATTTCTGTAGTAAAATGTAAGGGTTGGAAAACATCATCTGAATGATATCTAAAAATAATCTGGAAGTATGATAGTTCCTCTGATGAAATACAGCCTGGAGAGCTCTAACCAAACTGGTAATCAGGAAGATGCAGCTTCGAGGAGAGAAAAAGGAGGAACTGTCTGGGTGGTCTGATGTGAGTTGATTGCAAGAGCTCCATTATCCTAAAATGGATACCAGGTATCCAAGCAGTGAAGAATGTATAAACATTAAGTGTGAGTAGAGTGCTGCAGACAGAGAATCCTTTGGGAAACAAGAAGAAACAAAAGAAACTTAAACACTCATACTGATTGCATTGTATCACAGAACGACAGAGACCAATAGCTTCAGCACAGTCTGAGGAATATCTATTATGCTATCTCCAATGAAACCCTAGTCCTCTGCTCAGAAGTGACTGAAATTATGATGAAATTAGTCCTCTTAGAAATAAAATTCAGCTCAGTAATTGCTGCAGTAAGCCTACTCCCTCTGGCTGTACTACTGTGTAATTTTTATTATTTTTGAATTTTGAGTGGATAATCTAGTCATCACATTGGTGATAAAAAAGATTTAAGGAAAGATATAGCCAATTGTTGAATTTAGGCTTCACATACTTTCTGGCAGAAATTATCTGAATTTAATACTTTAATGGTTCATTTGACATTCCTTATAGATGGGCAGGATACGGAGGGAAGTAGAAAAGAAGGAACTTTCAGAACTGCATCTGTTTTCTGCTTTAAGAACAGCCCTCTTTTTCTTTGATGCCTATTCTGATTCCACTGCTTCTGCTGAAGGCAGATCAGATGCTCCTTTGACAGCACTAAACTGAATGAGTCAAAGGAGAGGAGGGAAAGAAAAGAAGATCTTTTTAAAAAAAAAACCCAAAACTGAATGTCTACACCAATTGCAAAAAATGGTAAGCCAGCCCTACTCTTAAGAAAAAAAGATGTTTACTCATATAGATTTAAGAGGTTCAGAATGTGTTTCTTGCCTTGGTAAACTCAGTAACCTCCAGTGGTCTGTGTTGAAAACAAAGATCTTGCAACTTGACCTCTTCTATTGTTGACTACCTGCATTTGTCTGGTGAGTTAACAGCTCTCTAGAAATCAATTGTTTCATTAAAAAGTTTTTATGTGATAGCAAGGATGAAAACAAGAAAATGCAACCATATCTATTGCATAGATTAATTCCTTTTTGTGAATGCAGTTGAGTCTAGGGGAAAAAAAACCTTTGGCAAGACTAATTTCTCACCAACCATAAAGGAACAATGCTGGGAAAGGAAGCAAGAATTTTTATCAAGATACCCTTGCAAGAGAATCTTTCCATTTTGCTTATTGGGATTTTGCTGTTTTCTAAATAACCTGCTCATCCTTGCCTTTCATTGTGTGCAAAGCCTGCAAATTTTTCACTTGTCAAAAACAGATCTCCCCCTTTTCCCAACAAGCATGAAAATATTTCATGTCATTTTAAGCCAAAAGAATCAAATATAGTTGAAAGAAATTACTTCAGTCATTTCAGAACTCTGCAGAGATACCGTGAAACACTAAGTTCAGGTCAAGAGGAAATTCAAGCAACTTCATGTTTCTTTCTCCATTAGAAAAGGAAGACAATGAACTAAATAAAACAAATTCAGAAGTTCTACAGAAGTATGGATCTTAATGTTTCATAAAACACAGGGAATAAAACACAGGATGTTAAGATTCGAAATGTGAAATTAATTAATCTCTATTTGTTGAACTGTTAGGACATTTTTAAACTACATTAGTTATTCTCTTATGCTCTCTGTACAGTTTTTACCAGCTGACATGTAGTTTTGATGAATTTATTTGCTTCAATTTGCTTAAGGCATATTTCTACGGTACTTATGGATGTATAGGGGTTATATTATGGAAGTGATCCATTAACTGACCAGCAGAAGTGAAGTCTATTCTTTCTGCACCTGAAAGGCCATTCTATTTATATGATCTTTGCAACTGCACTTTTTGATCACTATGTGTGCAAACATATTTTCACATGGTAGAGCTTGTATACAAGATCCCGATCCTCCTTTGAGGAAGGAAGGGATGAATTCATAGCAGTTTATGACCTGAACTACAATGAGGAGGATTTTAATTTTCCTCTCTGTTCAATATAACATTTCTAACTTGGCAAAGGAAATATTACATGAATGAGTTTCAAGACTCCCTAGCGGTATGATGGTGCTATCTAGTCAGGTTACAGCACTGCAGCTTGAAGGAATGAAAATCAGACTACACTTTATTATCTAATGACAGCTGCTGTAAAATTTTATGTCATCTCTTTTTTCTTTGCTTAAAGTGTAACAGAGTCTGCTGTAGCCAACCACCTCTCTAATGCTTACTCTTTTTACCTAACCTCATCTTTTGTGTTAGATTAAGTATTTTGCTTCCCTTCTTGCTAAAAGTTCTGACTGACATTTCCTGTGTACTTTCAGTACCTTTTTTTTTTTCCTTTACAGCATTTCTAATTCACTTTCTCTATTCCCATTTACTCTGTAAGAGGTTTTGTTCTGCTCTGGCTTGGTTGAATAAAAATGAAAAAAAGAAAGAGAAAGAGCCTGTCTTCCTATATTAGATATTAGAGCTTTCCCAAATGCATTTTGCTTCTGTCCTATGGATCCTTACTTAGCACTTTTCTGATTTAGCCAAAATTAAATCTCACTATTTCTTTGTGTTTTACAGTAGATCTGATTAAATAGTGTAATGGAAAATTATAATCATCTTCCTGGGTGAAGCTGAAACTGTTATTCTGTGATTTGTGATTTTATTATGTCTATTCTAGCATTAAAACTGGAAAAATTTGAAGTATATGAAAAAGCTTAAATGTTTTTGTTATACTACATTTGTACATGCTAGCATTTTTTTGGTGATTTTGTTTTCTATTATCCTAGACTAAAAGAATCACAAACATTAGTGGTCAAAGTCACAGAGTAGGTCATCTGATCTATTTTTATTCCAGCACTGGTTTTTCTGACTATACTTTATCAGAATAATTTGTCCAGTCTACATTTCTATGACCCTTTTCCAGTTCTTCTAAAAACTTACAGACTGATAAAGACTTCTGCTGATATTCATCCAGCATTATGCTGTACACAGTTTCAGCCAAGTATTTCTTCCTAATATACACTCAGATTTTAATATACATGTTTTTTGTTCCTCAAGAAAATTCTTGACCACTGAAATGCATGGGCAACTTGCTCTGAAGTCAACAGGATATGTGTGTTAGAGAATGAATCTGGCTCTTAGCATTTACAGTAATGGTAATTATTTTGTCCTCTTTATCATTCTTGAATTAATAGAGATCATATGGGAAATTTCTGATGATATCAGATATGCATCGAGGTGTCTGTAATTCAACAATTATAATAATTGTAGCAATTGTTCCCAAGAGAATATCCATAGCTTTGAAAAAATACCCAAAATTCAATGTAAAATGGATGGAAGGGGGAAAGCACTACAGAAAGACATGTAAAAGAATCTGCGTTATCTTAGAGCTAATAAATTACTCCCATCATTGAATCTATGGCCTCACAGTTCCTGGAAACTGCTTCTAGCCACTTGGCATATAGCATCTCAAATACATTCTTTGAGGAAAAGAGTTAGTCTTCCATTTTAAAGTATAACCCATTTAAAAAAAAAAAAAAAGCCAACAATTAAAAACAAAGCAAAACAGAAACAAACAAAGAAACAAACAAAAAATCCCAAAAAAACCCAAAACTGAAAAAACCGATCACCTTATAAAATTGTTTATTCTGAGGTTATGGGAACACCAGGCTCAAAACAGTAGCTCTTATATCCAAGAAGAAAGCTCTGAGCAATGTTCACAAGCTTTCTTCCTTTGGAAGCACTCCAGGGTGTGTACAGTTTTGAATTATTGTGGACCAATAGGAAAACAAAACCAAAGGAGAATTACCTTTCTTGTGAACTACAGAAATTATTTCTGATGTGTTTTCTACATAGAAATAATATGGTTTGTTTATGGAGAATGATGCTTTCAAACAATCCTTTTACTCCAATAACTGATACTAAGGAAAGAACAACCCCTGCTAACTGTGATTTTAAAGAAAAAGAAGTTGGCAGTACTCACACGAAATGTTTTTCATCCAAGGACTTAAAAGGATTTGACAAAATTAAATTAGTCCTCTCAATACTCATGAGAATAAGATAGTCTATTCTCACAGAATGGAAAAAAGAGATTTGGGAAGGCTAAATATTTCAGCAATGTTCATAAAACAGACTGAGACTTTAAGCTGAGAGAGGAATCCATTAGTTCTCACAATACTCTATTTCTCTGCCCGCTATGTGCCCTCCCACATTTCTGTTATTTATATGCAATATTAACTCAAAAAACCTCCATGCTATTCTAAACATTCATGAATATTTCTGTCCTTTTTTATACATTCTCTAATTGTTCTTTTTGTCTTTGATATCCAGCAAATTTTGTTACTTCCCTGTAAGATTTGCAAATATATAAATCACCTTTCTTTTTCTTCTGTAAATAGTTTTCCAATCATGAGAGCAATGTGTCTAACTTTGATTTACTTTTATTCTAAATAGTTAAATTATAGAAAATTGTGTGTAATAAACCTTTTTGTCTTTTTTTTTTTAATATCTTTTTCGCCTTCAAGATTGAACTCTGCTCCTGAGAAATCCATGAGAGCTCTCTGCATTGTGACTGAAGCTTCAACTCTGATGGGTAAATGTACCTATGTTTATGATACATCCAGAACTATTGTACCGGGGGTTCCATGTCTCTTTATATAATGTTCATTTTTGTAGCACAGTTGTAACAATGTGGTAACAAATATGTATCCCCGATATTAGTATTTTGCTTCTTAGTGAGTGATGAAAAACCTCAGAAAAAGCCTTTTTCACATGTCCTTTTCTTTCATATTTAATAAATTTGGAAAGCATCCATTTGCATCTAGCATTTTGTCAGCATTTCAGTTAGCCTTTTTTTTCTAGATATACTATGATCATAAAACTATTTAACAAATCTCTGTTCCTCTCCCAGATTTTTTCCTAGATTTGATCTCTATGTGAAGGAATAAATTCATGGTCATGGTGATGTCAAATGCATCTGCCACTTGTTTACCTTTTTTATGAGTCCATAATTTCATTTTTTTCCTGCTAGTTAAGAAAACATTTCATTGTTTTTTAGATGCCCCTGGTTAGCTTATCTTAATTTAGAAGGTTTTAAAAGGATACATCAACAAACAAACCCAAATTTATATCCTGTAGCTTTTGTGTTCTGTGTGTTATATATTTTCTCAAGGGATATAAACTTGTCAGAATCTCTGATTTTACCAAAAGATTTACTGCCAAATAGCAGTGCAGGTTTGCAAGGTAGGTCAACTAAGACATGGACATACTCCGTAACATGTGTTATTGTCACCAAGACAAAAATGCCAGTGGAAAAAATGTAGTTCTGGGTAAATTTGCAGCTTTTTGTACTCAAGTTAATTTTCTAGTGTCTCTTTTAAAAGAGAGTTTAATAATATGTTATTTTAAAAAATACAATTTGTATATTAAATACTAAAGGCTGTGTAGGCTAGATCTCACTCTCAGTGACATTATTCAGAAAATGTGATCATGCAGGCAGCTCTTTAGTTTGGGGTGAGATATATCATAGCTAGCCAAAGACATCTAAAATTAGAGATCTAGCTAAATTTTGTCATGGATACTTGCAGGTGACCGTTCATAATGAAGGGAATTAATGGAAGGAATCATGACTTGTGAGAGTATTTCTCTGTCTCAGGTAAGGAAAACTACCTAGATCACTATTTCAATCAAAATTTCTTATAGTCATTGACTCTTATCTTTAATATATATCTCTTATCTTGATTCTACTTGATGGAATTTACTGTTTTCTTACTATAAGTAATTAACTAAAGAATAGTCCATTTCATAGAAGCACATTTTTCAACTTTTCTTACTATTGCTTAACAGAAATATTAGGGTATAACCAGAAAATTTTTGGACAGATTAAGAATAATCTTGCTATTTTATGTCAAATCTCTTGATAATTTCTTGGTCCTTTCTCAGGTGTTTAAGAAAGATAGAGATAAGTATCTCAAGCACAAAAATGTAGTCCTATCGGAAGGAGTTTCAAAGGTATAACATAAGCATTATTCACCCTGAGATTATTCTTTGCATGAGTGTTACAGTAATGATAGTGTTCACAATACCTGTATGTGTTTTCCTGTTGTTTTAAATTTTTTCAGTGATATTTACTAAATAATCAGAAAAGCCTCTAAAACCAGTTCTTTTACTGCTGCTTTTTTAGCTTTTGGGGTTTTTTTTATTTGTAAGATTATGGAATAGGTACTAGAGGAAATTTTCAATTTCAGATAGTTAATGAGGAAATAAATGCACAAATCCATCTATTATGAAACCCCTTCCATGTCTCGTACAACACATAAAGCACATTCCAAAATTTTTAATTATTTCTTCTTTTTCCTCTGCAAGGGAAAAGTGGGTTTTGGATAACCCTAAATTACGTCAAACTTCCAAGACGGAAGTGATCAACAACCATTCTGAGTAACATGTCAGGCTGGCCAGCAAAACCATTTGATTCAGAGCCTGGAAAGGAAGGACTTTAATGTCCCCATCACTGTCTCCTTAAAAACCAGGTTAAAAAGGGAATGACCTCTGGCCAAATTTTGTTTCCCCTTTCTCTTTTTAGTTGTTTTCTCTCTCTCAAAGTTATTATGAGGAGCTGTTCACCAACCATACAAAACCCTTGTGCTTAAGCAGAGAGACATCAAGCTGGAAATAAGGAGGTCTGTAGGAGTGCTCCAGAAAGAGGTGGCACTAAATAGTCTGATTTGGCCTAAGAACACTATTCCAGAAGCATGGGGCTGTTCACAACAAACACCCAGACACAACTGTCCCATGCCAACCTCTTAGGATTTCTCAGCTGTGAAACTCCATACAGAAAGCAGATGAATTAACTTTGCAAGGAGCTGATTACCACAGACAAGGTGATATACACAGTCATTTGTTCTCCCTGTTGTTAGTCTAATGACCTTTCTGAAGGCAGCCAGCATGACACTGTATTGCAGAGCTCTGTCTTTCGTTCCTTCTCTTTATTGCCTAACTTACTACACAGCTTTTTCAGTGGTGTGCCAATTGAGAGTGGTGCATCTTCATTCCAGAGACAAGAGCAACCAGGACAGCTTGAGAGTGCCCATAGATGTACCTTAAGCGGGTCCTGGGACCTGAGTAACCAGGACAGACGGGAGGTGATCTTTCATAGATTCTTGCTTGAAGCATAGAGTACTTCTTTTCTTTTTGAAAAAATGTAGATGAATTTGCTTTTTATTTTCTGTTTCTTAGGTATTGGAACACTGTCATGCTCATTATAGGGAAACAAAGTAGCACACAGTTCATTCAAAACTAAAAATTTCCTTAGACAGTAGAGTTTCTATGCTCGTGGTTTTACTGCGTTCAGTGGAGAAGACTTCTAAATCTCTGGCTCTCTTAGCCTAAAAAAGACGTGATGATAAGATGAGATTTTGCTTAGAGAAGCTGTGTGCAAAATGCATGGCAAATTGGAATTTGCTAGAACCCTCAGTAACAGAAATACCTTGTTGATACCCAGTCAATTGAAATGACTGTTTTCTGTTTTCATGTGTAGTCAGAAAACTGTATTCTATAGTACGTGATTCCCGTGTTAGTGGTGTAATCTAAATTTTCTTTTTTTTTCTTCTGGGATCTTAGTTAGCATGAACAATTACAACTAGATACTTAATCTGCATATGAGCAACATCATGCAGCTTTTGAGAGATGCACATTCTTGTGGTATGTTCTTTTACATAAAACCCCAGGCTAAAAGAAAAGAAAAGAAAAGAAAGAAAAAACATTTAAAAAAAGAAAAGAGAAATTTCTTTAGCTATTCACTATTACTCTCTTCACAAAAAAAAATCCAAACCAACAAAAAAGCCCAAAAAACAAACAAACAAAATAAACCACAAAGAAACAAACAAAAAAAGAAAACAAAAAAGAACCCCAAGAAGCAAAAAAACCACCCCCAAAACCCTTACTCATGGTGTTTTGGGGCAGAATATAACAGAAAAAATATGCTATTGTTGCATCACCTTGCTTCCACTATTTAGGCTCAAATGTCTCTAGAGTAGATACTGGTGCTATTTTAGTTACTGTGAGTAATAGGATTAAAACACTAGTTGGAAGACTTCTGATGTGTCAGACTATCCAATAAATGCAGTGTGTGTGCTGTAGGGTCCCTTAAGACAGTTAACATAGCCATGTAGCTACGCAGCCACTGCACTGCCTCTCCCTTGCAGAAGAGGTATTCAGATGCTTAGTCAGAATAATTTAGCAGCTCCTCTGAGAAACCAGAGCTGTTCAAAGAAATGTTATCAGGAGTGAGGATCTTATCTGATGTTTTTCCACCTCTTCATAGATTTTTTTTTTTCTTCAAGCTAGCTCATATTCTACCTGATGTGCCGAAGTTCCTTGCTGCAAATTCAATTTGCCTTCAAATACTTGGCACTGCTTCAAGGAAAATGATCAAATGATCAAGTTCACCTTGATCCCTTAATTTTGAAATTGCTTGGCTTGCTCTTTTTCCCACAGTGTTGGGTCAAGATTTTCTTCCCAGGGTGAGTTTCAGTTCATATTCTCTATTTTCACTAGCTGAGTTGCCGATTTCTAGAATGTCTGTCAATTCAGACTTTTTTCATATGTCAGGCTGCTTGCCCTTGAACGTTTGCCAGTATAAGAAAAAGGGAAAACATCCAACCAACTAAAGGAAGAAGAGAATTCCAAGTGTGCAATGAGAAGATGAGTTCAAAAAGATAGGTCTTTTTTTTTTTTTTTTTCAGTTTCTGAGCTTAAACTTAATCCATACATATATTTGAATCTCCAGCTGTGAGAAATGGCACCTTCTGGAGAAGCCCTTCTGTCACCAACATCTTACCTAGCAGGAATCTAAGGAAAGCAGGATGGCCTGATGGTTTTCTTTTCCTTTGTGTCTCTATGTGAAAGAGCATATGGGGCTTAGAGTGCTAATTATGGGTATAGAACTGTATAAAGAAATTATGCCCTCAGCACTGGACTCCACTGTGTGGATTAACTCGACCAACCATCGGCACTGAAGGGAAAGCACTGCACTTTGAGTGTCCTCGGTTTGAACTAAAGAGCCAAGACCTGTCAGTAGACAACTCATATCTAATGCAGATCAAGCATAAAAGAAGATTAAAAAGCCAAAGGATATATGCTTATATAAGTAAAGCCAGGGATCTGCATGGATATAGTAGTTTCTCCACAACAAATGATTTCCTTGTTTATCTGTTTCTCACTGCCATGATGCATTGCTCAAAGGTGAGGTATTTCGACATGGCAAAGGCAAATTTCACTTGTCAGACTTTTAATTCTGATCATCCTTGATTAGTGATTTTGTAACTCATCATATTCTAAATCATCATCTCACTAGGGCAATCTTTGTGTGTAAAATTATTTTCTTTCCATTACAGGTGGTCTGTCTCCTTAGTGTGTATGGCTCTGAATCCCTTTGTAGAGGACATATGCTTTCTCCACTGACTATAGAAAAATGTATTATTAAAAAGAAGTCTAATGAAAGTAACATGGTGTTTCAGCAGACTAAATTTAGACAATATGAATATTGTGCAATTTCTTATCTCCTAGCAATAATGATTCTCTTTTCCTTATGCAGAATATTTTAACTAACCTTTTTCTTTTCATACAAATGGAAAGAAGGTCAAATACACTAGCAGGAGTCTTTACCATTAAGGGAATAGGGGAAATGCAGTGTCTACCAGAGAGTATGGACACTACTGGAGTAGGAAAAAAGGAATTTTTGCTCACCCTTTTCTAGATTCCTCAGCAGGGATGAAATATTCAGTTTGAATAATTCCCTTTAATTCAACTAACGAAACAATTAGCTTTATTTTCGGATAAAATTGAATCCTCTCTAAATGTATTTAATGCAAGAGTCTACACTATTTGTTGGATGACACATAAGAATACAAGTTTCTTTTTTCAATTAAGCTGGTGTGGGTAGATAGGTTTTGTTTTATTTTGTTTGTGTTGTGGTTTGGACTCACTAGAATGAGAATTTATTTCTCATTCTTCATAAGTTTTACAACAAATGCACACATAGCTTACAAAGGGAATCATTTAATCTAGTCTAAAAACGTCATACATAAAAAAGTGACTTCATATTTGAAAATAGAGCCTGCCTTCCTTCCTTCCTTCCTTCCTTCCTTCTTTCCTTCCTTCCTTCCTTCCTTCCTTCCTTCTTTCCTTCTTCCTACCTTTCCTGGGGGCACTGCCTTTTCAATAAAATTGTGTTTTGAAAGCTGGGATAACACCACATGCTAAACTAGAATTAAAACTCATCCCATGCAATTTTTCTCATAATCCTTTAAAAATAACCTTATATTGCATTTTATTTTCACTTATTTGTAACTGAGGGTATTTTTGCGGATGAGCTGTGCTGCCAGATGAAATATTTCCAGTAGCACTTTGTGGACAGATAATTGGCCATTTGACCACTGGTCCACATAGATGTGGAGCTGTGAGTATAACTTTCAACTTCCTTTTTTTATATATGTATTCTTCTGCTTGCAATTTCATAGCATTCTGGAATGTCCTTTCCCTGCAGAATTGTCAAGAAAGAGCAGAGTAATAGAGGTCATCCATGAATGTAATGAAAAGTCTCATAGGAATCACTCTGCTCATACAATGTCAGTGGTGGTGTGAGCTTTGCTGTGATTTTATTCCAAGCTTGCAGATCTCTGATTCCTACTGTATGACTCCTTTTTATATTCTCTAATTCAAGTCATGTCATTTGTTTCCACTAAGACTCTCTTACTTTACTCTCTCAATACATCTAAAATCAACTATCACATTTTAATTCTAAAGTGGACTGCAAAAACTTAAAATGTTATTCTCCAGGTGTTTAGACATTATTTATTAAAATATTCTTCATTTTTTAAAAGTATTTTTTTTAAAAAATAAGATAGTATTGTTTCAATTGAGAGTTCCTATCTAATTTTGCAATTAATATTTTATTATAATAAGAAATCAGCAGTAAACTACAACAGCATATAAATATTAATTGTATTTTGCTTTACTTTTTATGAGTTTATGATCCCATTATAGTTCATGATACAGCAGTCCCAAGTAACTCATTATATATCTTCCATATTATGATGTCACAAGCATGTATAATGGGACTTTTCAGGTTTTTATGTGGTCTGGTTTTGACAAAGATTATTGTATTTATTTTTCTCATACCACTTCTAAAATATTTTTAAGAACATGAGGTATTCCTGATTTGAAAAACATTTGTAGGTCAAAATATCCAATGTTATCTAAAAATATTCAAGTATGTGTGCTGATTAAATTTTGTACAAATTGACAGGGAAGTTTCTGAGAAATAGCTGCACATTTCATGCCCTTAAATTCTGATCTTCAGAACAATAGACCTTGTGAATCTGAAGTTACACTTACCTTAAGCACAAGTGTGATAAAGCATTAAGCTTTACAGATTGCACTATATGTTTAATTAAAGAAAAAAAAAATAGTTTTGGATGTAATATGAGTTGACCAACTGGAAATTTATTTCATCTACAGAATCAAACTTCATTTTTGTTTCAACTAGTAAATCATTTATCAAGAATGATAGGCTGCATGTGGGGGAAGGAGGGAAGAACCTCTTTTACACTTGTGGACACAATTTAAATATTACTTTTGTACTTGAGTAACTAACAGCAGAAACCACTGAATGTCTATAGCATTTGCAAAAATCCACTGGTCCACAACAAAAATTAATGAGAAGTGGAGCTCTTGTAGTGCTTTGTAACCCATGGCATATCTTCAGAATTAAACCACAAGGCAAGAAGGATGTGGAAGTGGCTCTACAAAGATAGAAAAGGGCAGATGGATGTGGCATTAATGAGAAAGAATAATGGTCCTCAGAAGCCAGATTGACCATGTTAATGTACCCAAAGCCCTGAGTGCGTTCAGCATGTACTATTTACTTCAGAGGCCTGCTCAATTTGAATTGTTAAGTAGTTGATGTAAAACTCTCATACCTACTCAAGTCTCATGTTCCTCAAACATAATGGTTCCACTGCTTCTATTAATGACTAAAATTGCTCTTCAAGAACTTCACTCTGGTTCTCCAGGCAAATATTTCTGGGGTTTTTGTTTATGTTTTCCTTCTTCCTATATCTGTGCACATTGCCATTCAAGATAATTGAAGTTCTGTTTGCACAAAATCTATATAATGGAGGCGTTAAAAGTTTCCACCTGTAACTGAGTAACCTACACAAAGAGAAAAGTTATGTTGCTATTGTAATAACTGTATCCAACTACAAAGCCTTTTCCTAATGAATAGGGTGTAATTAAAGGAATATGTTGTTGCACTTTCATAGTCATTCGAGTAAACTCAATGTTTTTCTTTAGTATTCTCCAGCTTAGTGCTCTAAGGACTATGAGTTACTGAAAAATAAAATTATTCTTAATGAGTTTCATAGATCCATATTGATTATAAGAAGGATGAAATAGAAAAATATTTGTCTGTAAATATGCTAATGATCCCTGATACTATACTTATTACTCTTTTGTATTTTGATCTTTTTCATGACTTCCTTCACAAGTTTTCATTTGCTAACCCACAGTGTCCTTACTTCTCAAGGTCTCCTTTAAAAAGTATAATTTTCTGTCTTTTCAGTGAGCAGTAGCAACATGTGTTATCTGCATTTATTATTACATGCTGAACTTTATGGCAGAAAGTCAGATATTCACTGTAACTTCCTCTGTTGGCCCAACTGAGCAAAGTTGTAATGCTGAAGCTAACACAGAAATGCAATTGTAAGTTTACTTCCATTTTATCTTCTCTTCTTTCCATCTTAAAAATATCTGTTTTTCAAAATATCTAGCTAGCAGAAAAATATTAATTGCCTATGTCTAAGTAACAAGACCAAAACCAAAACCACTAAAACAAAATGAAACCTAAACAAACAAACAAAAAAAAAGAAGTAAAAAAATTTACAAATTCTACACTATAGTAAATGAAAAGGTCTTTTC
Source organism: Dicrurus megarhynchus (assembly GCA_013399195.1). Taxonomy (NCBI): domain Eukaryota; kingdom Metazoa; phylum Chordata; class Aves; order Passeriformes; family Dicruridae; genus Dicrurus; species Dicrurus megarhynchus. The sequence goes on from VXAD01004809.1 coordinate 1,409,959, forward strand.
CACATACGAAGCCACTCCTTTAGCAATTTAATTTATCAGTGTAAAACCCCCATCAAAAATGAAATAGCAAGATACAGGCATTTTAGGAAATTATTATGGAAAAATAATTCTCTTTTCAGATAGTTCTTCCTTAGATGCTTGCTGCACGCAAAGAACACAAAACACAGATTAAATGTAAGTACACTGAAACATGACTTCATACCAGAGTTCATGAAGAAAGTTTATACAAAAGTTTCTTTCTAAATACCCATCTTCCAGCTACATTTTCTAATTGTAGCATTCCAGCAAGTTCTCACTCTAGTGCTCTGTTTAATTCCATTATGGAGGAGTTTATTTGCTTGACAGACATAATAGTCAATTAATGCTAACACATGCTAAGTCCTGTAACATCATCTACTCTGACACCCAACCAAAAGTACCTTTGCTAGTGTCAACGTTTCACATTCTAAATTTAGACAAAATAATTATCTGAAGACTGATTGGGTTTTATGCATATCAGCAGCCATTCATACAGCGGGATCTGCTGTGGTCCATTGTGTTTGTAATCCATGGATTACACTCTGAGTACGCGCTGACATGAGCAACAGTAACAGCTCCATTATATCCTCTCATCCCAAATAACCATGAATTTGAAAACATTCACTGCTCTGTTTCTGTGAGCTTCTATTTTCTGTTCCTTCTTCTAAATATTTATAAATAAAAATACAAATGAGATACAGAAATCACAAAATGGTCCCAAATAATAAAATTTTAGAAATGTTTTTAAAGAAAAAAAGAAAAAAAATTCAGGTGTGAATACCTGTGCTAATTGTATTATTTAAGGTTCCAGTGCTGAAGCATCTTTTACTTCAACCTCATCTGAGGCCTATAAAATATTTATAAAAAGAAAATAAATGGAAACTTGAGAGGGCTAAATGTTCTTTTTAACAGAAAAAAAGCCAGCAACAACAACAGAAACCAGCAAAGTGATCAAAGCTTTAATGAGGATTCAGTCTTATACAGATGGGAGTGTTCATGACTGTAATATACATATATTAGGTTCATTCATATAAAATGAGGAATCTCTGACTATGCCTACTAATTTGTAACATACATTTTTCCCTGGTCCAATATAGTTGGATATTGAAACACCCCACACTTTATCCTGATGCTTAACACTCTCAAGATGATAACCTGCTGCTAACCATCCGACATATAAAGTCGTTATTGGAATACAGTTATTATTAATAAGGATTTTTCTCTTTTTCTTGGCACAAGATGATTTTTGAAGCCTCTGATAACAGTGAACAGCCTCAGTGAACAGCTTGAACAATGGTTTTGCGAGGGGCACTGTGTTCTGCAACAGTGATTGATGGCAAACCCCACATTTGTCAACTTCTGATCTAATATATTGATGCAAAACCAGTGTAGGACCCTAACAAGCCATAAAGCCTGATGCCATTTTCTGGTCCAATAGTAACCACATCAACCCCAACAATGACCCAAGAGAAAGGACAACTAATTTTTCTAATTTATTCTGTTGAATCAGCATGCACTACAAAATATTTATTTCTATAATATTGCTAGTCTGTACAAGAATGACAATATACCAAACAATTTTTACTACAGGTTCTATTTACAATTTATTTTTCTAAGGGATAGTTTGTCTCTGCTTTCTGTTTCAGTCAGGACTCTATCCAGCTTTTCCTTCTATTTCAGATCTTTAGAAGCCTTTGTTTTTCTCCCACTTCCATAAGTATATAATGAATATAAACACAAAGACCTGATAAATTTTTGTGTAGTATTCAATTCATGATGAATGATAACCTTTTAGTTATGTAATTGCCAGAAGAAATCACTTTTCAATTTTTTTTTTTTTTTACTCTAAAGAAAGTTTACTTGATAAAAGGATTGCACAAATATATTCTAGCATCTCTTCGAGAAAATTTCATCCATGGTTCTGGGAGTTATACTATTTTCAATGAAATATCTGTGTTGTGTCCCATCATCAAAGTCACATAGTACTATTGCTGCATGCTCATTAAAAGTTTGCCAAATTAAGGCTGTCAAAGTGATTACCTAAATTCCCCTGCATAGATTAATTTGCATGAGCATTGCTAATGCTTTTTTCCTGCAGACTTATTTTTTCTGTTGGGAATTTCATCCAAATATATGTTTTTGTACAAACAAAATTAGCACAATTGAATATATTTTAAGGACAATATGTCATCTTTAATAAAAAGAAATAGTCCCTTTATTTACTGTTTTGGTGACCTGTTCCAATAATCAAAAAGCAAGTTCTGAATTAATAAATTGCATATCTGACAGCTGTCTTTTCATTTATTTTGAATGGATCTGAAGTATATACTTTCAGTCAGCTTTACTTTCTTCTAAAACATAAAAAAAATTGCTTTAGAGATCATAACTATGTATCTAATCAAGTATAATTTTGTAAACTGGGTACTGGACGTTGATTGCAGTCACCGTGCAACTACGTCTGAGGGCAAAGGCAAAATAATGAAGTATTAACCCAGAGGATTTTTTTTTTTCTCTAGGTATACATCTGAATTATTTTGTTATCATCCTGTCCCAAGTGAGCTTGTGAATATGCAAAACTTTTTTCTTACTGGAAATATATACATGGGCTCTGAAATTGTTATGGTTTCTCAGTAAAATTCACAGATCAAAGATTTCAAAGCGTTCATATAATATGTTGTTAATACAGAACTGAAAGGCCTTAGTATTTCAATGTATTGTTTTGCATCCTAAAACTTTTTGGCTATAGTAGACTTCCCATTTAGGAATAAGCATGTGCTTAATTTTATTCATTTAATCATTAAATTCTCTGACAATACGTATGATAAGTGATGATACATGTAATACATTCCAAAAATTGTATGTCTTCTTAGCTCTAAAGGAAAAGCAAGCTCACAAGTTGATCCGTAAATAGACATAGGGTGGGAGGATAATCACACTACAACCAATAGACTTGGGCAGGGCATATTTCTATGAGCTACTTCTAAATTCCGAATGTTTGACCACACCACCAATGAACTAACATTTCCTTCTAACTTTTATGTTGTGTCATTGCTGCAGTGTAGGGATGCCTTTAGTAGAGGAGCATTCCTTTGCTTGAAAATTTTGTGAACAGTCATCATCTTTCCATTCTGAAGATCACTGAAAAAATTTCCCTTGTAATAAACATGTCAATAAATATTGCAAGGGATCCATATGGATAGAGTAAACTACTAGTTCTGTTTGAGGTCTCCATTTTGCAATACACATCAATTCTATTGTTACTAAGTGAAAGAAAACAAAATTTATATCTTAAAAAATTCTATATTCTTAAAAGGGTTATGGGTAATAAAGTTGGTAAAATACACATAAGAATGAAAAATCTTTATGAAAACATATACATCATTTTCATTTTATTATAATTTTGTGATAAGTGACATCCAAATTCTGTTTATTGATCTGAAAACTTGAAATGCTTGATCAAAATACATATTTTAGATAAAATGCCTTGATTGATATTTGTATCTCCCTGTCTGCTAAAGACAAATAACCTTTGGTGCTTTTCTGACTCTGTAAATGTAAGAATAAAGCTTTCAGAGTTAAGATCTAAGGCTTTGCATGCGGTAGGTTTACAATACACAAACACTTCTACTTTTAGGGCTCTGGATTTCATTACCAATTAAAAATTGGAAAGATTCTAAGTTTAGCCCTGATTATGCTATAAAGCTTTTCTGTATCTTTTTCTTTAATTCGGAGACTGTTGAGTGTGTGTATATATATAGAAAATGCTATATATACATATTACTAGATACATTTAAAAGAGACTCAGATACATAATTATATGTTTATCAATCTTAAGGAACCAGGGCCAAACTGAGGACATCAGTCTTTGCTTTTGATTCATTCCATGCTCTGCTTTTTAAGTAACCACTGTCACGTGGAAACATTTCATGTAAGATTTCTACTGGGAAAAAAAAATTTAAGAAGAATTTCTTATAAACATAATAAAAATCTTTAAAATCAAACCAAGGAAAAAAAAATGCTCCAAAATTGTTCTGTTTAATTAGCTGGACTTACATATCTGTCCTGGTTTTGGCCAGTACAGGTTTAATTTATGCAGTAGCCAGGAGAGGCATGGCCAGGACCCTGAGGTTATTCCATAGAATATAGAATGTATAATGATAATATAATGTACAGGCAGTGAGTGAGAGGTGAGGAAGAATGAGTCCCTGCTGGTCAGGCTGGTGATGAAGTGAGTGGTCAGGGTAATGTCGGGTTCCATATGGTGAGAACTTGTCTGTGAATCATTCACCTCTCTTGTATGCTCTGTAATTAACAATGCTGCTATTACAGTTCATTTTCTTATTTCATTTGCTGCTTCCAGTAAATTTCTCTTATCTCAACCCTTTTCTTTACCTTTTGTGCTTCCAGTTCTCCTCTCCATCTCACTGGGGATGGAGGGGTATGGTGGGGGAGAAGAGGGGAGAGAGTGAGAGACACATTGTTTGGAGTGTTTCAGTGGGAACACCAAATTAGGGAATACCATTCCTGAACTACAACAATCTCCAAGAAGTTGGGTTGATTCAGTGGAGTTAATATTCAAATGAAACAAGAATACCACTACTCAGATACATACAAATTGGTAAAATCCTTCATAGGAGATTCAGTGTCACGGAACAGTTCCCTGAAAGAAGTTTTGAGCCATTGAAAAACAAGAAATACCTCTTTCTTAAGAGGGTCTTTACTTCTTGAAAACAAACAAAGAAAGCTCTAAAAAATCAGATTTACAATTATTTTCTTGTATAATAATCCAAATGTCGTAATAGAAAAGGACCCAGAAAACATGCTGAAATCCCTAACCCTAACCCAAAACCTACCCTAACCCCAACCTCTACCAACCAAACAGATTCTGTGATTCTATTGAAAGAAAAAAAATATTTTCCTGGCGAATGTTTATGGAATGATATATGGTTGTAATCATTAGTGCAGTGCAATAGGGGTACATCTGAGAAAGGAACAAAGCCGGTGTTGGGCATCATCTATTTCGTATTTTCTTCAGGAGTACTTTCCTGATCAGAAATAAAATACTGATGCTGATTGAGGAGGTAGAGAGCTATTAGTTACTTACTATCCTATGACTTATAATTAGATGTTGGCCCCAATATGTGGAACAAATACTGAGTTGGAACTATTTCTTTGTTAAAATCACATTGAAGCTCTGACCCTGCTGCTCATCAGATGAAGGAACTGAGACTAAAACACAGATGAGATTCAGTTTAGGTACAGCTGATGTAGGAAGGACAGCATGAATGAACAGGTAAAGGTTTTGCTTTGGTAGGATATTTCATAAGTATCTGAGGTAATTCTCTTGCATGTCACAGGGTTATCTTTGCTATTTAATAATTCAGATTATTCTGTGTTTTAACAATACCATAAAACTGAAGGGCTGAAAGGGACAGAACCTTTTCATATCTATTCTCTATCAGAAGAATCTGGGGCAAGATTACACAGTGACACAAGGACCCCAAGGGCTGATATATCAGTAGATTGTGTTAAGGCTAAGAAACAAAACTGGTGGCAGAATACATTTGCCCTAAAGTATTTCCATTCTAAAGTGTCTTTCCTGCAAAGCAGTTCTATGTATGAATGGGCATCAGATAGCTATTGCAGCTTGTCAAAGTTTAACAGTCAAGAAGAAATGGAGTAAAACACTACGAAGCTTGATGAAAGTGCTATAAACTTTCATTTGTTAACTATTCTTTAAAAACTCAGTTTCATTAAAATGTCTTCTTTTTGCTGGACTTATATGGAAATATTGGATATATGAATTAAGTGTACTTGTATTTGTAACAAAGTATAATGTTATAGACATTTTCATATGAGGATTGTCAAATTCTTTTAGCAACCATAAAAAGTAAGAAGACTGTTTGACAAAGTAAAGAGTAAAATTATTAAAAGTGCATACTTATACATTAGTTAAAAATGCTTTTATCTTAGAGCACCATGGTAGCTTCTATCAATTCTGAAGTGATCTGTTCCTTTTGTGTCAGGTGTGATAGATTTACACAGATAAAACTTTCCCCAGACATTTCTTCAGTGACTATAAGAGGTGATTTAAGAAGGAATCACTATGTTTTTATTGGAAAGTAATTCATTTTCTATGCTATGGTCCCAGCAAGGGTTCTGATCCCCTGCAATGATGTACGATGGCTCTGTAATGTGGGCTACTAAGGGGAAAAAAGAAACCAGAAACTATTAAACACTTTCCAAAACTGTGTATCAGATTTTAGCTAGGGGAAAAGATCATGTAGGGCTTAATCCAGCACATCAAAGTAGTGTAGATATAAGATACTGGAAAAAGAAGACTGGCAGAAATCAGTGCCAAATATAAGCTTTTGTTTTGATGTTTAAATTTAAGATGTGCTAAACATCTTGAAAACAATTATTGGTGATTAGTTCAAACTGCTGGTTCCTGAAAGATGCAGATGGTACAGCACTAATGACAGTAATTACAGTTCAGATACTTTAAATCCACTTGCAATCTATGCACTTTAAAAACTTTTATGAATAAGCAAGATTAAAAGTGTCTGTGCAAAAATAAAACTCCTCTGTCCTGTACCCTGTTTAACAGAGAACTTACTTGAATATCCTTAAAAATTAGGCACTTTAAATAAAAAGTAATGTGCCTGAGATATTGTCCTGGTTGCCCCTGGGATAAAGCTGACATGTGATGAACAATCGCAATGTGTATCCCTTGATTTTTAAATTAAAAAAAAAAAAAAAATATATATATATATAACATTGCCTGTGTTAAGGTTAATTTTAATGCTAATGTTATTGCTATTATCTTCCTTTTCTGTCCTATTAAACTGTCTATCCCAACCTACAAATTTTACTTTTTTTTCTCAATCCTCTCTACCATCCCACTGCAGAGGGGGGTGAGGGTGTGTGGGTGGGTGTGGGTGTGGGTGTGTGTGTGAGTGAGAAGCTGTGTGGTGTTCAGCTGCCTGACAGGTTAAACCACAACAGACATACATAGAACATGTGCAAGGAAAGAGAATCCATCCCTCAATACAGTTTTGGTTTTGAGTGGTGTTTGTAACACCTATATATTCAACAATAATACAAGGGCCTGCACACTTTTTATTGTTATTTATAACAATGTAAAAACATTCTGCTCTGCTATTCTGGTTGCTGTTATTTGAAGTAACAATTCGGACAACATCAGCAACATGAATGTGAGCTGAATAAGTCTTCTGCAAAATCTCACATTAAAGAGAAATGAATTACATCTCTATTTTGGCAAGATTTCATTCTCAAAGAGTTTTCACTCAAAACCTGAAAAAATGGGCTAAGTATTTAGGTTGAAATATATTAGTGGTCAGTTTCAATCACAGAACAAGGCAATGCAATCTTAATAAAGACAGAAAGTCAAAGTTAGGACTAATTAGATATACATAGGTTTAAGATCACAGATGTACAAACAGAATTGCTGATTCAGTGCCCATTTTAGTTAAAAAGATCAAAAGAATGATTTAGCAGGCTATATGTTTCCTTGTAGAGCAATACGACAATGAGGTATTAAGACAAGTAGGACAGGAAAATATTTTATAAATTTCTACCTATTAATATACAGACGCTTATTGAGGGAAGTACCACCAAAACCCAGAATCGAGCCAGAAAGACAAAAATCTTTGTTAAGAAACTCTCAAAGGAAACATAAGCTATTAACTGTAACAGCTCACATTAATTAATAGAAATGTGCTGCAACATATTTTATATATATATATTCATCTGTTAAATATGTAAGCATGCAGAAAATTTCATTAAAAAATGAAATATGAGTATTTCAAAGGCATTTTCAAAAGGATATATGAGGTTTCTGCTTAATAACTTAAGTAGATGTGTCTCAAAATATTGCATCAAAGTAGTTAATTACATTTTTATAAAGTATTCTTTCAATAGTAATCTGCCATCTATATGAATTTTTGTATTTTTTCCCTTCTAAATGCTGATGAAAATTTAGGGATGCCTACAACAATATAAATGACAGTCTGTGCAGAGGAAGCAGTTTCACCTTGAGGCTTTTGTTGCTCACTTCACTCACTTCCCAGCTGGACACCTCATGGGTGGTTTACCTTACCGGTAATTTAGCTTCAACAAAAAAGGCCTATTTTTGCCTGCTGCACTTCAAGTTGTACTATATGTCTGACCTCAGACTGACTCAGTAACCACCTTTTTTCCCCAGAACAGATGGTTCTAAATTGTTGAACATATACAACCTGTCTTTACATCATTGTATGATAAAGCATAAACGTTCCCAGCACTGATAACAGATATGGCATTCTGTATCTACAAATGTGAAAATACTTGCGTGATTTCAAGCATATGCAGTGGCTCAGGTTCTGTGTCTGTCCATGTGTGTAAGCTATCTAATCCCTTTAGTTCACATCGAATTAATGCGTGTTCTGCTTTTCACTGAGGGAATGGTGTGTCTGGTTCACATGGAGATTTACTGAGGTAAAGGAGAGCTCTAGTGACCTGCCCGAGGCCATCCAGGGATACAAAATTACATTGCTAAAAGTACTTAAAAAATTATTATTAACTTTTTTATTAAGTATCACTTTCAGTAGTCTGAATCTGCCCAAGTGCTTTGCAGAATTTTTAATTACATATGCTAAAGAGCACGTATGTTGTTGTGTGTAAGGAGTGTGCATTTGCATTCATGCTTCTTTTTAATTTACATGGGCTTTTTCTTTCACAGATCTCCAGAACATTTTGTATTCCATTTAAATCTAAACTATGGGAAAAATGTGCTTTGACTTTTTAGTTAGGATTGTTCTTCCTGCAAGAAAAAATTTAATAACGCCCCCCAAAAAACCAACGAGAAAACGAATCGACAAACAGAAAACTCTGACAACCAAATAACAACAAGATAATTAGTGAAGTACATAGCGATAAAAGTGATTTTATTAAAAATGTCAAGTAGGATCTATCTCTAAGTTTGTATAAATAAATTGCATTGGTACCTTATGCAAGATTAGAGAATGGTAGCACTAATAGCCTGTAAGGAATTAAACATTGGGGAAGACCTTAGTACCAGTAATTTTCACATGAGTCTTGTGAGTTACAAGAACCCAGTCAGGACATAAACATAATATATGAATGTCTCTAAATGATGCTGGAAAGAATTATAGGACATGCATACTTTAATCATCTCACTTTTGAACACAGAGGTGGCAAGCAAGGAGCACAAATACCCTGCCTCCCAGCATACCTCTGCACTAGGAATGTGTAAGGAAGCTGCAAGGGGAGGAATAAGAAGTAAATGAATTAATTCTCCAATGCAGAACTGTGTTTCTGGAAGCCCAAGTGCACAAAGGAGATTTAGCAGTAGTGGGCAAAAATGACAGGGTAGAGCAGTATATTAATGACAAATTTGTGATGAGTGTGAGCATAAATACTCACTGAGGACACTGGTTGAGTAGTTTTGGTAGAGAGCAGGTAGGGAGAGGAAAGAGAAAGACAATAACAAAGAGGAGCCCCATCTGTAGGAAACACAGGAGTAAAAGCTTCTACAGATAGTGGTGGGTTTGATTTACAGCCCTGGAAGAAACTTGGTCTGGCTTAATTGACAGAGATTTATGGACCTTAAGCAAGAGAATTACAAGCCTAAGTTTCTGTAGTTATAAGTGAGAATATGTATCGGATGTTATGGTGAAGGGTTTTAAGTATAGTAATGTGATTTTATAGTATTAAGTTAAGAATTTAGATGTTACAATGGAAGTATATAGGTGTACGTGACAGGACACATTATTGGTCAAGAGGCCACCACAATGCAGTAGAAACTACCAAAGGTGATAGGTTATAAAGTCAAAACAAAGTTTCATTTTAAGTGTCTATTGGATTAGAAAGGTATAAATTGTCTGGTAACCCTAAATCCTGTGACTATTCCTGGTCATGGCGGCTTGTAGCTAAATCTCACGCCTTGGAGACTGGTGCCTTGTTTGTTATTTTAATCAATAAACCGTGAATGAGTACGATAGTCCCATCTCTCTCATTAAGAGCTCCGACGGGCGAAAGGATACACGGGTGGCATTAACACCCATCCTTAAGGAATTTAGTTCATTATAAACTGGAAAAAATTCCACAGAAATTCATATATCTCAGACAAAAGCTAGAAGTGGCAAAAAAAATTCAGCAAGAGCAAAAGATTAAATATGCAGCAAAAGTAGTATGATCCAGAAGAACCTATCCAGGAACAAAAATATCCTTGGAATTTTTGCTTCCTGAAAAATAAAGACACTAAATTAGATCTTCTGTGCCAACTTATTTGTTTTTTAATATAAATGACCTTTCAAGATGATATTGATTTAAGAAAATCCTCAGATGAAGGCAGATCTATAGCTATTTCCAGACTTCAGGATAAGTGGCAATACAACTCAGTAAAAAAAATTTGAATATTTCATGTAATTTTCCTCTTAAATGTAAAAAATATACCTCTTCTGAAATATAATAGAAAAGACTCTGTCCAAAATATTGTGATGTTTAAAAAGGAAAACCTTGTTTTGCAAATATTTGCAAAACTCTTTGCAGCACAGGAATTTCAAAGGCATTGAAACAACCAAGCAAACAGGTTGGAAATCAGGCCTTACTCACTCTGTGTTCTTCTTGAGAAGCAAAATATTGGAATTTTTTTCTCTATAATTTCTTCTTAATTATGATTTTATCATTTTAATTTTGGTACAATATTGAACCTCAATCTATTACTGGACCACCCCTAAATTTATTTAAAATTAAGTGAACATGGCAGCTAAGACTGATCTCAAAAAACTTCACCCTGATATTTTAGCTTTTAGTAAACATGAAGAAAAAGAAAGACATTTCTTAATTTTTTAATACTTTTCTGCTAATTTTCTTCCATTGCTGTTTTTTACCTATCTCTGCCATAGCCTGCTCATTTTTTTTTCTTTCCAATTAAGCTTCAAAATAGTAACTTAAATAGTCTATTTGGATTCACAATGTTTGGAAATCAAATGAGGTATTGCCTATTTTTGCGTTGTAATTGATTAATTCATTTGGACATAGTGCTATAAATCTACCTTTTTAACATTAATTTGGAACACTGTTTTTTTTTTTTTTTCCGCACCAAGAAATTGCTTTGGCTATAATATACACTTCTCACTTCTGCAGGATCCCTTATTATTCTGGTCACACTCTCCTCAATTTTCTTTCTCCTGTCTAATCAGCATGAGAGAGCCCAACCCCTAGCCTGCTTAGAAAGCACCTATATAGACCACAGGAAAAGTACACGTAGAACAGTATCTTAACAAAATCTCATGCCCTGAATACTGCCAGTCATTTCAACTCAACTGCTTTGAATACCCAAATGAAGCATAAATTTCCCACTGGTTCTGTGCAATTGTCAGAGTGTTTTGTGTTCAATCCTCAGTATGGGCCTAAGGGAATGCATCCAGGTTTGCAGCATAGAGTCCCATAGCAGTACCTAAAGATTAGAAGTTGCGAGAAGTTTGTTTATGAGTGTTTGTAATAATGGTGAAAACATTTACTGCAGTTCTAATTAAAAAAAACCCAAAAAACAAAAAACCAACAAAATTCTTGGGAGGATTTGTTTTGTTTTCTTTTGTTTTGTTTTGTTTTGTTTTGTATTGTAAGACTGGGGTGACATTTGTTAGGTATCTGCTTCATAGTGTAATATTTTATTTGGTTTTATTTTAACATTTCAGCTATATCTTCCAATATAAATACACAGTTTATGCATTTAATGAAGAAAGATCTATATACGTTGCTAAGAATAGACAAAAAGTAGTTGAATAGCTTTTTTCATCCCCAGAAATCTGGGTTCTTTTCTCAGTTCATTCATCATCTTTTTTTGATATCTTTTTCTTTAATATTCCACCTGTAAAAAATTTTAAATGTTGAAAAGAAGTCAAAGTGGTGACTAAAAGTTCAATCACTTTCACTTCAATTGCTTTTCTTGAGAAACTATCCAAGAGATGATATGTCTCACTGACAAGAAGATTTTCATGGCACTTATTTTAAATATTCCTTTCAAAAATTATTTCTCATATATGGCCCCTTTGTCATTAAATTAGAAAACACACATAAATTTAAAACAACAAATGTGACTAGCTTTCAAATATTTATATGTACTTATGTAGTTGATTTAAGCATTTATCTTGAAAGCTTTTGTGCATGTCTGTAGCTTTTCCTTTAAGAGTGACCTAGGAATAAGAAAGATTACATGGTGCAAGATTTCGGTGTATAGGTAAGGTGTGTGCTCCCCAACAAGGAATTCTGCATGAGTTTAGCCAACTTTTTCAACTTTCTGTGCCTCTTTTGTTTAACCAATGTCTAATGAGGGGATTGTCACTTTGTACACCTACATAAACCTTCCAGGAATAATTCTGACATTTCTAGAGGCTTACATAAGGCAATTAATAATTTAGAATGAAGGTTAAAAGTGACAACATACACAGTTTTATCATTTGTTTAACTAATTCCTATGTAAGTGGAATTGCTTAGGCTGACTAAAAAACAGAAGTCATGTCACCTCTCTTCTTAAGAGAGTACTCAGATTGAGTTACTAATTGCATTTGTTGTTTTGAATATCCTTCATGTGCCTTTCTATCCTGTCTTTAAGTGAAAATATTTCAAAATTATTTCTTGGTTTTACAACTAATAACTTCAATTATTGAATATTTTTTATATATCTGTAGGAGAAAGATGCACAATAAATGTACATAAGATAAAGAAATTCTTCCAGATGTGATTTATATCCATTGTTTACTTGTGGTTTGATGGTTTTTTTCTTTTTATGGGTGTTTTGGGGTTATTTTTGCACCTAGCTGAGTCTTAAAGTTCACCTTAGGAGACACTAAAAGAAGAGAGAGAAAAATAATTTTTGTTTTTGTTGTTGTTAAGTTTTTTTATTAAGATTGCCTTATGTCTGATTTACTGTGAAATGGAATCCTCTGTCACATTGTGGAGAGCAAACTACAAAACAAATATGTTAGGTTGCCTAGAAATGCACACATTTTTTCTAACATAAACTACACCTTTCACTCTGTCTTTACTAATTACCCACATACCTGTAAAGCCGGACTGACCAGGATCAGATTTTATACCACAAGTAATAACATTGTCTGCACAATTCAAAAGTAAAATTAGTTTGTATCAGGGATGTCTCTTCAAGCTAATATATGGAATTTATATCTGTCTTAGATGCTAGGAGTTCCTGATGACATTTTCTGTGTGACTGGATGGGTTCAGTACATCCCCCAGAGCCCTGCAATTCTGTGCCCATTGAGGGCAATGACGGAAAGGGAACCTTTTCCAGACTTTTGCTATTCTTCAGATTACCTCTTCATGCTTTCAATAGATGATGAGTTGAGGTTTTTTTCCAAGGTTTTAGGTTCATTATAGAGTTTGTACCTTTTTCTCTTTTATTAATATCACATTCTACTTCAAAAATGACCAGATGCCTGCTTTTTTATCCTCTTGGTTTGCATTATTATACAATAAAAATCTTTTATATAAGGCGCTCCAATAAATGTTAATCCTTTAAATCCTCTATTTCACCCACCCTCCCACTTAGGGCCCAATTTGCTCTGGCTTCATGCATCGTTTGTTCTTAAAATCTGCAGAAGTTCCACAAAATTGCTTAATGCAGCAAAATCGGCAAAGCCGTAGAAGGAGTTTTACTTCTTCCCTACATGTGATTGTTTTATCTTTAATTAAGCAATATCAAAAAAGAAAACTTTCTTTACCCTCTAAAGCAAAAGAGGTAGGGAATAAAAATCTTAATTAATTAAATAAATATGTCCTAGTTAGGAAGCAGTTGAACATTTTAGGAGAGGTAAATGTCATGTAAATTTTGTTACAGGTGGATTATATTTCAAAATATGTTTCCAAATATATTTTATATCAAAAATAGTGTGGCCAGCAGGGCTAAGACAGTGATTGTCATTCTGTACTCGGCACTGGTAAGGTCACACCTCAAATCCTGTGTCCAGTTCTGGGGTGTCCACTACAAGAAGGACATTAAGGTGCTGGAGCAAGTCCAGAGAAGGGCAACAGAGCTTGAGAAGGGCCTGGAGGCTAAGTCCTTTGAACAGTGGCTGAGGGAACTGGGAGAAAAGGAGGCTCAAGGGAGACCTTATTGCTCTCTACAACTACTTGAGAGAAGGCTGTAGCTGGGTGGGGGTCATCCTCTTCTCCCAGGCAGCCAGCGACAGGACAAGCGGAAATGGCCTCAGACTGCACCAGAGGAGGCTCAGCTGGACATCAGCAAAAAGTTCTTCACAGAGAGGGTGTTTAAAAATTGGAATGGGCTGCCCAGGGAGGTGGTGGAGTCACCATCCCTGGAGGTGTTCAAGGAACAGCTGGATGTGGCACTTAATGCTATGATTTAGTTGACATGGAGGTGTTTGATCAAAGGTTGGACTCAACGATCTTGGAAGTCTTTTACAACCTTAATGATTCTATAGTTCTATAAATATATTATTACTTTTAATAGTCAAAACACAAAATTTTTTAAATGTTTGAAAATATTTTGAGCTCCATTGCATTTGACCATGGCACTTTGACACATTTCCTGTGACAGTTCATGTTGATTAATGATAATGAAAATTTAATACATTAAAATACAAGTTCAATTTAATAGAAATGTAAATATTTTTTTCAAAAACAAGTGAGAGTATCAGAAAATTTCATGTGTATTAAACAACATTTTTAATATCAGAGCCTTCAGTTTTTGAAAATAGTCATTTTGCAGAAGAAAGTGGATCACAGACTGATGGCACAAGTACCAAAATTTTGAAATACCTGTGCACTGTCCTCTGTGTTCCTGCTTACACTTTGCCAAATCGCATTCCTCACTCCTTCTCTCATTCTCTCATATTAAGCCAGGTGTCTGCCTTCACAAAAGATACAGAATTTTTAATAACTGTTCTCTGAATTTGCTAATGCAAACACACAAAAAAAGTCATTAATATAAAAAAAAAGGACTTTTCATTATTAGCACCTAATTGAAATGATTCCCCAGTGCATTTTATTAAAGACAATTTGGGTCAGATTGGCATTTACCAATGTAGATCGTGTTTCAGCATTGTACCATGCCCATGCTGAAATTCCTATTTTGTTCTCTGGCTTTTCATTATTTGAATAAAGTAGCTCTTTTCATTTGTACAGTTTAATTTAATGACAGCATGCCCATTACTTACTATCATAGGCTATTTGTCATATTTGAGTAGAACATAATAACAGACTTTTTAAATGGAGGTTATACGAAGCATTCAGACTGTTTCAGAGGTTTTATAGTCATTTTCTTTTTCCTTGATGGCCTGTGCTTATTTTTATGGCCTGAAAATGTGTTTTAATTTTCTTTCACTTTCTAGGATGGGATAGTAAAGCTAGAGGTGGACCTGTAGGCAAAATTTTATATATATAAAATTAAAGAGCGGCTTTGTGCTGTTTTTAATGAGAGGGTAGAGGAAAAAATTTTTTTTGAGGCACTATGGGGAATTCTGACTTAACTGAAAACATTTTTTTAGTGGTAGAATTGATTTTTTTTCAGGCTGGGAAAGCAAAATTTATATATTAAAGTGGAAGAAGGAGCTGAAGGTCAAGGGGTAATCTGTTTGATACAGCACATCTCAAGCTGAAAGTCAGTCCCATGATTGTTTCCACTGCCTGAGAGTGACTTCAGAGTTTTCTTCTGCTTGGTATTATTCTGCATGCTTGAAAAACATTTAAATATTAATTTCTTCATTTTAAAGAAGGCACTTTTTTTTTTTCTTCTAACACATTCTAGGAGATATAAGACTCATGAATATTCTTGCCCTAGGACATAAAGGATTACCTGTAAGCAGGAGCTCCTGGTTAGCATCCTGACACTCTCCCTCTGGATTAAAAAGGCTAGAACAATATGAAGGAAGCATAATATGTTGGGTTTTTTTTTCCTGGGGTGGCCTTCTGTAGGACTGTCAAAAACTCTTGTCTCTTGACAAGACCTCTTATATTTCCCATCGCAGGGAATGGGACCAGGACAGATCCTCAACAGATAATCCCAACCCCTGCAGTTTGCCAAAAGTAAGATGCCATAAACAAGTTTGACCCCTACGTCTTCCTTGCTAGAGCCCCAGAACACCAACAAAGTTACTAAAAGGTATTTTGAAGATTTGAATTTTGTATATATTGAAGTCTACCTTTCACATGAGCCCAATGTCTTGGGCTGGTGTTTTTTCCAATAAATACTAAGAAAAAGAATAAGTTGTGTCACAGATTTATTTATTGAGATATTTAAGTCAATGATTTGTCAAAAGCTCTCATTTTCAAATCTTGTAAATGATATTGCATTCATAGAATCATAGAATTCTAGAATCCTACAATGGTTTAGGTTGGAAATGACCATTGGCAGGGACAATTTCATCCACTCAGACTACCGATGAAATTCTTGATTTTTATAATATTAATGAACAGAGAAGTTTCTTCCCATCACTTTTAACGCACTGACAGTGTTAACACTTCTTCAACTGGCACTTAAGAAGCCTTTTCAGACAGTCTGTCACATGCAAGAAAAATTCAAGTGAACTCGAATGCATTTTTGTGGCAAAGGGTCAATAGAAAGTATTATTCTCAGGATTGTTGGTTCATCTTGGTGGAATACACCTGCATGCTTGTAACAAAGAAGGACCAAGTATTCTGCTTCTAAAACAAGAAGACAGCAACCAATAATTTTAACAATTCAGATTTACTCACTCATAATTTTTTTCTGAAAATATGCGTATTCATATGTGACATACAAGAATGACATAGACATTTAGATAATAGCATTCCAATGGAAGCTGTATCAAAACTGGAATGAAAAAATCTTAAAACTTTGCTCTGTCTTTCAAAAATTATCTTGATCGTTAGCTTCAGAAATCTACTATTGGGATGTGCCTCTGGAGCACACATATGTTTTTTAAGATATTAGCGATCAGAGATTCATTAAAAGGATGATCAAGTACAACTTACTGTTTAATACAGGTCATAGAATTTATCTAGAAATTACTGAGTCTCTTGATACCATCCTGAATATATAACTTTCAAGTTGACAATGCCATTTTATCTCCCAGCTCTAGCAATCTATCAACTCAAGGTTGAGTTTTAACCTGGGATTCTCTTCTCCTCCTCATTTTGTCATAAACATATATTATAATGAAAAGAATTACACTCCCAAAATTAATATTTCTCCCTCGTATGCTGAAGACAGAGACTTTATTGCTTACTTGGACTAGCAGTATAGTTAGATGTATGTCCTAGTATCTCAGACTTGAGCTGTATTTTCAAGCTCCTGGTTATTCTTACCTTTTTTCCCCATGAGATTCCAGAACAACCAACAGTGAAAAAAAAAAAGAAAAAAAGTCAGGGAAGCCATGCTACATCTCCAGAACATCTGTTTGATTAAACAAAATGCACTGAACTTCATTAATCTTTGATGATAATTCTTTTTTTTCCTCTTACCAAATCAATCTTCTTCAAATCAATGTCTTCTTCTCCTCTTGTCAATTTGTCTTAAGAGTTTTAAAATACGGTCACCAGAAGCAGGCATGACATTCCATTAACAACCTTCATCTCTCATCCTAGAAAATTGTTTTGGAGAAATGAAAAGCATGAAAAAGCATGCCTGTCTGCTATGTGGCTTGTCACTTGGACAGAATGAAGAACTGCTTGGGAGCAACCAGGCCATGACAACTTGGTAGAAGACCAGTCCTAACCATCACTATTGCATGTGCTCCTGAGGACATACCCTGGACCCCACAGAACATGGATTTACCCCCATGTAGTCACAGATACGTATACCATACTCTGCTCTGCTCTTAAACATTATTTTCTGCTATCTAGAAGGAACCCTGTGTCCACTCAACCCCACTCTGTTTATGGCCATTCTGGTTCCCTCACTCATCACAACAGTTTCTCTTTGATAAAGTAAAAAATGGTGCCCAATACAGTGTGGTTATAGCTTGCACTAATTAGACTGAAATTATTTTAGGTATGGAGATTAGCCATTTGTTTCCTGAAACCAGCTGTGCAACTGATTACCCAAGATTTATATCAATACACCAAAAATCAGTGTGTCCTGAGCCACTACCCAAACATGCTCCCTCTTAGATGTTAGTTTGTGATACACATTTTTATATTGGTCCTGAAGACAGAATCATCCCAGTATTGTTTCTGTATGAGACTAAAAGCTGAACAACCATTAGAGAAGAGAGCAGGCAAGGTTATCAGACAGCCATATTTGCAAATCGTACTTATGAATCACCAAATCTTAAGTGCATCTACATCCTTTCTAAGACAGAAAATTATATTTCTTAACATTAATAAAGTTAATGAAGATTTTTCCAATCTAGTGAAAACTTTCACAAGATCACAGCATCATTAAAGTTGGAAGGGGTGTCTGGAGGCTGCATAATCTAACTCCTGCTCAAAACAGGGTGAGATAGCACAGGTTGCTCAAGACTGTGTCTGGTTGAGTTTTGAGGATCTCCAAAGACTCAGATTCCATGTCTTCTGTGGTGTAGCATTCCGCATAAGGGAGGTGCAGCTGGTTACACTCATAGTGTGTCAGCATTAGTTTTCACACTGTCTTTTGGTCTAAAACTGCAACAGCTGGGAAAGTTGTTGGTGTGTTCAACCACCTTCAAAGAAAGAAAGTCGTCTTCTGATGTTTAAACATATTTTTTTATTTTCAAATTCACATTTCATTTTGTGCCCATTGCCACTTCTCCAGTTAGTGGGCACCACTGGGGAGTGTCTGGTTCTGTATTTCGCTCCCTACTTCCAAAAGGGAAACTCGTGAAACGTCTCACTATTATGTCAAATAATGTCACCACCTAAATCTTAGTTTTGTTTAAAATCAGAAATATACAACTATACAGTCTTCTAAATCCCTTACAATATTAAAAACAACCAGACCAATTCACAATTACAGAGAGAAAAAGATCTTTTAGGTCTCATGGTAGCTTCTAGCATGACCTTATCAAAGTATTTTTGAAAATTAAATAAATTCAATAGTCACTGTCTCATTCTGCCACTCATGTATACATCCCTGACAAATTATAATAACTAAATGTTTTCTCCTTACAGTATCCTGACCTTCACTTGGTTGTTCTTGATTACCTAAATAAGAAAAAAGCATGTGAAAAAAAACAAAACTGTTTTTTTTCCCCCTCATATACGTTACCTCTCTGCGTTCGAAAGTCTCTGAACTTCACAATAGCATCCAGCACCACATCACAACCTCAGGGGCCATTGCCATCATCCTGCTCCTTCTGCTGGCACCATTACCCTACCACTGCACCATTACCCAGGTGTTGCAGGACCCAAAGTCACCATGGACCACAGCTGCAACCTCACACTGTTTTTTGTGGCATAGATTGGCCATCATGTGAAAAGATGTCTCCTATTTTCCTTACCCTTTTCATATTCTCAGAGTACTTCCTTTGAGAAAAGACTTCTAGGGAAAAGGGAAGGGAATTTTAATTTTCCCTCTTCAGGGTGGCCAAACCACCTTGCATTTCTTAGATCTTGCTAACTTCAGTCTTATCCTTCCTAATCAGTTCTGACCTCCTCCTTCATTTGCCCATTTTTAGAATCAGACTTTTCCTTCTGCTTTACCACATCAGTATCTAAAAGTTATCATGTGCAATCACCAGTGACAAAAGCCATTGCCCAAATGTTGACCACAGAATGTGACTGGGTGGAGGAGGATGAGGATGAGGAGGAGGAAAAGAAGGATCAGGAGCGGGAAGGGAAGAGAGAGGGGAGATCACATTGCAAATGATAGTGTATATAGAGATATAATTTCTTTGCTATTTCCCAGAGCAAGCCTATTCAGGTATCAGAATAAGGTCCTCTGCTGCACCCAGCTGAGAAACAGATCACCAAAGCAGCTCCAGACTGAAGGCTGAAGCAGAATTCACATAAAACAACTTTTTCTGCTTATCTTAACTTTTTCTCCATAAGCTTTTTCTCTGAATATTTAGAGTGTCAAACCCCAGAATTAAAACTATGAAATAAAAACAACTGTCCTAGAGTCTTCCTGTCTTCTCAGCAAAGCAGTTGGGAAGACAGGAAAAGTCTGAAAACTTCTGAAAGTACCACTGTGGAGCCCATTGCTTCATCCACAGGAAAATTCAGCTAGTAAGATTGGCAAAGAGTTTGCAGAAGGCACTGCAATTGAAATTACTTTTCAATTGAAATTGAAAAACCATCTTCTGAGGTCCCTAATTGAGAAGGTCCTGTGATTTTTGTACCTGTTTTCTATGTTGAATCATAGTTTTCTTTTGTGCCTGAAGAATTCTTCTGTAACAATCCAATCTGATAAAGAGCACCTACGTAATGATGTCACATATAAGCAGTCCAAGGTGCTGGGTTGTACTTGCTGTTCAGGTGGGACAAGGGCTATGCAACCTCTGATAGAAATCACAGGGTTTTGGCGACAGCCGCAACACTCTCGTTTGCTGTTTTCCTAAATCCTCTTCTAAAGTCAATGACCAGCTCCTGAAATGCTCCTTGGTTCTTTAATCTAACTCAGCGAGCAGCTTTGGTCTTAAATCTGTCTGAAATCGACTCTAAACTGGTCACTATTTTTCCTGGAGCATTGGGCTTAGAAAAATGGAATGAGGCAGAAGTACTCCAGGCTGAAGGAGGTGAAGAGACTCAAGAGAAGAAAGCAGAGGGTAGCCTTTTTTCCTACATTCTTCAGCATCCACAGTGTCCTGGGAGCTGTGCTGCTCACTGGAGAAAATTCTACTCCAGGTGTTTCTGCAATAAAAGAGGGATCATGACTTCATCCTCTGGTTCACTAAAGCCTTTTCCAAGTGTCTAGAAAGGTGGAACACATTTTTGCACCTGCAGTTTTGCACATTCGGCTGCCTTTACATCTCTCAACAAATCTGTGATGAATTTTTTGCTTTCCAGTATTTCTGGCCTAAGTAGAAATACCACTCTCATTAATAAAGCAAAAAGATAGCAACCCACTGGTGAAATATGTAGTAGCAGCATTGCTACTTACCAGAAAAACAGCAGGAGAACCCTTCATCAAGTGCTTGCACAGACTTGCACAGAGCCTGATGACAAGCTTAATTCCAAGTATCTGCCACCCCAGGAATTTCTGGTGGGGTGACAACTCTTACCTACCTGAAAAAAGTGCTCTGACATTGCTGACACACAGTTTTGAGGCCATTGCCTTATTAGCTGCTCCTGCCAAAGGTTGAATACCACTTTAGCAAGCTTTGAAACACCTTTCTGGCTAATCTCCATTACAGAAATATGTCTGGAAAGACATTCATGCTCAGTTTGCTCCACTTCATCATCCTTTTGCCTTTGCCTAATGAAGAACAGTCAGAAGAAAAAGTAAGGATTCCACATGGGCTGACATGTCTGAACTGACAGCTCATTAAGAATACAAACTGGAGAATCCCCCACGAGCTGATGTGCATGGATTGACTCATTGTCTTTAATTGTCCCTGGTGGAGTTCACACTAAACACTGCAGTTGTGAATTCCCTGCACCTTCCATTTTCCCTTAAGGATTCCACACCCTGGCTAGAAGGTGGTTCTTACTGTACACATTCTCAAACAAACAGCTGGAGATACACCTTGCATGCCACAGACCCATTTCTGGCATGAAAATGTGGGGAGAGCATTATGATAATATACAAAAGCTCATCAAAATATCTCACTCATCTACGGTGGGAAAAAGAGAGCTGATTTAGAAGAGCTTTTCTGTCCCTTGTGGCAATGATTTCTGTTTTCGCTACTTTGCTTTCTATATTCTATTCTGCTACACATATCTGCTACACATAAACTGGAAATAAATATCTGAGAAAAACATCTTCAGCATAATTAAAATATGTAGGCCTTAACACTTTCCATCCAATCTCAGACCAACAGCTTAATTGGTTATTAAATCTGTTCATGAAAGATTCCAAGACAGGATAAAATTTTTATTCTGCTATGAGGAAATGACCAAAAATAACCATTCCCAGGTATAATTATAAATCATAGTTTATGGAAATAATCCAGAAAAAAAATTTCTTGATTGTACCGACACTAATTGTAAATAAACAGTGAAATAAGCTTCTATAAAGCTATGGGGTTATTTTATTGTTTGGGTTTTTTTCCCCCCACGGGTGGTTTTAACAATATTTTGACATCGTAGCTAAGTAATAAATCATGGGGTTTCCATGGTAGCCAAGTAAGCTGAGTATCACATCAGCTGTCTCTGAACTTCAAATAGATTTTAAATTTTATTTAGCCATCCTTTTAAAGTTACTGCCTGTCTGAACCATATCCCCTCCCTAGTTTAAGAACAAGTTGTAGCCAGTGATAGAAATTATCAAGAAACAAAGAAATCATGTCATAGTCTATTTTGTTCTGTCATTATTTTTTTTTGGGTTTTGTTGGGGTTTTTTGGGTTTTTGTTTGTTTGTTTGTTTGTTTTGTTTTTTGTTTTAGGTTTTTTGCTTAGATTCCATCTGAGCTGCTGCTCTACCTGTGCTGTTGAATATGTTTGCAAATAACATGGGAATGTGGAGAAATGAGTAAGCTTACAAGGTCTGTTGATGACAGTAAATTTTTCAAGGTACTACTGCATACAGAATTGCAAAAAGATTTTAAAAATGGAGCACCTAGGAAGTAAAAAGTCCAGTTCAACTGGGTGGTGATGAGTGTCAAGTGATGCACTTGGCAAGAGGTGGGAGAGAAAACAATAATTGCACATGCAAAATGTTGGGCAGGTGATAAACCTTTGCCCCAAGACCTTAAGGGATGCTCAGTGAAACATCAGTTTAGCACTCAAAGGTGGTCCAAAAGGCAAATCAAAGGTTACAGATTGTAAGGAAAGAGAGAACTTGAAAAATCACAGGAATATTGTACCATATAAATCCATGGTACATCTATATCATAAGTACTATATGTGCTGTCATGACTTAATGTCAAAATACATTGATGCATGGCCTGGAAAGGATTCAGCCAAGCAATATCAAAAGTATTGAACTTCCATAAGAGGAATAATTAATTAAACTAGGAGTTTCAATTCTTCAGAAGAGACAGTTAACAAATATTGTAAAAGAGATACACAAGTGCATGGGGCATGGAGATGCTGAGAGACTTTTTTTATCACTTATTGTGTCTTTTGCATCAGAAGAACAAGTGAATATCAACTAAAGATATAGGACTCAGATTCAAAAAAAAAAAAACCAAATCCAAAAGGCTGTGCTCTGCTGCTGCAACAAAGCTGTTGAAATCCTTGTCATAAGATTCTGTGGACTTCATTGCATTCAGGGAGAGATCTTAATTTGAAAGCAATCCACGAAGAGTTACTAAATGCATAAATGAAGATTTGGCCCAACTTTTATTGTTGGGCTGTATTTTATTTCTATCCTAAGTAATTGGAAATGGTCTGGTACAGTGGGGTCCTATTTGACGAACTAGATAATTGGAAATTATTTCTGATTGCAGCCTAAGAAATTATGACAACGTGGTAATATTTTTAAACTATCTTTATCAATTTTATAAATGATTTTCATTTAAAATTATATATAAAAATTACTATAGTTTAATGGACACATATTTATACGCTATCAGGCTTTTATACTAGAAAAAGCAAAGCTAAAGAACTGCAGCTGGCACTGGAAGGGAAGGCTGTGGGGTTTATGGCAGTGTTTAGTTCCCATGACAAGAGAATGTGGCCACAGCCAGAGATGAGCATTTGGGAAATGTCTGCTTTCTGCTAAATGAAGTTTAACTGTATAAAACATTTAGGTTACCTCCACAGGGAACACATGAGAAGAAAAAATGGTATCATCAAAATACCTTTTTACAAATCAAAATATTCATAATAAAACCTTCTGGAAAATTCAGAATTTTGTTATAATTCATTTTAAAAGCGTGAGTAATACTTACTGTGACTCTTATTATTTTAATCATGTTAATCATTTTAGGTATTTGAAAACTTTTTCCATCTGATTGATTAAAATCTGGAAGATTTTTATATCCAGAAAATGTTTTAACTGCTTGTCTATATTTGCACAGATAAAAAGACTTTTAAAATATTCTTCATGTTGTGATATTTTATATCTAATTTTTACCATGAGACTGTTTTAGATTATTTCAGCATTATTTTTTCAGAAAATAAAATAAATTTCTCTAGACCACAAAACTAAAGCAGCTCATTTAGAGTCTACGTAATGTCTATGACATTTCTTGATTACTAGTTATTGAGGTATAATAAATGGAGAATCTATGAAGTTGATGACATTTTTCTGCTGACTGCTGCCTCCTGCACTGCAGCACATTGATTCTTCCATCTCCAGCTTAGCCTTGCCACTTCAGCCTGACCCCACATCCTGTTCTCTTTCTTGTGTGGAAGAGCAGCACATGTGCTGAAATGGGATCCTTTCACACCACAAATATGGAAGGGGATTTGCCTCTTAATGCTAATCATAGTTACTAAAATAGTTCATAAGGCTATGCTCTCTATGTTAATCTTGCAAAGGCATTCATAGGACACCTGTTCTGGATTAGACTGCTAGATTGATTTTGCAACACAGTAGTTGCAAAAAATGCTTACAGACCATATATAGACAGTTGCAAAGGTTAAACACAGACCTTGTTTGGCAAAAATATCATTCCAAAAACTCTGTCCAAGGGATATCTGTGCACTGAGACCGGTGGGTTAACTGAAGTCTTTTTCCCTAGTCACTGGCAGATTTATCAAAGGAGTGGTTCATCTGATTAAATGCTGTACAAAATGTTCAGAAATATTTTTGGTTTATAAACATGGATTCATTTTTATGTGCTTTGCCCATGGTAGAGAGGAGCTAAGTCAGCTATGAGTTGTTCTTTCCTTCTGTCTAGCTGTTCTCTCTTTCTCTGTGTGTGCATAACAGGCCTACTGCGACTACCAGATGAAATTTAAATCATATCAGCAGATCCCAACATAGTATTATTTTATGACTGCATCATTGGAAAGTGGCACAATGGTTAGTGATTCCAAATTTGCCTGTGGCCATTCCCAGTTTTGTCAGCTTTCATGATCGTTATATTTTATGAAATCTCTTTCACAGTCATAAATGTTCAAAAGTTTAAAGACATAGCAGAAGGATCTCGCATTGAATAGGTCTGGCCCTTCTAGGAGAGCAAAAACATTTTGATTGAGATATGATCTAGCTTTTCAATTTACACTAAGTAAAACAATATAAAAATGTTTCATTTTAATTTGTTCCATATATCACTGATGAACAAAATGTAATAGGTTTTCCCATATGAGTTTATAAAGACATCCAGAGGCCCAGATGCTTCATAATATCCAGATTTCGGATAATATATAGTAGGTTAGCAGAATTGATTCAAGTATGTATGGGAGAAATTGACAATAATCTTGAATAAGATTTAAGTTAACAAAAACATTCATTTAGAAATCATAAACTATCTACCTAACATGTAATAATAAATTCAGGCTCAGTTTTTATTTATTTATAGCATAAAGTACCCACTATTCCAGAGATGTAGGTTTCTAACAGAGGTGTATGAATAGTAAGAGAGTGTACCATTTAAACACTTTTGTTAGAAACCCAAATCTCTCATTAGTTCATCTTGCCATTTTTGTGGATTTTTGAAAACACGGTTTTAATTATGAAAGGACAAGTTGTAGCACATAATAGATTATCATATGCTGCTGAACTAGTTGCATGGAAGAAATAACCTGTAGAGCAGATGGTTTATAATAGCATAAACATTAATAATTTTAATGGATAGTCAGGCTATTTTATTGTTTTTTGTTCTATTTAAAATCAAGGGCAACAACGTAGGTAGGGGTTCAAGCTATTACCAACCAGAAAATGTTCCCAGCTACTTCACTAATTCTGGAGTTGGTCAACAGTCACACAAATTTGATCACTTCTTTATTATTCTAGACTTGGCCAATCTATGCTATTTTTGAGCATATTTTCTGTGTAAAACAAGGATTCAAAAGGGAAAGCCAAAATGAAATCCACAGAGTTTCTCATATTTTCCTGTTATAGTAATAAAATTGCTTTGGTTTGGTTGCTTGTTTAAATGCTGCTATTATTATTATTATTATTTGAATTTTAAAAATTACTCCTGCTTTACAGAGCAGAGTTGTTGGAAAGAAGAGCCATTTCTAGGAAAAAAATTAAAGCGGGAAGAGATTTTTCTATGTTATTCAAACCTTTAGTTTATCTGATTTATTTACTATAATTTTGAAGTGTAACAGGGAAACAACTAATTAGAAGCAAAATAATCCAAAGGATGAAAGAGTTAAGTCGTACAAATCTTTGGTTTTAGAAGTGTTGCTGTAGAGTGCCCGTTATTTGATGTGCTTCTGTAGGTGAAATCCAGTGGGTAACATTTCTAAATGACTGTCTGCCTATCTAAATTTATTTCAGACTTTTTCATCCTCAACAACAAGAACAATTTTATGCAGACTAAATTATAGCCTTGGTGGCATCTCAGTAATTTCAGTAAGTTATGGTAGTGCAGGAGAGCATGTGGCTATGTAATTAGAAATTAAGAGCTCTTCTGACAATGTACAAACATGATGATGTTCCCTTTTTATACCTATCTTGATCTTGTGAGGGACAAATGAGACAGGGAAAAAAAATCTATTTAAATTAATAGAGATCATTTTAAGCAAACAGCTATGCACAAGCAGATCTGTCAAATATAAATACATACTTTATTCTTAATCAATTTGTAGAGCAGATTTATACCTAGGCATAACTCTCAGCGTGGACTATGCTATGCCTACAGAAATGACACAACAGCATTAGCATCTTGTCTTTACTAGAACTTCCTGTGTAGCTATATTGAAATTAACAGAGGAGAAAAGGCTGCGAGCAGGTAGGAAGAGTGAATGGGACAGAAATTCAACTCCATTCTCACATGTCGTTGTCCAGATTCATTAAGGGATGTTATCTTTTATTGACATATTACATTAGTTGAGCTTTTCCCTGAAAGCAGAAAAGAAACAAAGGAGAAATTTATCCTTCACTATTTTGGATAGTAAAATTCAAGTCATGACACTCAGTTTATACTGCTCCCGAGACACAGTATCATTAGTATTATATGATCTTATTTCACAGCTTGTCATACCACTTATACATTGCTAGATAGTCCACTGTTTTTTCTCTGCAGAAAGGTTAGATGATCAAGTACCCAGTGAAATCAAAGCATAGATTAAATATGCTGTAAAAAAATGGTTACTATTTCACTAAGGCCAGACACAGAAGTTAGAATGGAAACAGAAAAAGGTTGACATTAAAAAAAAAAAAAAGCCCTGTAAAAGTTTTAATATACTTGCAGGTTATTAAAGATATAATGCTTTTAAAATATTTTTTCCTCACCTTTTATTTAATGAGTGTATTTTGTCTCTACAAGTTTTTTTCCCAGCTTGGAAAGAGATCTCATCAGTTTTCCTTTGCATTTAATAGCAAACTCCAAACTTTGCTTTGTTGAACCAACCTGGTTGTGTCACCACTGTTTGTTTTTACTATCAGACCTTTATTACTGTAGGGAAAAAAATCCACAAAAAACACAAATCAAAACCAACAACCAAATAAAAATCTCCATAAGTATTCGTATTATCTATAGTGAGGTTAGTTCTTATTACTCTAGTTGTTTCTTTGAAAATGTATTTTGGACTTTGTCATAAAGTTTAATAATTCTCAGTGGCTACAAGGCCTTCAGTGTTGTCCTTTAGAAAATAAATAACAGTACATTTAAAAGTTAGATTTTGGCATTTCTGAATGTTTGAATTCTTCTTTGGTATCTAGAATCCACATTTTATTGAATAATGAGATGCTTTGTACCGTTTTCTTTATTTTGGTTTGTTTTTTCAGAATTCATTTTATTAAATGTATGTTTAGATGCAAGTGGATTTTGTTAGTCTGAGAAACAAAAGATTCCAAGTTTAGGCACATTTTTCCTGCAACAGCAGATGGAGATTATGAAGAAAATGCATCTCTCGAAGTATGAAACAGAAGACAAATAAGTAACAGCAGCAACTGTATTGAGTGCAGAAATGTTTTCCATGAATGCACTTTGCTCATCTGTCTCTGCTTTGACCATAGAGGATTCATTCTTTATAATAAACAAAACCAGTGATTTTCCAGACAAATATGGATATTTATCCATTAAAGTATTTTTTGATGCATTATATTTCATCTCCCGTTATCCATCTTTTTTTTACAAATAATCACTCCACAAAATAACAAGATTTCATGCAAGAAATTGATAGTTCACATAAAGTGTTTACAAATATTTCTGGTTGAGTAAAAATTTCTTTCCAAATGTAGTCATTAATAGCTAATTAGATTTTCTAATGGCACTGGCTACCATCATGGGGATTATGTATGAAAACTCTTCCATCAGCAAAATTAAAATATAAAGCACTTCATAGTTTGGTTTGGGTTTTTTTCACTTTTGAACTTCACTGGTTAATTTTTCTCTCACTTTTTAAAATGAAGATACAGACACTGTCTTTAAGGACAGCATATTAACCATTTCTACACTGTAAAAAAAGCAGACAAATGTCAGCCTTGGTGGTTTTAGCTGCAGTTAAGATAAATTCAAATTTTCAGCACACCAGACATTTACCCAACAAGCTTGTTAAATCTTAAATCATAACAATGAAAGATTTCTAGGGTAACTCTTTAAAAAAGCTCTTAAAACACTCTGAGAAGGAAGTCAGAAAAAATTTTCAAGGCCATCAGGGAAATGGGGTCCATTTGAGTTTTGTTCCATTGCTGTCTACTTGTTTTTAAAAACTCTATCCAAGCTGTTTTCTTTAGCTGTTTGTGATATTCATGTGCCACTGCAACAAGAATAAGAAACTGTAAGCCCTGACTTCTGGTCTGATTCCTAGCAAAGCCTGAAACTGTCTTGCATAAAAAATTCAGTTATACAAACCATGTAATATGAAGGGATGCATTTTTCAATAGAAAGGTGTGATCCTTCTCCTGCAATTCTTTAATGTTACTTCTTTTGGTGGTTAGTTCTTGAAGCCAAGCCGGACATTTCTGGTTAGCATACAGAAAAAAAGTGTCAGTGATGTTCTTTAGAGTAAGTGATAAGATATTGGTCTCTGAGGTTTGGTGACTTCATTTCTTAATGAAAACAACAACCAAAAACCAGCTGGATCGATATGTTCCCAGATTTGATGAACTTAAATCCAAGACTGAGTTTTATATATCAGGCTTTTTTCAGTTGTCCAGAGTTTGTCAATTTTTTTTTAACGATAAATGCAATTAAGCATTAGGGTCATTTTTCTATACTTAATTGCTGGGGAAACATCTATACATTTTAGTGTTTCTTGACCTTTCTACTTGTTAGTTCCATGAGCATTTCTGACAGGGTGCTTATTTCCTGAAATAATCATAGAAAACAAACACAGATATCCTGCTTATGGATTAATTTCTTCT
Organism: Dicrurus megarhynchus; assembly: GCA_013399195.1. Taxonomy (NCBI): domain Eukaryota; kingdom Metazoa; phylum Chordata; class Aves; order Passeriformes; family Dicruridae; genus Dicrurus; species Dicrurus megarhynchus. The sequence goes on from VXAD01004809.1 coordinate 1,439,468, forward strand.
TCTGCCATATCCTACATGTTCATTATAAACATATTTGATCTTTATTATGTTTCTAAAAATACCAGGTGTCAGAACCATCTATTTTAAAATGTAAGAATTGAGATTTGGGAAATATATTTTCAAATTTAAGAAGGAAAACATGATCTAATAATATAAGCAGACAGCAGCCTTGAAGTTTAAAAGAAGCAGAGATTAAGAAACCATAAAAAGAATATTTTGAAAGTTTCATAATTCTAGGGGTCTGGTACATAATTGAATTTCATCCTTTGTAATGCAAAGAACAGATGTTAGGGAAGCTTTTTTCTTCCTCACTTCCTCCGTCAGTAATTTTTCCTCCTTTGTACAATTATCTCACATAGTTATTTCCTGTATAAGGCAGATCTACACCACAGTGCAACTCACCACCCACAGCTAAGGAGAAGTATACTGTCACATGAAAATAAAGAAATGTATCCTGTATCAACTGCTTTCCTTTGACTGAAAGGAGAAATATGTTTCCAACCTTTCAGCTTGACAAGTTATATATAAACCACAGAATACATCCCTATTTATTTATTTTTAATTCGTCAGCCACCAAGATAATTAAATTTATACACACAAATTATATAATGAAAACCAGGAAAAAAAAAGTTGATCAAAAAGATGGATGCAATTACTTCAGTGCTCTTTGTAATCGTCTCCAGACAGAACATCTTCATCTCATGCCACTTAGACAAAATATAATGGTTTGGATGTGGAGATATGCTTATTATTTGCCTTTTCCAGAATGGTTGACAAAACTGTGTATGTATATTGGGTTCTTTTTGTTGAAGTTTGCCTCCACATTTACATGAATGATAGGCTTCTGTTACTAAATTATTCTACATCTGTGAGGTAATAAACGCACTGAATGTAAGAATAGCCATACCGTGTCAGTCCAATGGTCAGTCTTGTCTTATATTTTATAAACAAATATGCCGAGGGGTGCATGATAAGGTGGAAAGCATAATAAAAAAGAGGTGTGTAGAACTATCCTTTGTCCAGGAAAACTTTGGTGATTTTAACCAATAATCTTTTCCAGACAGTATTCACAACTGGTAGGTACTAAAGATTTTCTGCAGAGGATTCAGGCTTTTCAGTGCTCCTATCTCATAATGAAGAGAATCACTCTCCTCAGAGCCCCGTTTATCCCCACTGATTCCACAAAAACGCTTGGGTGATGAACCTGAGCATAACTAACTAACTTTCAGTTACCTCTGCATTGCTGGGTGAGCTCCATTATTGATGAACTATTCTGCATTTGGAGACAGTCTGATATGGTCTTATTTTAATTGTTTTATTTTTCAGAAGATATCAAAATTAGAGGTGAAAGCTAGAAAATATTCTAATAATTTCTTAATTACACTCAGAGATACTGAACAATTACCTGCCTAAAAACTACTATGAATATACTTGGTGTTTTATCATAAGTGTTGTACAAGTGATGTGCAAGTTATACTGACAAACAAACAGAAGAAGAGAGGCAATCCATTTTGTAAAATCCACCTGGCATAGTGAAGCTGTGGCACAAGAAACAACAGAAACTCAAGCAGGTAGAGCTGGGCCATGCAATGATACTAGATAAAGTTAAACAATGATATATTTACATACCTATGGATCTGAGCCTGAACCTGTAAGTCAGAAAAATGTCTCAGCCAGACACTGGGCTCCTGCTCAGGCAGGTATGATGATTCTTCCTGCTCTCCTTCTGTACTCTGCTATAGACCTGGGAGAAGCTTTCTCAACTTCTCTACACTTGCAGGTCAAATATGATTATACGATTCGTTTTTGATGGCTTGGTTGAAATCAGTATTAGAGCGAGTGTTAATGCTTTTATCACCACTTGGAATAATTTGCAAGAAACAGATCCCCCCATTTATTTTCATAACTGATTTTGAATAGATTTTCAAACTAAATTAGTATTCATGTAAATGAAATAATATTTTTGTTTTAGAGTAGAAAAAAGTACACATTTTCATGTCTTCATTTTGAATTGCTGCAAAAATATATTTTGACATAAATACACAAAATTTCAATAATGGAAAGCCATTCTTCAAAAGTCAACTCTGAAAAAATCAGTCAGATGCAACTATGTATCAGATATATTTTACATATTTACTGAGAAAATAACTTTAAATTTATTCTTACCTTAATAGCATGGGCCTTTCAGTTAAATTTTCCTTTTTTCTTTTATCTGGAAAAAATATTTATACATCTAGAAAATGGGTATTTGAAGACCAGATTACAAAATATTCACTCTTCACTCATGATCAGTAATTGTTTAGATTATAAATGGCTTTACTGCAGGCAGTATGATAGCTCAGAGTAAAAAAACATGACCAAACTAGATTGCAAAGTTTTTACTGTCAAATAAATTGCACTCCCCTGGTTTCTGGAACACTGTAAACACAATTTCTTTTTGCATAGTGCTCTGGATTGAATTTTGCCTGCAATTTGCAATTCTCCAATGTAAAGTTTTCTGATATTTACTAAATCTCCTGTTACAAATGTATTTTGTCACTTGAACTTGTGAGTGTGAATTTTCTATAAATTTCTTTCTGAAAAAATACTTTTTTCTTTGGAAAGAGGAAAGGTCTTTAGATGATTACACTCATATCACCAGCATTTGCTGTTTTTCCCAATTCAGGGATAATCTTCAATTTCATTACCTCCTAACTCAGTGAATTTTGTAGATCACAGAATCCCAGAGTAATCCAGACTGGAAGCAAGCTTGAACCCATCTGGTCCGAACCCTTGCTGAAAGCAGGTCTGATCAGATCAAGTTGCTCAGGGCTGTGTTTGGTCAATCTGTATTCTACAAGGAAAGAGAAAGAAGAATTCGTACATCCTCTACTGCACTTCTTCAGATTATTCTAATGATACCTCCTATGAAGACAAAATAAGCTTGGGGCAAGCTACACAGAGCATTAAGGGCAGCTGCTGAAGCTTGTTCATTAATGCCAACACTAGCCAGACACATTAACTTTTCAAAATTTAACCCTCTAGTAACTCATTTCAGCATTATCACAGTAATTTAAATTCTCCAAAAGATGAACAATAGAGACAAGTTAAAACCAAGAACAAAGGAAATGAGAACAGTGAGGAAACATCTTCCAGCAAATGATTGAGGCTGTGTTCTTGAACACACATGCTATTGAAGTGGCACAAAACCTTTGAAGTGTGGCCTCATTTCTCCTAAAACAGATCCCCTTGCATCAGTGATTAATATCTACTGTCTCTGATACAGAAAGAGAAGTTGTGATCATATTTTTAAGGACAAGAAAACCATGGTGGCCATATATCTTGGTTTCCTTAGCTTAACTGTAATTTTCTTCAGGCTTGAAAATAAAGAATGAGGTTTTTTAGGTTTTTTTTCCCTGAATTTCCAGACAAATGACCACTATGTATGCACAGTTTACCTTCGTGTGCGCATACAGCTCACTTGACCATGCCCAGTAGAGGTAACCTGTTCCAGGTGTACCAGACTTAGCTATGCATGTGCTGCATGGCATGTGTTCCCACATTTCATCTGGTGATTGTGTGCCCAGAAACCCAGGAACACTAGGCATAATACACAATTCTGATTTAATTACTTGAAAGCAGTATTCCTCAAGGCTTGCTGATGGTAACTTTTTGTATGGATGTCAGTGCTTCTGTAACAGAACTGTCAATCTGCTTTTCATATATCAAGGAATCACAGAATCATAGAATGTTGATTTGAAAGGGACCCATCATGATCATCAAGTCCAACTTCTGACCCTATGCAGGACATCCCAAGAGTCACACCATGAGCCTGAGAACATTGTCCAAATGCTGCTTGAACTCTGTCAGGCTGGTGCTGTGACCACTTCACTGGGGAGCCTGTTGCAGAGCTCAACCACCCTCTGGGTGAGGAACCTTTTCCTGATATCCAGCCTAAACCTCCCCTGACACAAACTCATGCTGTTTCAAGTCCTGTCACTGGTCATGAGAGTGAAGAGATTGGTACCTGTCCCTCTGCTTCCCCTTTTGAGGATGATGAAGACTACAATGAGGTCTCTCCTCAGTCTCAGTTAATATTACCCAGATACTTTACCACTCAAAGTAGACTTTTAAATGCAGCCATGTGGAAGCCCACAGAATGGTTCAAAACAGAATTAATGTCTCTATATCCCTGTTTTGAATTTTCAACTTTCTTAGAGATAAGTATTCTCTAAAGCAAATAAATAGGAATCCCTAATATTCCTATAATTCTTTTCTTTCTTGAAGTCTTCCTCAGATTTCCGGGAACTAGGTTAAAATATAGTTATTTCTACATTGATTTTTGATTACCTCCTTTGGTTATGGTGTGTGGTGTGTTCATTTGTTTTTAAGTTATTGTTTTGTTTTATGTAAGCATGAAAAAGTTCTATTTCACATCATTGAGAGATTTTGCCTACAACAATTCACATTCAAGTTGAAGTCCTGGACACCAACAGTGCTAAATTTTATGGTCTCAGGTTCCAGTAGTTTTGAGGAGGCAATCTCTCACTACAATTTTTTTGCAGAGCACACCTTTATTGAACTTCATCCAATCAGCACAATATGACCATTGAATGTTTTACCATGGACTGCTTTAAAGCAGCTGGGCTTCTGCAGCTGTTTACCCTCATTCATTCTCAAGTATCAGTGTCTTTGTAATTCCAACAGCATGGTAGCCTGCTCTTCATTTAAATTATTATTTTATGTTATTGTTTTGTAGGATTTAAGGTTTTCCGGAAGTATAATAGATAGCACATGGAGTCTTACAGACAACTGGAGAAACTTCACAAGCTGAACTGTGAACAGCCCAAGGGCCATATCTGCAGCAGACCACTCCTAATTCACAAAAGGTTCTTCTAAGAGAAAGCCAGCATGTGTGGTTTGGGAAACAAGGATAACAAGGAGCAGACCCATCTCATGTTGCCATGGGGATACTTTTTGCTATATGTCTGCATAGCATAGAAGTATTCATGAGTTGTCTCTATAAATCACATAATTAAAATAGGGATAAATAGGGCTAATTGCAAGTTTTTTGCAGAAAATTGCTCACTCTCTATTATTATCACAGGTAATTTCAGAATATCTGACAGAAATTACCCTTGGTTTACCACAAAAAGAGCTCAACACATTTCTTGTAAGACATTTTAAAATAATCCATGCTTCAAAACAAGAAGGTGCCAAAGAAGGAAAATTACCTCCTGAGTACACTGCCACGGTCCCTTTTCTTTGGTTTCCCATTCTTCTTTGTTGCAGGAAGCAGCCAACATGGATTTATGGAGGGAAAATCATGCTTTAGTAGCATGAGAGCCTTCAACAATGAGATGATTGGCCTGCTGGATAGCCAGGGGATACCAGTGAATGCTGCCTATATTGGCTTTTGTACATTTTTCAACACTGTCCTATCCACATACCCAAGTTGACTATGCATGCACCAGATAAGTGGACAGTGACGTGGATCTAAAACTGGGCAAACTCCTAGGTTCAAAGGCTTGTGATCAGTGGCATGAAGTCCAGGTTCAGGTAAGTCATTAGTAGTGTGCCTCAGGGAGGAATACAAGAGCCGAAAATAGTTATTAAACTAATGAAAATAAGTTTGGGTGAATACAGTCAAATTATTCACGAAGTATTTTCCATGAAACCATAGATCTAGTAGGGCAGTTCAAACACTTTCCATGCACAAATTTTGATGAAAGGCACAAAAAATTTATTATTTAGTACTATTACCCTCAGAAATGGTTCAAGCAGTTGTAAATAAAGACAGAGTTCAAACTTTTAGGTCCCATATGATTTGGGGAAAGCATGATCTGAAAAGATAAAACTTGAAATATATTCTTCAGGACTTGCATCCTGCAGTACAGTATTTTGGCATTTCTCCCTCTTCCTAACACACTCACTCTTAAAGGTCAACCAAGGTTATGGTTTAAATGTTATTGGAATGGGTGAAAAAGAAATACTGTGGGACTTATTGACAGAAGGATTATAGGAGACTAAATTAAGTCGACAAAAATGAAAATATAATTTAGTCCATATTCCTTGTTTATGTATTTGGCAAGTTTTAACATTCTTTGAGGGATATATAACTATGTTATGAGTTAAAAAGTGAAGCCAAGAATAATGTTAATTATATTAAAGGAAGAGAAAAAAATGTGGTCATAGTAAAAGTAAACTACTAAATCTAGATAACCTCACTCAGGAGGGAAGAATGCATACAGGTAGACCCTACTGAAAAAAACCCTCCATAATCACATTTAGTTCTTGTCACTGTTGTACCGGGGACGGAAAGAAATGACACAGGTTTGATCCAGGAAGAAATGGAATTATTTATTAATTTACAGACTCATTTATATATCTTAGTGACATAAGGTTGTTGGTTCTTTAACCATCAACCTCTCAGGGTGATTGGCTGAACCCTACAACACCCATTTCAAAATATTTACTGCATAACTCTCTTGCAGTTGCAAGATAAAGCATTAGTCTACAAAAACCTCTAACTGTTTTTTGGCCAGTTGCTGGCAGAAAGCTGGAAAATCTCTCAGCGACCAAGCCGTCAGCATCCACAAGTTCTCCAGATACAAATTACATGGCAAAAAGTTTCAAATAGCTGTGACAATGTCTACAGCACACTTGACTGCATTGCTGCAGATATAGGCTGTGAAAGATGATGTCTGGGGGAGAGAAGCTTTGACACGTCCTCTCACCTGAACTGTTCTGTCAGACACCTTAGCATTGTTTCTCCTTAGGAATTAAATATTTTACTTTAATCTCTTCAGTGTAATCTCTTCAGTGTAATTTGAGGTCCCCTGTGATATCATCCTTGGCCTGATGTTTGATAATTCCCAGCTCCTCCTAGATGAACTTCAACAACTGTTTGTGCTGTGTGTATAAGATGTATTTACATGCTTGGGAAGGGGAATGATGAAGGGTTACTACAGTTGCACGTAGAATCACCTATCCTTCAGTTTTCTGGAGGTGAAGCATCACATGTCCTCTCATGGTAGCCTGTTACTTAGATGTTATGTCTCTGTCCCCTAGATAAACCTCTGCGTTAATACATTAATGCATACTTAAACTCTCTGCTCTGCAGAAGAGAGGTTTCTTGCCTCTTCCATGACTTTCACACTAGATAACTTGCATTTTTTTTTGGCGGAAGGGAGGGAAGGGTTGGTGGAGAAGAGTAAGAAGGACATCTTTTCTTCATTACAGGGTCTTCTGGAGTGATGCTCAGTACTATTACCCTTAATGCCTTACCGTGTTGAGTATGAAGAAAGATCTAGAAGTTTTTCTTCATTTTTTTTTTTTTATCTGTCTCTGTCTCTTAATGCACTACAAGATTATTCACTTTAAATAAAAATACAGGACACAATCTGAACTTGCCAAAAATACTTACTTACAAGATTTTGTAGCTGGATGTTAGAGACAATGTAATGTCATGTGACTCTAACCCAGTACCTCTGCTAAAGGTAGTAGGATGATCCCCACAGTAACAGTGATGTCAGAGAGCAGAATCTTCTGTGGGATGGGAATATATTGTTGTAAACCTGATGTGAACAAGGGGAAAATCTGAGACAGTGAGTAACTTGTGATTACAATAAATTACTTGGCTTCCTTGATTTATCCCAGAAGTTAAACTATAAAGTCAGTTCACAGTCAAACCACAGCATCTCACATTAGCAGAATAACAGTTCTAAATGTTGGTAAAACACAGATCTTTTTTGAAGTTGCCTTTAAAGACCCTCTGATTGTTTAGATGTCCTTGGCAAATTAGTGCCTGCAGGAAATAAATGCCTGCTAGGTTGTGTTTTTTTTGTTTGCTTCACATTGTTATAATTACTGTTGCTATTTTTATTAATAGAAATACTCATAGAAAGAATGGAAAGAGAGAAAAGGAGGCAAGAAGAGAAGTCTGATTAGTTAGTTAGTTTTGAAGGGATTTCCAGAGAAAGCAAGCTGCTGATCAAACAGCATTTTGCCCCTGCAGATCGCAACAAAAATATGTGTCCAAAGTTTAAAGATTAAAAGACACATGTTATAACGAATAACATTTTCAAAGTGAACAAACAAGATTCATCTAAGGTCTTCAAAAGTTATGTTTGTATCCTGGTGATGTTTATGTCCAGCTAGCAGTGAGATAAAAAACTGAGAGGATGACTCATATGAATAATCATGAAAATCAGATTAAAAAAAGAAAAAGGAAACAGTCAAAAATAAAGTGGAAAGCATCAAATTTTGTTCTGACAGTAATTCATTCAGCATGATGTACCTTTTTAGAAGTCTGGAAAGTCCTTGCTAGTGTTCTCCATTCTTTTCATTCTGCCAGTAAAAATATCAAAGGAGAATGTTATATCCCAAATATTAGGAGATCAAGTTTCAGAAAATTGTGAAGTACATATTCTGAATATTTTTTCACCTTTTACAGCTTTATAGAAAATTCGTATCACATTTTCAAATTCATGTTCTGATCAGAGAAAAAATACATTTCTTTCCTCTTTTTTAAAGTTAGGAAGAACACAATCACTGCACTCAGGAAACAGAGCAGGAAAGCTCTTGGCAGGCTTAACCAAGACCTGCATGCAAAGATGGGGATGAGCAAAACTGTTACACATGTTCATCCATTATAGAAAAATGCAAAATTTTGGACCAAAGTATGTAAGCTTAAATATTTGAGGATATTAAAATTTCTTAATATTATCTCTAAAGTGGTCATCATTACATAAAATTGCTAAATGCCTCTCTTGTTTACCCTACTTCTGAGGTGAGAATCTTAATCTATAAGACAAAAGCCAGAAGGAACTGGAAAAAACTCTTTTAAAAATTGGTCCATAAAACTATTATCTACCTTCAGTTACAAGTGTTAGTACTGTTATCTTAACTGTAAATTATTATCAATTAATAATAGCAAAGAAAACTTTACCAGAGGAAAACACAATATTTGGCTTTGTAAATCACTAATAGCATCCTATGTAATCTACTATCATACTCAGACATTTCAAGGAACCTTAAGATTTGTAACAATTTAATTGAGAAATGCACATTTTGAGACTGGTAACATTTGAGGTACTGAAGACATTCAGTTTTGATTGAAGAATGGAATCATAAGTCCTTCCAGGAAAAGTAAAAACCTCTATAAGAATATTTTTAGTCAGAGAGTGGCAGACTCCCAACAGAATTACCTGTAGTCTTCTAATACTGCTTCAGAGAACCAAGATGTCTTCAGTTTTTGAAAGTATTGACTGTCTGTGATGTTATGCAAGTTCAGAGGTTATGAAAGTTCAGCAAAGTGCAGTGGCAAAAAGTAGGACTGAAAAGAGAAAAATTAGTTAGCCTTGCTCAAATGCACAGCTCTAACACAGGACATATAATATGCAAACATTTAAATACAGCTGGTTTACGTATAAATTAATTTCATTTTGTCTACATTTATAATGTATTTTTCAAAAACCATGTTTTTAAGGCTTAGTATGCTCATGTACTGAACTATTTCTGGTTGTCTTTAAGTTATTTTTAAGTTACTTGAGACTATTATTAATTGATAACTTCACATTGTAGCTTGGAATTTATTTTGCAGAACTACCTTCTAGTTTCTCTGCTTTGAGAGACTGAAAGCCAAACACTGTGAAAGACCACTCTGGGTATAGAGACAGCTATACATAGCATTTTCTGCTCATAATAGTGAGCAATATATACTTCACAGAATAAAATATTTTGCACTAAGCAACAGAAATAGACAGTTCTCAAGGTTTGCTGATCAGCTGAGACATTGCTTTACTCAGAAGAAACTTTGGCTCTTTGGTCATGCTATATCTTCAGTAATGAATAGTGAATACTCTTCAGTGAATAGTGTCCTATTTATTATGGCCCAATATCAGTCTCAGGTAATTTGCATTTTAATTTTAAATTCAACAGAGGCACAACTTAATGTACTTATTATTCCTTAAAATTTCTTTTTCAGCTTCAAATGCTTTTGCCTCAGCTTCCAGACTCTCAGTTCAGTGATTAGTATGTACTGGTCTATGGACAAAATCTTTGTAGAATCATAGAATTTTATGAGTTGGATGAGACCCATCAGGTTCATTGATTCCAACTCCTGGCTATGCACAAGTTTCCCCAAGAATATGTCTGAGGGTATTGTCCAAATGCTTTTTGAACTCTGTGAGGCTTGGTGCTGTGACCACTTCCCTTGGCAGCCTGTCACAGTATCACCCTCTGGCTGAAGAACCTTTTCCGGATATCCAACCTAAACCTCTCCTGACACAACTTCATGCCATTTCCTCAAGTCCTGTCACTGGTCACGAGAGTGGAGATTGGTACCTCTCCCTCTGCTTCCCCTTATGAGGATGTTGAAGACCACAATGAGGCCTCCCCTCAGCCTCCTCTTCTCCAGGCTGAACAAACCAAGTGACCTCAACCACTCCACATAACATGTCCCCTCCAAGCTCTTCACCATTCTCTTTAGGAAGATTATCATAGGCATCAGAGATATGGAGATGCAAAACTAGCTTAATATAATGTAGATAAATTGGCAAAACCCAGAGGTCAAATTTCAGGAAGTGTTAAAACTCCCTTCCTGGAAAACTAAGGGGGTTTCAAGTCCCCAAATCTTGTAGTTAGAATTCTTGTTTAAGTCTTAATTGTGGTTTGCCTTGAGCTGTGCCTGTCGCTCCTTTGATTCATCATACTTCCTTTTCTAGCAGTGGTAGTTCTCCCACAACTACTTCAGCTTCAATTATTTTGCCACAACTCCTGCAGAAATTTTGGAATTTAAAAAAAAAAATGCTTTTGGGGGTAATCTTACAAATAACTGTCTATAAATAGCTGTTACGGGAATGATAGTGGCAGATTCAGCTTAGTATCTTAGTGTGGGATGTATGTCCAATATCTGTCTACTCCTATTCTCTAGGAATCTCATTGCTGCCATAAGGCTGTTACACATGTTCATAAGGCTGTTTTATTATATATATTTTTTATATTATGACATAATATTATATAGATATATATTGCAGTTATTCACTAAAACAATATAATATCAGTGAATGATTAAAAACTATTTTAAGTACAGACAATTTACTACCCGTATATTCTAGTGTTTCTATATTAAAATAAAAAGGGACTCACAAATAATAATTTTAAATAAGTGAGACATTCTGAGCTACTAATATCAGACCCAGAGGAATTTGGATTTTTTTTCTTCCACTTTAGCTACTAATTGTGCCAGGTGAATAAGTCTGACTTATTATTATCCATGTTTTGAAGAACAAGAAGCGTATTTTCCATGGGATAATTTATAGTATTAGGACACTTCAGTTTAGTGTCAAAATTTAAACACTATTAAGAGTCATGTCTGAGATTATATTCTTTTACAAATCAATAATTGGTTTTAAGATTTCAAATCACAGCAGCTGCATGGTGTCACCTTAATTTCCTAAATAATATAATGACACAGTCTGTTAGTGCTAGTGGCACTGCAGCAATCTCCAGTCTTTCCTTCACAGCAGCTATATTAAAAACTCCTCCAGTGTATTAATTCCATTACATGTACCTTGGTTCATAGTTACTTTTGAGGACACGGCAGGATACTATCCAGTCTTGGGATTTGTGCCTCTAACAGAAGTCAGAAACTAATATCTATTTTAAAAGAACCTCAAAAGTCCCTGTAAATTTGAATCTGGGGGATCAGTGACCTTCTCCTACTTGATCTTTATTCCTTGTCCTCTCCTCTCCCAGAAAAATTTCTAGGATGGAGAATGGTATCATCAAAGTTATCTCTTCAAAAAAGCATGGGGGAGGAAAGGAAGTAAATCCCTATGTTTCTTCTAAGTTAGTGGATTAGAACAGATAGTTTGGACTAGAAAACCAGATATGAAACAGATTGGTTAAAGCTTGGACAACCTGTTTCTATTTCAAGTCTGTTCAGAAGCAGACACACAAGTGTTCAGAGAAAAGTGCTTTGAAACCGAGGGTATGAGACAGCATCTCAAATATTTTTACTCTTTCAACATGAAGCAAATCCCCTTACAAAACCATACAAGTTTGCCTGTATCCAGCACAACAGTTTTTTCTACTGACCTGAAAGACCAAAGTTTAGCAAAGCAGGTTCACATCCAGCCTTGCAGTTTAGCTGTGTGAATGTCTATCCTGATCTTGGTAAACTGCAGAGCTGTAAAAAAGTTGCCAAACTCAACTCCTTCACCGAGGCTGAATATTAAGTTTCTCCTGAAATTCTGGCCTTACCACTCTCCATAATCTTATCTCAAAACATGAAATACCCACTGATTTGTATAACACCGTAGCTGCCAATTTAGATTTTAAAGTCAGCTTTTATTTTAGGCCTTTGTAATTCATTGGACCAAGAAAGGGTAAAAAACTAAAACACATTTCAATTTGAATGGAAATCAGAAGCTAAATACTATAACACTTCTATTTATCACAAAATGTGAGTTCAAGATAATCTCAATATACCAAAGATCCCTAGCTATTACTTACTTTTACAGGTTACACCAAAAGTCCTGCAGTTTATTACTGTTTGTAGTCTATTTTGTTCTTTTCACATACAGCTCCAGTTCACTCCACCAGTTACTTACACCCGCCAACTTTAATCCGCTGTTGGGATTAATGAACAACACCTGCCACAGTGACTTCCCAGAATGCCTGGAGCTTTAAACACTTTTATTTTTAAATAAGTTGTACCATTAAGCAGAATAAAAGGGATCTGTTGCTGTATTTCACGTCCTGAGTCTATAGAGATCTGACAAAGAAATTTCACATGTAGCAGTGACTACAGCAAAATAAACCTTGATTGTTGCCAAATAGTTGTTATCCTAGAGAAAAATGTCACCCGAATCAAAAATCTAATATAAGTGTACCTGATAAGAAATTTTGCTTCAAAGTGCCATTATATGTACTGTATTCGCAAGTAAATATTTTATTCTTCTGGAGTCAGAAATATATTTGCAGTATACAAATTTCCTGAGTGAAACAACAGAATGGGTATATTTATTTAATGTGTTGTCACTCTGAGCGCTGAAGCAGAGCATGATGGGTTAAAGTAATAAACATACTAGACCTGAATAATGTAACTGATTCCACATTCTAAACAAATTTATGTAGTTCCATGCTTCATAAATCAATTCTATCCATTCCTGTTCCAACTCTGAAATCTATTCTTAATTTCAAATGGTGTTTTCTGAGTTCTATATTTCATAACCTTTCCATATAAATTATTCTCTCTCCATGTCCATCTTCTGTATTACTTGCCCTTTATAAATTTCTTAGATTTTTTTTGCTAGTTGAATTGCTATTCACACAATAATCTCACGAACCTCTTATTTTTAAATCGTTCGGGAAGAAATAATTGAGAATAATCAATAGCAGAGTTTTGAATGTCATTGGTTATCTTTGATTGAATGCATGAGGCACGTAGTGTATTTTGTTCCAGGAGTGAATCAGCTCAACTTTTCTGTTTTGGTTCAAATAATTGTGTTTACAAATGTCTATGAATATATTTATTTTAAATGAACTCTCTGAGGGAACAATCTGCTAGTAAACCCTTGTATGATAATACTCAGTGAAGGGAATGCAGAAAGTTATGACTGAACAAGACGAAGAAGAGAATTTTATTTGCAATTTTGAAAGTGCATGCATAGCTGTATTTTTATTGTTTTCTCTGTTCCAGGTTCAGCTAATGAAAAGAGATAAACCTTTACATCAGAATTTTCTTAGTTGTAGGAACTACCAGAATGGCAGTCTGTCAGGAATACAAGTTTCCCATTGGCATTTGCCAAATCAGCTTTCAAGTATCATAATAATAAATATTATCACCCAATAATATATGCAATAATCACCAATTCAAAGCTCCATTCCAATCTGTGCAAATAGATTCTGAAATATGCAATATCACATCCCAAGGCAATTCTATATTTAGCATAATAAGTGTTATAAGAATCCAAGGTCATTAAGAACAGCCATTTAAATAGCATTAATCCTTGGTTTAAAAGTCATCATAGATATTTGGAATCTAACTTGTCCTGGTATGTTAAATTCTGACCTGAGTTTTTGGAAAAAAGTACGGTGAGAGTACATGCAGCAACAAGAATATCTGGAAATATTTATCCTCTTCATTGGCACAAAGAAGCTGCTGGAAAACTTACAGATGCACAAATGTGAAAAACCATAGAGTGTAGAAAATTAAGTTAGACAGCTGGCATTGACCAAGGGCCTGATCCCAGCCACTACAATGCCAACGCTGGGGTAAATGAGAATTATTTGCTGTGGCCTTTTCCTCACTAAATAAATTAACAAATAAGTTTCTTTTGCCATCAGCTGACACTACAATGAGCAGAAAGCTTTGAAAAAAGTTGTGATATGGAGGTCTTCAAAGTTTTCAGAGCCATGCAGATATGGTAATGAGAAGAGCTGATGTGTTTTTTTATAGGATATGTAACATCAGTCTTAATGATTTCTGGCATGACAGTCTTTATATTATAAGATCCTTTGTCAGAAAAAGAATAACGACCAACCAAAAAAAACAGTTCCATGTCTTTTCTTTTACATCTGTTTCAACTGTTCCCTATTAAAAGCAGTTGAAAGACTGGTTAAAAAACATGTAGGTAACACCTTTAACTGAAGAAGTCAACATTTTTTTCGGACAAAGTGTTTCAAGAAAGCTGTGGCCCAGCTGGAGGAAATCCAGTGATGAATAACAGGTAATATCAACAGTCTGAAAATCATGATTATGAGGATAGACAGGAAGAACAGTTACTGTTTAGTCTTGAGAAGGGTACGCAGAAGGAAAATGTAGCAATAGTCATCAAATATGCAAACTATTGCTGCACACAAGGAAAAGAAGGATGGAAAAATCCATTCTCCATATCCCACTCGGGAATAAGACTAGCTAAAGTGACTTAGATTAGATGTTACAAAAAAAAAAAAAAAAAAAGAAATATTAAACATAAAAAAATATTAAAAACCTAAATATTGAAAAAAGTAATCTCTGGAAGGTTCTGGATTATTAGAGATTTTTATGAACAGAATTGACAAACAGTGGTAAAGAATAATAAGCGTAGAGGCAGATGCAAATTTACTCTAGGGAAGAATCTGTCCCTATAGCAAAACTCTTTTGGATCATCTGTGAAACAAATACTGTCTCTCTCCCTCTCTTGAAACCGGTTCTCACTTTGCTTTAGGTATATGGAGATTTTTAAAAAATCCACCACAAATAGAATAAGGTGTGGAGGAAATTTCTTTCAGTTGGAAGCTCATTTTTATTATTATTTCATTGGATCATGATACATAAAGAGATAGAAATCTACTGTGAATTGTGCTGGGAATATTTTGTGGAATTCAATAGGAAACTGTGCTTTGATGCAGACATTTCAAGTAATTTCTGCTTTGATGTGTACTCATGGCCAGTAAAGACTGCATGTTTACGTGTCTAACTTTAGAAATCTAAAACTGTTGTGTAAGTCCACAATAATCAATTTATGTTCCTTTCAAATCTTTTGGACAGAAAGAAGCACTTACATCGGACAATCCATCTTGTCCCAAAGAAAATGTCTAAAATATCTAAAACAGGCCAGGCCAGTTTTCCTGCAGGAGTGACCACAGATCTCTTTGACTTTTCAGAATTCCAGGATAACCACCTTGTATTTAAGCAGTAAAATCTTAAGACACCTGAAATTTTCTCCTGCTATCCCTCTAAGTTGTATCTTGTGTCTCCCCACCTCCCCATCTTGTCTTTACCCAGGTGAATTACTTTAATCTCAAAGTATGGTTATAAATGGTAAAATGAACAGAATGACACGTTGAACAAACAAAAATTATGTCTGTATGAAATAAATTCTAAGATTTTTCCCAGAGGAATGTTTCTACCATTTGCAGCTGTAACATAAATGTCTTTGTGGGGTGCTCACATGATCCACAAGTGGGGTGGTCTAGGTAGCCCCAGCTCTTAAGGCAGGACTGTGACTCTGTGGGGTGTGATGTGCACAGAACTGGCAGGAGGGGATCTGCTCCACATTTACCATAGAAAAGACCTCTCACATCACTGAGTCCAGCTATTAACACTGCCAAATCCACCACTAAACATATCCCTAAGTACCAAATCTGTATGTCTTTTAAATACTTCCATGGGTAGTAATTCTGCCACTTCCCTGGGTGACCTGTTCCTGATGTTTGATAACCCTTTCAGTAAAGAACTTTTTCCTAATATCCAAGTTAATGGTGCAACTTGAGGTCTCTTCCTCTTGTCCTGTTACTTGTTCCTCAGAAGAAAAAACCAGCTACCATCTTGCTACAACCTCCTTTCAGGTAGTTACAGTGAGCAAGAAGGTCTCCCCTGAGCCTCAGTTTCTCCAGGCTAAACAGTCCCAGTTGTCTCAGCTTCTTCTCAGGAGATTTGTGCTCCAGACCCTTTGCCAGCTTCATTGCCCTCTCTGGACAGGCTCCAGGGCCTCAACCATGTAACAAAAGGAAGGCCACTATCAGCCAGGTTATCCAGTGAACTAAGGAGAAGAGAAATTCTGTTGAATAGAGTAAAAGAAATAGAAATACAGAGGGATCCAGCCCGAAAAGTGGCATAGAAGCAACATGAAGGTTGCCAGGTGAGGCAGCAGCCTATGGCTGGAAAAAGGACACCTGCAGGGATGCACACCAGGGAAGGGAGCATTTGCCACTGACCAGTGGCAGCAAGGAGCTACCTGGGGACTGGGATGTGCTGGGGAAGGAAGGGGAGGGTGTGTTCCTGGGGGTGATTTATGGGGACTGGGAGATATATAACTGTTTATTAATTCTCTCTAAGTGTCTGGTAACATGATTTATCTGTTATATTACCAATACTGATCCTGAGTCTATAGTTCACTGTGGGTTAATTACATGTCATTAATAAAATAATAAAATGTTTCGATTCTGATTCTGGCCTAAGCTATGTGAACTCACTTGTTTTTTCCTGCTGTCTGCTTTTCCTGGAGAAGGATGCTTAGCAACCAGCTAGGATTAGCAGTGGATTATTTGTACACAGCAGAAATAATAAAAGAAAACCCTGTTTGTCAGGAATGGTGAGAACTTTAAAATGTTTCAAATTTTATATTGGAGTAACTAGAAGTCTCACAAAGTAGCCTGCAAGATTTGGGAAAATCAAAGGAATTACTTCCACATTTCTCTCATCTGTATTCACAATCCTATTGGACTTGATTTTTTAATGAATATATATTATTAATCCCCAACATTGATATCAAGACACACTAGTAACAGAAACAAAACTACACTTTTGTCTTAGGCATGTATACTGGTGAGTTTTCTTTTGTATTTCTGGCATATTTTCATTTCCAGTTTTTAAGATAATTTCTCTCAGGGGATGACTTTTATTTGATCCTGTTATTCATATTTCTCATCCAGACTTAGGAATCTGGGATGGAGGGAAGGGGAGGGGGAGCACACAAGATTTTTTTATTTCTAAAATGAAAGCCAGATCTGTTCAAAGATTTGACTCTTAGTTGAAGAAAAAACATACTTTATCACACTCCAAAGGAAAAAAATAAAATGCTTAACTTGTTATAATGATACTTATACTTATAATGATTTACTTTCATTAAAAAAACCAAACCCAAAAAACCCTCAAACTCAGAAAACCCCAATGAAATTAAAACAAACAGAGCAACTGATGCTTTCCCAAACTATATTTTCCACAGAAAATCAAGTAAAGGGTTAAAGGCCGGATTAAGCCCCTTCCACATTTCAGTTTCTAGCTGTGATAATGTATCAGTCATCTATGTAGGTTTTATTTATATGTGCATAATCTGCATGCATATTTATATATACACACCCAGAGGTACACACACCCTGGAAATGAAGGCAGGGGAGAAAGACAGCTAAGTTCAGAGGAAGCATGTTTAACAAATAAATGAATAAATAAATAATCTTCAATATTTGTGGAAACAAAAATGGAAAATTGCTGTGCAGCACTTCCCTTACATCATATTTCCCTAGCCCACCTGGAAGTGTTGGTTAAGAAGTGCTGTAGATCATGTAAAGTAAACCTTTACAAAAAACATAATGAAGTCACATTGTAGAAACCTTTTTTACACTAATGCACTCTTTGTTTCATTGGGCATCATAAAGTATCTAAATAATTAGTCTATGTAGCATTGCAGTAAAAAAGATTAAAACAAAAACATAGCAATTCCCTGACCCTCTCTAGTTAAGTAGGCTGTCTAGTTTTGCCACTTTCCTATGTTCTAATCTCATGAATCAGGACCCTGAATTATAAAAGGAGTTTAAAGATCATTCTTATCTTATGCTTTTCTGTAAATCATACTCCATTAATAATTGTAAAGCAGGCTTAAAGGGGTTTGATTTGCATCCTAGCTTTCAAAGAAATAACCTTAACTTTTCTATACCTAACACCATCATTTAATTATTTAATGTTAAGTTACAAACTTCAGTGCTGGAACATTCTCTAAGGCTTTGCTGTCCAAAATATGACTTAAAAATAGTACTAGCATGAAAACTGAAGTTTTTGGAGCAATTTTGGAACTAGACTAAAAGAGGGCATATGCTTTTTATGGAAGTGTATGTGAGTCATGCTTTTTATGTTTCAGAAACACACAAACACAACTCAACAGTAAAAGACTGTCTGACTCTTTCTCTGATCCTCGGTCTGGGACAACACAGCCTACTAGGCTATCACCAGGATTCATCAATTTTAAAACATGCTAATGAAGCCACTCTATTTTTGATCAATATGAGTTCTGCGATCTTTATTACAATGTTTGCTACATACAAAATACATTTGTGCCTGCATCTATATGGAGCACATACCAAAGTGGTGGTAGGTGCCCCATCACTGGAAACATTGAAGGTCAGGTTGGGTGGGGCTCTGAGCAACATTAGTGGGAGTTTCCCTGCCCATGGCAGGTGGGTTAGACTAGATAATCTTTACAGGTCATTCGTAACCCAAACTATTCTATGCTTCAAAGGTTCTATGATTCTAAACCATTTTTACCGCTGTCTTAAAGGTTCTGCTATTATTGTTAGCACTGTACGCTTAATATATTTATTCTCTGAAACAGCCTCTCCTATGCTGCACTGCTATTACAACTCAGATTGGACTTTTATACTTTCATTGGTTTATTTTCACATGATTGTGAAATGACCAATCTATAGCACTTGTTCCAAGTTTATCAATAAGTCCTAGCAGTTTGTCTTCATGCAAACACAGAGAAAAATGACAGTCCCCACTTTGGGAGAGCTTTATATATATGTGTGTGTGTGTCCTTCACATCCTTCACACTTCAGTTACAGCAAAACTTCATGGACTTCACCTGGTGTAGTATAGTGGTTACAATGATACATAAAGGCAATTTTTTTTTTCTAGAACAAATGAAAATCAGGAAAAAGAGAAAACAAGTGTTTAGAAACATTCACACTGTGCTTCAGAAAACATGTTTTCACCTTGTGCTAAGAGGAAGAACAAGGTGAAAAAAGTTTCCAGTGTAGGGGGGTTCCAAGTCCTTGCCCAAAGGTGAGCTCTAGAATCTCTTGCAAAAATCTAGAAAATCAATTAATGAAGCTCTGGAATTGTTATTGTTATTTCTGCAGTAGTGTATTAAACCCTCTAAGTCTTTCAATTACCCTTACTAATACAGTTTATTTCCCCCAAGTTTATCTTAGAGGACAGATATACAAATATTTTAGCTATTGAGTGGCTCTGAAATATTTTAAAGAAATGTACTAGTCTTACAGGGTAAGACTATATAATAATAATATAATATGTACAAGTATATAAATTAAGCCTATAATCAACCTACACCCATTGGAAGTACAACCTTTGTATAATAATGTGCTCTTCAAATCAACACTTTCTTTTGTTTGTTCTGAACACCTGAAATGGCAGCTTTCATGAAGATCCAACTACAAGCAGACAGAGGTTATTGAAATATGTATAGAGCAAAGTTTTCCTGGGTAATGCAATAAACATAATTAAAAATATAAAGCTAATTTAGTAGCATGAGTTTGAAGAAATAATTTTAATGGTAAGTTACAAAACTTATGTTTCATTATTGATATTTTGTTTTTTTTACTTTAAGAATCTCTTTTCTCAATATTGGTGTGTTCATTTTGTTTGTTTTTTTTTTTTTTTTTTTATAAGGAAAGAGATGTTTATTTTTTGCTCCAAAATATGATGGTTTACAATATTTTTTTTTTGAGTTCCTCACTTCATCAGGAGGTTTCCCTGTTCCATTAAATACTTTAGACAACTCAGACCAAACTTTACATTAAAGGTGACCTTATCAACATATTCCTGCTTTCACTTATTTAGTTATAATCAAAACCTGTTCTGACACATGAAAGATGTTCTCATTATGCAAAAAATATCTGGACTGGCATAATAATTTGAAAGACATCCAACAGCTTTACCCTGTTGCTAACACTGAAATATCTCTTCTCACTACCTTGTTGCTTGATTCTGTGTATTTGAGATTCAGTGCAAAACCAACAAGGGATTTGAGTCTTGCTCATTTTACCAGTTTCGTCATCCTATTGATAAATCTGTAACACATCAGTCAACTGATAGTTGCAGTATATACAATTTTCTTTTAAAGAAGAATATGTAAACCCCCAAAAGTAAAGATGAAGGGACTTTCACTTCTTGAGAATATAAGGTACTTTTAAAATTCAGACTTTTCATTTTACAGCTCAGGTTAAATTTCCATTCTTAAGGATCCACAGCCATTTTCTTGGTAAATCAGTTGAAGATTTATGAGGGAGATGTTACTTACTTTCAAATGAGAAGTTATTTAGCTCAGCATTTCCAATTTAAAGATGTTCAGACATCTTCAAGGGCATGATTATAATACATTATTCTCCCCTTTCTAAATGAACAGTCTTTTCCAGAAGGCATGTCAATAGACCTTTTTGATATCTTCGGTTATGCTTCAGTTCTCTAACCAATAAACAAATAACTGTGGGGAAAATATTCAAAGACATTTGGATGTCTAATTTCTCCTGATTATCAAGTCTAAATGTGTACTGTCAGTAGTTCAATGATGCTATGCTATGTCCAGTGAGATAAAATTTGTGTTGTCTGAATTGCAAGGCCAAAACTTTTAAGGAATCAAAACATTTTGAGATCAAATACTGCAAATTTGCACCCAGAGTGTATTTCTTGTTTCACATTATCTCAGTTATAATTTTTAATATTTTAACATATAATTCAACATAAAAGAAAGGAAAAAAAACTCTCATTGAGTTCACAGTGACAGTAAGTAGCAGCCAGAATTTACATCAAGAGCGATGCCCTACAACTGTGATATATGCCCAAGAGTATGTAAAGATTCTTCATCTTGGCAATGATATTGGAAATTTATTTTATCCAGAGCTAGAAGTTTTTCTGGAGTGACACAGAACAGTTGTGTTTATCAGGAACATGGCTTCATGCAGTGAATGCTCAGGGAGTCACCATAAGCTTGAAGCAGAGTATTTTTACTGTAATAGAGAAGACTTAAAACAAAAAAACAAAAAACCAACCAAATAAACCCCCAAAATATTATCCTTGGGCCGTTATAGGAAATAAATATATGATCTGTTGTTTATACCAGGATTAAACTTCATGATTATGGATGATATCCTGAGGGTTCATTTAGTATGTGTCAAAAACCTAAAGCTATATAAAATTATTTTCTAGCAACAAGTTTTACCACTTAGTCTGAGATTTTACTGTGTCAGTGAAAACTCCTGAAAGGCTGGTCAAAAAACAATATTTAAATGCTCTAAAAATTAGCTGGGAAGGAAGTTTATTTTAATACGTTATTTCAATATATTATGCAAAGATTTTGAAATAAAAACTAATAAAAATTAAAGCAGAAATTAGGATGCCTCAGGTTGTTGAGTAACTTAGTGGCGTATGTGAGTTACCCATCATTTTATCTAAACTTTTACAAGTAGTATGTTGGATATTTTCTATTGAAATTGAAATATTTCCTCAAACCACATTTTTCACCCCCCAAAAGAAGAAAAAAAAAGAAAAAAAAGAAAAAACACCAAATATTAAAACGAGGATAGAAAAATTTTGTTTTTTTTTTCTCTTTTTAACATGTACAATTGCATTAAAAGCCTGAAATATACTGACCAAGGTAAAAAGTCTTGTGCACTATATTATTTTAAAATTGTTGTGTGTTGAATTAAGGAACCTAATTGTACATACTGTCATATAAATATAGTTACTAATCTGCCACATGTTTGCCACTTGAAGCAGTAAGTTTCACTGGAAGTGTTAAAGACTTGAATGTACAATATAATTATGGGTATATACCACATATGGCAAGAGGCAACTCCTGGCAAGTTATGCATAAGGATTTCCTGGTACTTCCCAGGCCAAAATATATCTTGTTATGACTAAAGTTTAATTTGGATAGTCATAAGTATTTTTAAAATAATTTCTGTGGTCTTCTCCTATCTCTGATATACTGCTATCAAAAACTACTGTTCTAGAACACATAGTCACCAATAGCAATTTATAATTTATTTTTTAAGGCATTCCAGGAATTTGTAATGTGAAATGGAATCACAGACCCGACCACAAGACCCACATATATCTATCATTCTAAAACTTGACTAAATACTTTGTTAAAAGCTAAGAAAAAGTTTATGGTCTATGAAGACAGGAGGGCTAACTCAGAAAACAAAATAGAGCAGTTTCTTTTTGACATGTAGAAACATTCCACACATCAGCCCTGTCAACCTTCATTTGTTTTACTTCTTGGATGAAATCTTTGTTTGTAATGTTTTCTTTTAAAATAATGCTTTAAAGGCCCTATATGAAAGGAAAATATTTTTTAAAATATAAAATATTTGTAGATAGCATATGCTACATTATTTCAGCCAGACATCTGGTCAGAAATCCTTTATTTACTTGTTCAGAAACACTGATGAAGCAAAAGTAATGGCGGGGAGAAAAAGTGAAAATATATCCAAACCCAAGAATTTTCAATGATGATAGAATTTCTCTTGACAAGGGTTTTTCAGCCCCCCTGTCTGATATGGGTCATACAGTTGAACATTGGTCCTTGTCTTCTCCAGAAACCCAACCACTAGGCTATGCTCTTGCTCTGCAAATACATAATTAGACAATCATTAAATGCAAAACAGTGAGTTTGAAAACAATCTACCTAGGAACTAAGGCTCTCAGCTATGATTCAAATGATCCAGGCTCAATGTGCAGTTCCAATGAGTATTTGTTATGTTATTACACCATATTGAGCAATTCCAGCAGAATAAGCTCCTACAATGAGAAAATACTCCATAGCCTGATCATCAAAGCAAATAGCTTTGCTGCATAGACCAACATGTCCATTTGATAGACATCCAGTGAACAAAAAACATACAGTCTACAAGAGATCTTAATATCTTTCACCTGAAATCAAGTCCTGTCTGACATGTATTTAAAAGAAAAGGACCCATTTTATGTTCATATCTTAACTTTAAAGGTTGATATTTCTTAATACGTAGCTTGATCTTAAAATGTGCTGACCATTCTGAGTCAATTCAACAAATCCCTTAATAGATGTACAGTTTGAAATAGATCTCTCATATATTTCCATGAAAAAACATACTGACTTTTCTACTTTTCTGACTTTCACTTACTGACAAGTTGGAAGGGATATGACATTGGCCTTGAAGACTTTATAAGACTTTCCCTGAAAGTGAAATTGCTTCACCTCAAACTTAGATAGGTTTTTGAGAAAAACTTTTTTTTTTTTCAAAGTTTAGGATGACTTTTCTTTATGCAATTCTTCTATGTATGATAAATCTAATTCTGAAAGACAATTGCACTCTGAATATATGACTTATTCTTATAATTTTAATAGGAAAATTCCAGCATTTTTCCATTTCTTTGGCTTGGGCAAAGTGACTCACCTTGTTGTAGGAAGGAACCCATAAACTGTACTATAACATTAGTAAGAGATTTAAGCAATTAACCATATAAACCATAAGACACATTGTTTAGTTCAAGCTAAAATTTAATAAAGCAGCTAATCAAAAGATAAAACTTTCAACACTTTCATATATTTGCTAACATACTATGCTGAATAAAGGCACTGCATAACTTGGTAACGAATGTAGTTTTTTTCTCTTAGGAGTGTATATTACTTTTCATGAGGGATATCACTGAAGGCCATCATAAATCTTCTTTGATAAGTTGGTAAGACTAACAGGTTTTTCAGTCATATTTTTGTTAAACAGAGAAAAACAAACAAAAAAAATTCCCCACAAAACCAATCTACCTCTTTAAGGAATGACAGCTGTAGAAATACATTGCTTGTGTAAGAAAGGTGTTTTGTGAAGTTTCTATTCTACAGATACAGTTTTCTGTAAGACTGTTAGTAAATGCAGGATATTCTTCATAGAATCATAAAATTGTTTGGGTTGGTAAAGAACTTTAAGGTCATTGAGTCCAAACATTAACCCAACTGCCAAGACCACAATGAAACCATGTCCCTAAATGCCACATCTACACGTTGTTTAAATACCTCCAGGGATGGTGACTCAACCACTTTCCTAGGCAGCCTGTTCCAATGCTTGATAACACTTTTGATGAAGAAATTTTTCCTAATATCCAATGTGAATCTTCCCTGGTGCAACCTGAGGCCATTTCTCATTTTGTTGTCTGCTACATGGAAGAAAGTAATCAGGCTATGCATGCTTGAAAAGAAAAATATCAGTAGATAAAGCCGGCAGACAGATAAAGATACAGTTTTGACCTTGTCAACAGCCAAAAGTTAGTACAGAACCATGAGAATATCAGGACTGACAACTGAAGTGAGGAAAATTCCTTGGTTTTTTCACTTCCTACTGTGTTGAGGTTAATAATCTCACAAAATGAATGAGATTGAGTCCTAGCAGAGGTAGAGCTCACATACTCCATCTCAACCAGACCCAGAATTACAAGTGCTATTATTTACTTATCCAGCCATAGTATAATACAAGTGATATCTTGTTTTCAGTAGCTTAGAACTTTGTTAGAAGTTTAGTTGCTTGTACTGAGCAAGGACTGAGCCCATGGTCAGGAATGCAGGGAGGGTACAAATCAATTTCTAAGTTCAGCAGCATCACTCAGCAATCTAAATGGTATCCAGAACTATGTCAGACACCTTTGGGTAACCAGCGAATGTTACCAGACAGGCCATCAGATGTCTAATAGAACAGTAACTTTCTGGATTTGCAAAATCCCTTGGGCTCGATACCTTGACACCTCCAGGGCCTCCAAGGATGACCCACTGTCTATAAAACTACCATAAGCAATGGAGATCTAGTCAATAAAGTCAATGCCAAAGAGAGAGCAATGCAGTTCATCCTAAGGTTCATCATGGGCCCAGATCAATTATCTGCAAATAGATACTTAGATGTATCTGAATGTCCCTAAAAAATTCTCATAGCTCCTCAAGAAGTCTTAAACTGAATTCCTCTTGGTATTGGCTAAATCCCAGATAGGCTTACTAGGCAAAAAACCTGACATGGGAAGCAATGAAAAGAAACAGGGTGAACCATCAGGTGATGTGAGAAACGGGGATACCAGCAGGAAAGTTGGAACTGAGCAGGGTAGACAGAGTGAAATAAAACAGATGAGATGAGTGAAAGGTAGAGAGACCAAAGGGATTAAGTGTTTGTGGGTAAAGAACAGTAGCCTAAGAGAAAAGGTAAGGAAAGGGATTAAATTTCAAATAAAACAAGGTAATTGCTGAACAAGACAGTTGAGGCTGGTGGTATAGTGAGGAAATAAAAGTTCTAGCAGAGAGATTGAAAGTCTAGCCCACACATCAGTAAACCTCAGAAGGTGGAGCACGGAACGGCACCATAAATTGAAAATCTTAGTCCTTTTATTCTATTTTATAATTTTTCAGCAAAGATCTATGAAATATGTTTGGCAAATTTTTAGTGCAGTGCTGGCATCTACATAGGGGACTACCTGCTGCCATCGCATACTCCATTGCATGGGGTGTCAGAGGTCTGTGACATCCATCCAATTCTTCCAGCCAAGCTGTCAGATATTATTGCAAGCTTTCTGCTTTTCGAGTTTGCCTTTTTTTTTAAATGGAACTTTTATACAAAATCATACTCTCCCATCCTTTCAAAACACTATGAAGTTCCAAAACTAAGTCAGAATATTTGCATCTTGATTTTGCATTTTCTTTATGTAAGTCTAAGCAATTAATTTGGCTGGACTTCTCACAGGTGGTTATTCTTTATTCTAGTCCTCATCATGTGGATGAATTTACGGGCACCTAAAAGTCGCCTGTTATTTTGAAGTACTCCTCATATTCTGAAAGACAAATCTCAAACACCTTATCTGATTTAGTATATTATTTGATACCCTGTTCCTTCCCTTCTTCTCTTTGTCTCAGTTCATGAAAAGTGTCCTTCTTGCTAAAGAGTATTTTGAAAATGCATCCATGCTTTAAGGACTTTTGTCTGTGATGTATGAGGGACTTTCATGGTTTGGTAAAGCTCAGGAGATGCTTCTGATACTGAGGAGCATGCACATGCCACGTCACCTGCAGTGACATCTGGTGAGTGTATCATCTACAAGACTTGTTTGAACCAAGCACAGAGCAGCTCCAGCAGGGATTGTTTGGCCCACATGTACCTGTCATGATTACCTGTGTGACCTTGCAGAGCGACTGGCTAAACACAGGTGGGGGGAAGTGGGAGAAAAGCCATAACATCACCTTGCTTATGTCACAGTGATGTTAATGATACCTCAGGGGCTGTAAAGCAGGAACCTATGTGGGTCTGACAACTGCTGTGTGGGACCAGGCAGGTCTGAAATCACTCAACTCTGTGTTAAGATGGATATTGCAGTGAGGACTGCCACAAGAGAAGAAATGAGCAATTCTGCCTTTGGAGCAAGTTCTGCAGCAAATATGCAGTGAGTAAAATTTGGGCCTGTATATTCAGCACGAAGGAAAAAAAACCAAAACATTGAATGCTTTTCATTAATTGAGCAGTATCCTCATATCCATCTGTGCTTTAATGAAGAGGGTTCCTATGCAAAAATAGCATGTTAAAAACTGCACTGAGTGCATAATGGTTGACAAGAAGCTAAGATTTATATACACAACAAACAGTCTCACTCACATGCACATATATATGACTACATTTTTCTGTTATGATTTTTCCCTTGTTCTTAAACTTAATCCAGGATTTTAGACACTGGCTGAGACTTATCCAATCAGACAGATTTATCTCTATCTGTCACATAGAAATCTAAATGTAAGCTTGCTGCTTATATGCTTCCTAGTTAGTGGAGAGAGAGGCTTTTGATGCAATCCACAATCTGATCTAGAAATGTATTTTAGGGAAAGCACCCTAAAAATACGTAATTCCACGGCTTTGATTATAAAAGAGTCTGAATGACTTCTCCAAACATAAGCAATGCAGACTTCTGAGATTAGATAACATGAATCTCATGCTAAATGTTGATGTCATGCCACAAATCCTTACCAATAAAAACATGCATTGTAAAATAGATGACAGGTAATATTATAGCAAGAAAGGAATACACACTATAATAAATCTGTCTAGGCTAAACATCTAAAATTTTTGCCTACTCCAGTGAAAAAATACTTAGGATTAAGTATAGAGAAGATGTATAATTAGATGTTGAAATGTATACTATGCTTTCACAAACCATAATACTCGAAAAAGAAAAACCTAGAGTGAAGTGAAAGAAGCAATTGAAATAATTAGTCATTGGTTAGTAGGATGTTGAAAAACAACACACAGAGAAAAGTACATTTCCAACATGCAATTATCTAGTTAGTCAGAACAATTCATTACTTTCCCCCAAATCAATATTACAAATGCTCAATATTTTCTTCTGTAAACTGAAATTAGATATCAGTCAGATGTAAGTACCAAGCAGAAATGATTTGTAACTCTAAAAATTATGCCTGCTCAAAATCTGATTGTGAAATTGATTGTAAGCATAGAATTTGACATTTTACCAATTATATCACATTACTGCATGTGCCAGTAAGAGTTCTTGGCATATGGTGTAATATAGGCAAACTATATGTGAAGTGACAACATGACCAAGTTATGTCTGACTTCTACAAATGTAGCTATAATTTTTAATTCCAGACATGATGATGGAGGGAAAAACCAAAGCATTTTCCATTTTAATTTAAATTGTTGATGATGACATAATGCATGGCTTGGCTACTTTTAATATCCTTGTCAGTGTTCAGAAATGAATGTAGCATGGATAAAGATGACTAGGTCTTACTCTGTTTATTACTTAACTCATAAATAATACAGCCAGATTTTGGGGAAGGTGATGGGCACTCTGGCCCAATCGAAAATGAAATATTTTCCTTCTCTTTTCTCTGATTTAGTTTAAAGATGAAATGCAGTAATAAAACAAAGAAGCTTATATAGCATTTGGCAGGAACAATAGTGGTTGGAGTGCCAATCTACCGGAAAATTAACCATCCTATGTTCTGTGTGATCCCTTTAAAGTTTCACATGGAAACCAAAGCTTTTAGCACATTTCTGTGTTCATCTTAAATATGTAGCAGAATATCTGAGGCATTATTATGACAGACAAATATACTTCTAACACTAAAGGCGTTGTTCCATATTTAAACTTAAGTAGGCATTTATATATTGACTATGTAATGGTTAAAGCTGGCATGGATGTTTAAGAATACAATCAGACAACTGCTGTCCTCTGAAACATAGAGGTGTAAATTATTGTCTCAGTGGCTATGAATCCAACCCAGTAAGATTTAAAGAGGTTTATACATATGGTGAAAGAAAGTGAGCTAATGGAAAATTTTAGTTCCTATTTATTTTTGGCATGTATTAAAGCACTACGCATTTTCTTTTAAAGTGCTGATGTTTGTTAGCTAGTTATTTGCATGCCATTTTATGTGGCAGTCAATATAAAATTTCCATCCTACATACTTAATGAACAAATATATACTTAATATACTGTAGTTATGACACGCAGGAATTGTGTCCCACCTGGAATGACACAGCTTCACAGGGAAATTGGTCATTGAGAAGATGACGTTTCAGCACTCGATGCATCCTGTAGTGGAAAAACTCTCACTGATGTCAGAGTGCTGTGTGAGGTCCGTTGGTCTGGATTACGGCACTGACTTTAAAGGGCCCTACACTGGTGCTGATTTCCATGGGGTCCATGCAGCACTCTCGTGGTTACCTTCCACAGGCGCCTTGGGACTGATGACATTAGTGTGACTGCCTGACTATATCTCTTTGTTTCTGTTTTCTAAATATAGGGCCAATTTTGCTTGTATCTAAGGAGCTCACACACATAGCAACTGAGTAGTTTCAGATGTGTCTGGCTTAAGTCTTCCATCTGTGTTACTGTGTCCCTTTAAACAGGCTGTCACTCAACATATCACACAAAATTATTTTAATTATCTCAACAGAATCCCTCTGAAGTCTGTATATCTTAAATTTGCAGTTGTCCAGCTCCTGTATTATTTAGCGGAACAACACCAAGAAAAGGTTTCAATCTCAGAGTCTCCATTTCCTTCCACCTCCACTTCCCTCTCCACCAACACACCCCTATATACTTCTGGCTCACTAACTGGTTCAATTTCTAAAGGGCCTTTTTTGAAGAGTAGAGGGATTTTTCTCCGTTGCTCAGACAAGTCCCTTTTACCCACTCCCATTTCCATTTTCTCAACAAAACACCTCAATTCAGATAATATATGTGAAAACATCTTGGAGAAAAAGAAAAAGGACACAAACCCACAGTTGTTGTATTATTGTATTACATTGTTGTATTATTTTCATGCAGTGGTTCAGGTGTTTGATGAGGCAATGTGCTCTGGAGATAAGTCCAAAAAGATAGGAAAAAAGACGAAAAGTACAACTACATTTTAAATGCTTCTAAGAATAATTGTGATTAATTTTCCCCACCCTTTCTTCAAACGTGCCTATTTATTTAGTTATTATTTATTTATTTATTGGAGCAAAGGTAATGAAAATCAACAGTATCAGCAGTATTTGAAACACACTTGGTAGCAAAAAGGCCTATGACTATTCTGAGACACATGAGGAACAGATTTCACAATCATTTTCACATTCATTTATGAATCTTGAAAGGCAAAATTTCTGTCATAGCTTTTCTGCAGTTTTTTTAGATCAATCAGGATAGTCCAAATAGTCTTTTAGAGAGCAGCAAGGCCAACGATTAAGGAAAAAAAAATCAAAGTGAAAGGATTGTTGTGTGAGACACATGAATAACTTCAGACTATATAGAAAGAAGATATTAAAATTTTTCTATGACATCTTGTTTCTATGACAGTGTTGAATGTGTTAGAAATAAGATCAAAACTGAATCGTGTGAGTTATACTTGTCAGTCTTCAACCCACTTATGACTTGCAGTCAACATTCCTCCAAAATAAGAATTCTAATAAATATTCTTGATTGATAAATAATTATGGTTTCTAGAATTAAACACAAATTTGAAATCAAGCTATTTGCTTTGTTTATTATTTCTACTTGTAATCCTTATTTCACTTGGTACTTTTAAACTGGAATTATGCTGGAGTAAGTATCAGAGAAGAATGGCATCCACACAATTAGTGAGAAGGTAAAAAGCTGTCAAAAGGTGAAGGTGAAGTAGTTAGAAAGAGGTTAAAACTTGTCAGGACTGACTAAAAACAATAATGTAAAACCAAAGAAAAACCTAGACCACTGAAGACTACAAATTCTGTAAGAGATAGTTCAGAGCTTCTCTTACTAATTCAGCAGAAAAGAGACCTATTTTTTTCGCATTATTTTTCATTGTATAACATTTCCATCTGAAACCATGTATTAAATATTCTTAGTTTCCTGTACTAATTATCCTACTGGAATACAACATTATTTTCATAGTGACATACATGGTTATAAAGTACTGAATTCTTGCCTAAATGAAAATGAAAAAAAAAGGCAGGTAAACATTGCTTCCAAGCACATGTTGAATAATTTACTAAATGTACTAAATAAATTGCATTTTAACAATGAATGTTGTGCTGTAGGAATATTAATCCCCAATTCAGCGTCACCATCAAGACTCCCAAACCAGGCACTTGGCCCCCACCCTTCCCCTTCCAGCTCCAAGGATGGAGGTGAGAATTGGAGGCACAAAGACGAAACTCTTGGATTGATAAAAAACAATGTACTGTAAACACCAATGAGATAAGAAAATGAACAGTAACAGCAAAAATATTAATAAAAAATGGTAAAAGACAGAGAAAAAATTTACATGGAAAGTAAAGCAATACCAGACTGTTTCATTTTTTTTTTTATTTAATCAATCATGAACTGAAAAATACATAGTCCAGAGTATTATTTAGATTTTTGTGAAGAAATTTGTTCCTTATTATTGTCTCTCTTTCTTTTCTTTGTTTTTTCACTTCTTTTTGTAACTAGGCTTCTACAGAAGCAATAAAAAACAAGGACTTCTGCAGAGAAGCAAAACAGAGGAATGGCATCACAGGGGACACTGCAACCAGATGTTTCCAAGGGAAAACATTTCTCTGACAGAAATTTGACTAAAATTACATGCTCCTTATTCCTGCTGCTCTGAAAACTCAGAAAGGAATATCCCGGACATTCCATAGGAATATGCCCCATACAGGTATTGAATAGACAAAATTAGGAATCTGGGACTGTTGAAATATTTCCCACATTGTTGATAGGCTTTCCTGCATTCGTTGTTCTCTGTCTCCACAGCCCCATTACACACTAACAGTAACATTGGGCCATTTTACATTCTTTTCCCTATAGTAGTCCTCTTTACATCTCTTTCCACGTCTCTTGCCATTTAGCAAATCCCTTCTCCACAAAAAATAATCAAAACTGCACATCATATTACTTTCATCATAGTTTTGTCTTGTTTATTTGAGTTCTTTGGGAAAAGAAGGGTCTACTTTTTTTTCTTTTTTTTTTTTTTTTTTTAAATTTGAGGTTTTTTGCTTGTCAGAAGAACTACTTAGGTGTAAAATTCAGAGTTCACTGGATACAATGAATTTTACACATCCTTCTCTATTCCGATTGTGTAGTATGATTTATATCATATATATGAGACATCATGCAGTTTTTCTTAACTTGTGTACTAGATACAAATACAAAAAAGTTACAAAACCTAGTATATAGTTTAATGAAATCAAACAGTTATTCAAGACAGGTATATTGAGTCCAACTTTAAACATTATTGACATCCACATTTGAGCTAATCACTCTGGGCTATAGTCAAGCGAGAGAAATTGATATGCCTTCTGGTGTGTAATTCATCTCAACCAAAAGCAGGCATCCCATACAGGTCATAGCAATTGCACCTTAAATGTGCCTATTTCTCTGCCTTGGCTATAATGGGAGCCTAAGGTGACCAAGAGCTGCACTGTAGATAACTGAAGTCAGATGAAATGCTTTCCACTCTCATCAATTTCCATGCTGTCTGCAAGAGGCACATGTTTTCTGAAAGTTATCAATAATGTTACTACTGTTCTGTTGGGTTATATCCTGCAATTCAATTAAGCCATAATGTTTTGAATTCATAAAAACATTCTAAAGATCTGTCCTTTTACAGTAGTTAGGAGATCAACTTTTTTCTTTTTTCTTTGATATTAGTTTCTAAACTCCAGTATCAAGCAATTGGCCCTTGGGTTAATTTGATTCATCTCCAGGATGTATAAGAACGTGTGCAGATTCCTGGGTATCAGGAACACTCACCCATAGAAACTTGAACTCTACAATATTAAACATTTGATCAATATGGGAATTTCAGAAGAGAAAGTAGTGTTAAAAGTTTATTCATTCTGTGCACTCTTTAGAGATGATTAACTGTCTTTATTATATTAAAGCAAACCCAAAGCCATCTGCCAAAGGCGATTGTGTCCAAGTACTGAAACCATTTCATGTGAAAACTCATTTTCAGGCTCCTAATTATTTTTCATTATAGTGGCAGTGTGGAATAGATTGGAATTGGATAGTAATTGCCAGGTCTGAGCAGTGCGGACCATTGCAATGTATCAGTTTAGATGAAGTGTGACAAGGATACATCTAGCTACTATATAACTTCCATTAAGCAACTTCCCTGTCCCTGATCATGTAACACTTCATAGAATGTGGTCAGCACAAGGTCATAATAATGGCTTTCTGTCTGACTTCAAGTATTTTGTACACGCACAAGCTGTTAACCCCCTCTGTTAGCATCACTCTTACAATGTCCAGTTATTTCAGATGTCAAGGATATTTACCGCATTCCTCCAGAGGGAATAGAAGGACTTTAAAAGGTTGCAGAACTTATACATGTATATTTTAAAGCTTTGTGAAGCTAAAATGTCCTGGAATTGAGAAACAAATTACTCAGAAGGTAGTAAAATGTGTTTCTACATCACTTCATGTGTTAGGTCCTGCAGTACAAATTGGAAAACAAATTATCTTAGGTTCAAGTTCTAAATCTATAGACATTTCTTGCAGCAAAACTCTTTTCTCTCATATGCCAATCTTTCCTTAATTTCTCTCTCCTTCTCTTTCCCTTCCCAGAACAAAGGCACTATGACTTGATCTGTTTCTAAAGCAAACGATAACTCTCACACTGAGTTTGCTTGCCTTAATGAAATTATCTGAGATAAAACTTTGCAACCTTATACTTTACTTGCTAATTTTGGCTTACATGTCTCTATTTTTCTTTCAGTTAATATTTAAAAACATGTATTCTCAGTTTTGTATGTCTCTGTTTCTGAATGCTGTCATTATTGGCTAAGGAAGATCATCCAACATTGGAGCAACAGCATTTCATGACCAATTCTGAATATATCCTGACATCAGTTTTTATTCTCACTACTGTAATTCAATGGAAGCATCTTTTGGCAGCAGCAGCACTAAGGAGAATGCTGACTGTCCCTTTCACCTGGGATGCCAAATACAATAACTCAGTCTGTGTCAGATATTCAATCAGAAGTGGTTGGTTTTTTTTTTTAAAGGTGAGCCCAAAATTCATCTTTTCTTACATATCTAATCTGTAATTTTCACACAATGAAAGCATGTGTCTTGATACTTTTCTAAAGCAAGAAAATTGTACTGTATTCAGAAATATGTCATAATGCTGCCTTAGCTATTTCTCAGAGGCATTATATACTGTACAGATACGCACACTTTTAGAATTATTGTGTTCCCACAGTTTAAGACTTTGCCATTTGCCAACTGAAGAGCTGTGTAAAATGCCAGCTCAAACTCCGGATGATTAAAAAGTATATTGATTTTCTCTTCTATACACAGTAGTAATCTTACAAAATTCCAAGGATGATAATATATCACTTTGTTTTCCAATGCCATTCACAGCACAGACAATTTAAAAGCCTAAAAAGGAGTGGAAAAAATATAATTAATTAAGTCGTCTGTCATCAATGGACCTGAAAATTAAAAATAATATTTAATTTTCTGGAAGAGTAAGGAATTCATAATAAGGCATCCTAAAATAGTTTGGAGGGGGTGTTTGTTTCCTTGTTTTTGTTTTGTTTTACTTTGGTGGTTTTTTTGTTTGGGGTTTTTATTTGGTTTGTTTTGTTGGTTTTTTTTATTTGTTTGGTTTGGTTTTTTGGTTTTGGGGTTTTTTTTGGTTTTTTGTTTGGTTTTTTTGGGTTTTTTTAATTTTTTTTTTTCTGTTTTTATTTTCTCAAAATAATTTCAGCCACTTAATTTAACTACAGTGGTATTTTCTGACTCCCCCTCTGGTGAAAGTTAAATTTTGGGGAGGAAAGAAGTAAGAAAAAAAGAGATAATCCTTGCCACTAAAATTGAGCTATGCTTTACATATCCTCCCCAAAAAATATATTTTGAAAAGCCAGTCTGTATCTTAACTTGGTATGAAGGAAATACATTATCCAAACTACCAAATGAACCATTAAAATAAAAACCCTTATCAAACATTTTTTTTGAAAAAATCCCTGCTTGCTCTACTGTCTCACATGGAGATAGTAGAAACTATTTTCATAATATACTGGAACAGTGACAGTTCTTGGTTTTGTATAGGCCAGTTTAAACAAGACGATTATTATTTTACGTATGCTATGTCTCTGATACACATGAGTCATGTTGACTTCATATCAAGACTGCATTTAAATATCAAATATTTCTCAGTTAGCTTCACTACCTACAAGTCTGTATATATATATTCAAAACATTGGGATGTAGGCACGGGCTCCACTGGTATGAAAAGTTCAGGGAGTTGAAGATGGCTCTACTCTTACAGGCAGGATGGAAGTTGTAGGGTTGGCCCTGACTTGGCTGGCCCAAAGACTTGCAATGATATTTCGGTGGACATTGTAACATCTTCCTTGCACTTTAACACCAGTGTGCCACACACTGTGACGGGGCCCCTGGCTCACGAGATAAATCCATTGGCAGCAAAAGGTAAAAAATCCTTCTAGGATACCTCCTATGTAATATAACTGGATTAAAAAAGAAAACACAATTATATGAAGTGCTAAAGAATGTCATGAGCAATGAGGGGCAAAATGCTTCAGTGAAAAACTTTTGTTCTGACAAAATTTCTAAGCATCAATACAAAGCCACAGCGTAAGGTATTACCCGTACAATAAGTTTTATATGCAAGTCTGCATGCATATAAACAAGAACTCTATCTGGAATTCTAGACTTTTTAATACAAGGTTGTAGGCTTGGGATCTACTTTGACTTTTATGGACATCACATCACATCAAATTTGACCATTTTACAGTGAATAAGATTTGCGTGAAGGAAATGTCTACCACTTCACAGATAAATCATGACTGATTTTGAACTGTGTAGGCCTCACCTCTACAGCAGGAGATAGAATTTCAAGAACCTATGTCTGAGACACTCACGGACAACTTCTGAGTCCAAGGTTGTTGACAAGTCAGTAACCTAAGATGTAGTTTTGCTCTGAGGACTGTTCTGACAGATCCTAGATCCTTACACTTTTCCCCCAGCATGCTTTGGTCTGTACTCACAGAACTATGATAATTAATCCAATGAGTACATCCAATGCTTGTATGTGGCTCTAATACAGGAAGGAATATACCTGAGCTAGAACATGCATGGTTTTTTTTCAGAGGTGTTGATCAAGCATTATTGATCAAGCAATAAATGAGGTAAGAACTCCATGTTTGGCAAATACAAAGAAAAGGGCATGACTTCTGTTTTTCTGTCCCATATGTGATGTCACACACTGAGCTTCCCAATACACTCTCTTCTGCAGAGCTCCAGGCACAGTTCATTCAAACCATTATTTAAAAGAGATATTTAGACTTCAGTAATGTATTTATAAGCTCTAATAACTTGTATCATGCAATTAAAAGTAGATCTCTTAAATTTTCAAGCAACATGAAGAGAAGCATGTCAGGGCGGCTGGAGGAGGAGATTAGAATTCAAAATGACAGGATGAAGAAAAGGTATGATTAAATTTGTTAGGCACAAATGCAAGGTGAAAAATAGCTGGATGAAACTGCAGAAAGAAAGATCCAGACTAGCAAGTGTTTATGAAGGTAAAGTTAGTGACAGGATGCAATGGATTGTCTCAGGAGGTTTTGGATCCAAGAATCATTGGATTCTTCAGAAATATCCAGGAAGAGTGATAGAGGTAAAATTGATATGACTATAGTAGGTATTTCCACACCAACTTTTCTGTGATTCTTACTTTGCACTGATGTGGTACAAGTCACCAAACACACGAAAGTGTAAGTGCTGCAGTAGGAAATGGCTGTATCATTGTCAGGGCCCTTACTGCCTGGGAAGAGCAGACC
This sequence comes from Dicrurus megarhynchus, assembly GCA_013399195.1. Taxonomy (NCBI): domain Eukaryota; kingdom Metazoa; phylum Chordata; class Aves; order Passeriformes; family Dicruridae; genus Dicrurus; species Dicrurus megarhynchus. The sequence continues at coordinate 1,476,287 of VXAD01004809.1, forward strand.
TAGTCATCTCTCTTCTGTGCTCGTGAAGAAGTAGTGCAGGCATATGCAGTCATTTCTTAGGAATATTGTGGTCCTAAAAAAGTACCCAACAATATACATCTCTAATCACTGCTTCCCATTTATCCTTGATCTGAATGGAATATTTCTGGCTTTCTAAAAGCAGTATAAAATAATTTCAAAGACTAAAATAGAACTTCAGTGTTCATACATAACAATCTTGGAAAGGTACCTCAAGGACATTGTGATTGAAGCAGCAAGCTGAGGTTGTATTCTTTAAGAACTGGCAGGATAGGGTCAAAATTTTTGTGTGAATGAACAGGCAACTGTCCAGAAAGGATGTGTACGTTGGTACATATACCAACAGCAGCAAAGCCTAAATACAGTATCAAGATTTTATGGGCTGTGTACCATGATGGGGTGTCCCCATCACTGTGTACTGAGCTTTGGCCTGGGCAGAAAGGATCATCTGAGGCAAACACCCCCTTTATTAATTTTTTCCTCATCTGTGTTGTGGCCATATGTCCCTGGTCCCACAGTTAAGGGCATTCATTGAGGTGTACATCACAGAGGTGTCTGACACTGGAATACTGTTTAGACAAGCCAGTCCACTCAGTTGGCCAGGACATGGATAAGGATGGCACAAACATCTGAGCATCCAAGGAGCTAGTGACCTGATGAAATGTCACAGAGTGCATGAAACACAGGCCAGATAGGGGCAGCAATGTTGTAAGGAAGTGGACACAGGCATATGTAGTGGATGCAGGGACACAGAGCTGCTGAGTGTCTTGGAGTGGATTGGCTGTTATTTTTGCCAAAATGTGAAAGAATATTTAAATGCTGCTAACACAGTCTGTTTGTTTTTTGTGTCCATTGCATGGACACTTGTAGTTCTAAAAAAACCACTTGACCCCTCAAATATGAATTCATCTGCTGCTACCAAAAGTAGAGAAGATACAGGGAAGGGTGTCCAGAAAAGTTTACAGGATGTCTCTTAATTATGTTTTTTTAATTTACCTTAATGCCAAAAATTCGGTCATTGTAGTAATATTTTAAAGGCACATAACTGGAACAAAAAATATAATTGTCTTTTTTTTTTCAATTAGGAGAGATGTAAAAATAAATTTAATTGTAATGTCTAGTAAAACATTTTAATATGGGATTCCAAGAAAAACACAAATTAAGAATTATATTTTTCTATGCTAACAAATTTGAATTGCTTCAACATCAGTTAATCTAATTCATAAATGTACTAACATATTGTAATAGTCATAAACAAATTATTTTATAAAGAAATATGTTTAAGAATTGATCTATCGACTTCACTGGCATCAGTTGTGATCATGATGACTTAATCAAAGTAGGATTTTTCATCTCAAAGTGTATTAAATATTTAAACTTTTAACCAGAGTTCAGTGTAGTAACCAGTGTTCAAAAAGTCCCAAATGTATATCCTTTGAAGGAATTTATAGCCTAAAATCCACCCTACTCATCTAGACATTCATTGCTACAAAATAAAGAGAGTTATTCAGTCACAGAATAACTGGTCAAAGACTGTTGGTTTGAACAATGAAAACTGATTGTCCTTGAAACTTTCTTCTCAGTCATGTAATTTATACTCTTGCTTTTAAACATCTCATCCTTCTGGAACTGAGTTAAGCTATGGCATAAATGGGGGATAAACATAAAAAGTGATTACCTATTGATATAGTTGAAGGATCACTGTTATTATTGTCAAGAGATTTAAATGTGCCTAAGCAATGCCTTTGGATTGTATTTAAACTCTTTAGGAAAATTAGCATAGTGGGGATTTTTTTTCAATGTAGAAGGATGTCTAAAACTGATTCTTTGTTCTTCTCTTTTAATAGGAATCTTTTTGCTTTTGTATAGCCACTCTTTTCTATTATTTGAGTAACGTGACAGAAAGAAAGAAAATAGGGGAAAAATAGCGGGGGGGAAGGGAAAAGACAACAGTAATCATAGAGTAACAGAAAGTCTTTGACTTGGCTGGTCACTAATGGAGTTTAAGTTCTAAATATATGTTTATTACCAGTGTCAAAATATGTGTATTTCTTTAAAAATATGTATACCACTTTTACATATCCATATATCAATGCTAATAAGAGGATTAACCAGCCCTCCCCTTTCCTGTTCACAGAAATCCTCTTGAATTTAATGGCAGTTCAGGACGTTAAAGGTGTGAGTACCAGGACATAGTGTGTGACCCTTTATCTTACCTGTCGTTCAAAGATTTAAACAGTATAAAAGTTCACTCAGGGATTAGGTAGTTTTCTACAAAATATGTAAGTAGAATTTTTAGAATATTAGGATCACATATTTAATGTAGTTTACTGTGCTGTGTGTGATGTTCCCTGCTCTTTTCACTATATTGTGCCTTGGAATGAATGGAACAATCAGCCCTCTGGAGTTAAAAGAGGCGCACAAAGGAAAATGAGAGAGGAAATAATGAAGATCAGGTTCACTAGCCATGTATTGTATAACAGCTGTCAAAATGAAATAAAAGTCATCAGACTGATCATATTAGGGGGAGATCAGCTCTAACCATAGTCCTATATATCAGCATCAATGCAATAGCTGCAGAAAAAGTGCAAAAGTTAAGCAATGAGAATTTCCTAAGAATGCACTGATCCTTGCAATGTAGCAGTGTAATACATATAATTTATATGAACTATCATCACTGTACTCTCTTGACCTCAGAGCAGCTGTATATTCAGCCACCTCTATTCAGACTCAATTATAAAACTACTAGAGGGAGTGAAAGAGGAATATCCTTTTCATCAGATTTCCAGACGTATCACAGTGTTTCAACTTCATAACAGATCAAGTTTTTTACCTTTTATTTATTTACAGATTATTTACTTACAGACTTCTTATTTCCACAGTGCTGAAAGTTTCAAAATCTTTAACAGAAAATTCTGTGATTTGATCACTCATCTATGGTAAGTTTTCATTTCACAGGTGAAAATTAGGTGTATGAGCAGACTGCTCACAAGCTAAAGGTTTTTAACAGATGAAGCCACATTTTTAATTGTGATTTCATTTTGAAAACTTGCCATGAATACCACATACCTGGTTATTAGTTAAACACTAGTTGATGCAGTGCTGTCAAAATGCCCTTCCGTCCTCATTTCTTGGAAAGATTTCTGCATTTGGGCTGGAGGAGGCAGCTCAAAAAGTCCCTTAATAAAGAGGAATTTCTAGAACAATGGTTTTCAACAAAAAAAAAATCTTCATGTACTAAGGCTGTACTTCTGTGAGCACCTGCAAACATCTGAAAGTTACGAGAAGTTTGGGATCCTGCTCATTCGTGACTCTACCACTTCAGCTTACCTGCATGAAGGCCAAGAGATCACCAAACATTTTCCAAGCTTATCAAATTGTTCTGTACACTGTTTAAGTACATTTTCCAATGTCCTTCTGAAGTCAGTGGCAGCACTTATTGGTGGTCCCTTGTAAGATTTGAAAAGTAGTGGTCAGGATATTTATATACTGACTGCTCTGCCTTGGAACGTACAGCTCTGTTCATTATCATCATTACTGGCTGCAGATGGCATCAGCACTCAGGTACTATACAAGTGGCTAGTATTTCCCAACAGAGACCCAGAATCACTCCTGTCTTCATCCATATGCATTGCAAACATTTGTAACTAAGGTCCTAATTTTCAGGTTATGGGCTCTGGATGAGGTTACAGATTGCCTAGTAAGTTGGATCTATGTGTTCTCAGTATTTCAAGTAAACAGACAATGTACATTAGGTTAGAAAGAATGAGAACAGAAGATTAGAGCCATGGTGGTGAGAAGAGAAAGAGGGAAAGAGTGCAAGTGAGGACATTGGATATAATTTCATAAACATATATTTTCACTGAGTGATTCATTTGCTCTGTTTTAGACATCTTCTTTACCATGAGACCTTGCTCACCAGAAGAGTCAATACCTCTCTACTGGATATAAGAATATTTTGGCAAGCTGTCTTAAATATGTTCCATACTCCGGTCATCCAAACCAAATTAACAAGAAAATGAAAGCTGTCCTTTTTTACCTGGAAGCTAAAGCACTCACTTAGGAAATAGTTTGGAGTTTACTATTTCCCTAGAAGACTTCACATTAAATAAGTGTCATTATAAAATGTATCAGCTAATTAGTATTATTTTAGAAAATGAAAATACATTTTTCACATAGTTTGTCCATGAAAATGTAAAGAGGACTATGGGATTTTTTTTTTTTTTTCAATTAATGGGAAAGAAACAACAAAGAGGTCTGCTAAGACAGCTGAGAGAAAATGGAAAAAAATTAAGTTTATTCATGGGCTGATGAAGCAATATCATGAGTCAAATTTTCACTTTGCAGAAGCAGTAAAATGTCTCCAGGGAGAGAACATCCATAGCAACATGAATTTAACCTGGCACAAAAGACAAAAAAGCAAAGATGGACTTTCACACTCAAAAATGTCAAATCGTCAACATTTTTCTTCAATGCAGGACTGCATTCCTGGGGAAGAGGAAATAGAAGGGCAAGAAAGGAAGGGCTTTTATTCAGAATGCCGAAATAGAACTTTGAACAACAATAAGAGTATTTGGCCTGTTACTGGTGAATAAGCAAATTGTTACAGGCACCATAAGGCAAAGAAGAAACTAATTCTAGGTGATAAATAGAATGAAATTACTTCCAGAGTTAATCACAAATATTTTGAATCCTTGGAATATGAATATCTGGCAGCATAAAGGATGAACTATTTTTCAGCCTCATCTGAGAAAAATGTTAAAGGACACGAGCTAAAAAAGGTTCCTTATTTGCATTGGTATGGCATAAGTGGTTAGGGCCAAACCAGAATGAGGGCAAACAGAAAAGGGTTTGTTTCAGCAAGTGCTACTGGAATGGCAATTCTTCTCAATGTTTAGCATATTAAGTTTTCTTCATGGCCTTTTGAACTCAAATTTTAGTTTCTTTCTTTTGAAGTTCTTTTGGCTGAAAAGAACCTAAGTAAATATTTTAATTACTGCATTTTTTTAACTTATCAACTTTAATCTGTCCTTTCATACCTAACCCATGGCTATTTTAGATACTAGTTCTGTATTATTTTTGTATTTTTGGAAATCTATATGTGAATTCTGTGTCTATAATATAGAAATTATAAAATGCTTATTTGGGCACTTCCATAACTGCTTCCAGAGTCTGGCATAATGTAGTCAGAAGTTCAGCCCTAAATGGTTATGGCTCCTTTTATTAAACAAAGCCACATTACAGCTCCATTATTTTAGAGAGAAGAAGTAGATAGACAGAAAATTGTTTCTGTTATCAGATATATCATTTTACGACAGTGAATTTTGTTTATTATTGCCTCAAAATCAATTTGACCTTATACTTTTAAATAACCTTCCATTTCACCTTACTTGAAATGATCTCTTTATTTACAATAGCAGGCCATTGTTTCTAAGTCCCTTATTGAACAATACCAACTGCAAGCCTGATGTACTCTTCCACATGTGTTACAGATTATATTTTCATTTTCAAATATGACATTATTACAAGAGTTATACTAGCAAGCTGAATAAGTAACATCCATACTTCATGTTCATTGATGCCTGCATAAATTTTCATTAGGAAGCTGTATAAATGTTCAAGAATCTACAATATAAGGAAAGTAACAATTAAATACCTGTTAATGCAATTATAACCCAGTTATCTCGCTTAATTAAATGAGTTTTTCATTATTAGAAAAACAGTAATATCTATGAAACTGCAGGAAAGCTCCCAAAAGTTCTTGTAAGACACTTCTGTTCTTCAGTATCTAAAGGTAAATCAAAGCTATTGCTTTGTCACTTAGTTAAGCCATTCAGTGAATAGCAGAAAACCCGTTTTAGAACTGCAGGAGGTGAACTGCCCATAAACATTCTGGTTCATTAGCAATGATGTCTGATGAGAGATCAGAAGGTAATGAATTGTCAGCACCTAACAAAACCAGGGAACAAACAGAGTACAAATAAAGAAAAGACATAGTTCATGGAGAGGCCTGAGGAGAGCCCTTTGTAAACAAAGGCAGAGATGTAAATGAGTTATTTACAAGTTCATTTGGGATAACACATTGAAATATAAGTCAACATTAAAAAAAAAGCACAAAAATTATTTATTGAAATAATGGCAAAAATAGTAAAGTCAGAATTATCTTCTCACAATTTATATAGATTATAGCTTCATGAGTAAATTTTTGTAAATACTTTATTTTTCAAATATTAGCAAAATGAAATGAGGAGACATGGTTTTCATTTAAATTTTGACCTGCAGAGTACTGTACTTTTTTTCCCATTCTACTATATAAATGTCACATTTCTGATTTTATTAATTGGTTTATTTTAATATTATAATGTGTATTGATCAACCATTCACATATTTGTATGTCATTTTTCATTAACATTTAATCTTATGCAGCTGCAAAGCTTATAAAGAGTGTTGCACTCGTATTGCAATCTTTGCAACCCTTGCCTTAACCAAGTTATTTGTACTTATACTTTACATATTACTAGCATTCTCCAAGAAAGTGGAGCAGCACGATGGGAGCAAACTAAAATAATTGTATTTCTGTCTATTTCTACTATCAATCAGTTCTGTGATACCTGGAAATTTACTTCCTCTACTTCAGGTACTACCATCTTTTGCAGTCTGTATGTAAAGAAAAGTTTCTGCTTAAGCAGAATTTGTTGAATAAGAATTTAAATAACCATCTTCTATGTTGTCACCGGGTCTAATAATAGCAAAGACTTGCAAAAGACTCTTTTTAAGCATCAGAAATATTAGTTAGAGGACCATTTCCAAACATACAAAACCATGTCCCTAATGAGTATGCATATTTCTTTTTCCCTTTTCTCTGATCTATTCAAGCTTAAAATATTAATCTCTTAAGTCGTGATTGAAACTGTACAAGCTTCATTAGAAAAACATGAAGTTTTTCTAAGGTTGATACTAGGAACATTCCTATTTTATGCTGTCTTGAGCCTGGTGCCATTAAAGTCTGTCCTTATGAGGAAGAACACTTCATAAATGCAGTGTCCAGAAACATTTTTCCAAACTGGAAAATGCTCATAGTGTTTTCTTAGTTTGATATTTATATCTTGAGTAGATGAAGACCTAAGTTCTCCTTTGATTTCAACCGGTCTTGAAAAAAAGTTAAGTAGACAAAAGGCTAATAGACTATGGATTAGACAGGTAGGTAGATAAATAGTCAGATTGGCAGATAGATAGCAAATCTCTCATTCTTCCAATTCTTTTGCATTCTAAAGCCCTTTCTGTGATAACTTTCCTTTATTTGATTTTTCTCAAGGGAGTGCTGTGATAAATTTTAAAATTTTGGGTAATCATTATATACTGAACATGCTAAAACAGAGGAGGAAAAAAGTCACACAAATTTATAATAATCTTAAACCTTATTTGGTTTCTAGTACAAGACATTTCTAGTGGTCTCTTATTTGGCTTGGTTTCTAGTATAAGACATTTTAGACTATTTTAAAAACCTGCTATTTCCAACCAGGTGCCTCCAGGCATAGGTGCTCTTTCAAAAGAGACTCTTGTTCTTTAAAGGGTTACAAAAATTCATTCTCTGCCTCTATGGTGTAAGTACCATACACTGTAATCACGGTATTTGGCCTCAGCATAATCGCTGTGATTAATAAATGCTGATGGATCAGCAAACTGTTTGCTTTGTAAAGTTCAGGGTTTTGGAGATTAGAATCAAACTGTTGTGTTGTTATTAACGTAATCAGTCCAACACAAAAAAAAGGTGGAGGAGATGACGATTTGGCAACACTTCAAAATAAGTCATGGTACTTTATTAATCCTTTGAGCTCATGCAGGATTGTTGAATTACTTAGCTAACCTCCTCTGATATTAGCAAGGGTATAAGATTAATGCAATAGGAATTTCATTTTGATGTTATCTAAAAGTGGAATTAAGCCCACAAAAGGACCTTGCAGAAGTCTAATTTTCAGTTGGCTAGATTGGCTGGCATGCCTTACAATCTTCCTTCTCATAGAAAGCAGAAATGTTCTTAAATTTTTCAAAAGACCAAGAGATTTTCCAGGACAATCGTCAGAGAGAAATAGAGAATATTGGAAGAATAAGGATGACTTTTAATTTTAAAAATTTTAATTTCTTTCCCTAGAGAAGGTAAAGTTAACCTTCACTAGTGCTTTACCTTGATATCCTTTTCCTCCTTGTTTAAAAGTAACACTCCCAAAGCTCTTTGAAGAATGGGCTATTAAATATGGAAAATTACTGAACTTAAAGATTAATATTCTTATTGGTATGCAAAATCTTTGTCAAGTGCAGCTTTCTTAGAATCTTTTCCTAATTTCTTTTCTTTCACAAATATGCAGCCATAAAGGCTATAAAATTGATAAACCTTAATCATTTCTGTAAAGAAAAGATTTTTAGTAATGTATAATAGCAAGGATATGGGATTCATGATGCATTTTTTTATGCCCCAAATGACATGGGTATTTACAAAAAGAACCTTCAAGGTACTTCATCATGTCTCAGGGAAGTTCTAAGAGCTGCTGATGTGTAATGAGATCAAGTTAGAGCTGTCTGTCTGCAAGTTCCCACACGTTCTGGTTTTTATCTCTTTTTCATTGGAAGTGCCTTTTATTCTCAGAGTCCTCTTGCAGAAGTTTTAGTCAGATATTTCATAAAATGTCTGTTGAAATCTAATTTTTTCCTTCATCTCTGTCATCTAAACGCAGGGGATTTTACTGAACTGAATTGTACCTTATAGCTACTGGTTAGGTTTATTCTAAAATGATATATGTTGTTTATTGCGAGCTTATATAGAAGCAGCCATCCTAGGGTGTATACTTTTCTTATGAGAGATAGATCAGTGATCTGTAGAAACACAGCTAAGGCACTCTAATTTTCAAAGCAGTTATTTGACAGAAAGGGCCAAATTTTTACTTAAAATGAGTGATACAGTAATTTCTAACAAATAAAAATCTACTCTGGGACTCTGTTACATGTAGGCAGCCTGTTAAATTCTGTGTGTTGTACCTCACAATTTAAATACAAAAATGTTAAAAATGGCATTAATAGTATTCTTTCTTTCTTTCTTTCTTTCTTTCTTTCTTTTGTGCTTTCTTGCTTTCTTGCTTTCATTACAGCTGAATAAAAAAAAACCACTCACCATTCCAGACGGAATTATATTAATTCTATAGAAAGATTTGAGTCTTCAATTTCGTCAATTAAAAAAAAAAAACCCTACAACTATACTTTCATTCAGAAATATAATTCTTATGGACAAATATGGACAGAAACTCAGATTTGAAAATGAAGTAATATTAAATTATCATTTATATCAAAACACAGAATAACAAGCCTAATAATGCACTTATTTTTGCTAACAAAATGCACTATAATTTCTTAATGGTTGAGTTATTGAAAAAAATAGAAATGTAGTCAGGATTTTAGCCTTTAGATTTTTAACTCATAGACAATTTACCACTATTCATATAAATGTAATTCTTTAAAACAAAAATGCATGTTGAGAAGACCATCATAAACATACATCATTATTCCTAGCAGCTCAAAACCATACAGATTCAGTCATATCAACAGTTACATGGATGTCATACTGAGATTCAAGATGTAGAAAAAAAATATGTCCCTCTCATGTGTGCACAAAGAAACTCAAGTCTAAAAATGGAATTCTGTTATTTGTTTGCTTTTGTGGGGTTTTTTTTGTGCTCTTTTTCAACTGTGGCTGTTTTATTCCCCAATTTTGACTCAATTCCAGGAACCACTTCCTTGAAAGTATCTTTTCCAACCCATAGACAAGCTTTCTTCTCAGACTGTTATTTTTTAGGACAATCAGTAAATAACTTAAATTTTTAAGTATGTGCTTTTTTGAGATTAACTGTTATTTCTTTAATAATCCATAGCTATTTTTATGATGGAAGCACAGTCTCTTTGAACGGTGTCTTTCCCACCAGGTTCCTTTGAAACTTCCCATTTTTATAGCTTTTTCAGCCTTTAATGGCTGAAAAAAAAAATTCTACTCATGCTCAGATTATGAACTGAGGTCTTTTAATATATTTTAAATTCTCCCAGGAGACCTTTTTCTCGCTGCCCTCAGGGGAATACAGATGTCAACCTGTCTTACCACAGTCTCCCTGCCAGTGGCTCAATAGATCAATGGTATGCCTAACAGGAAAACTGCTTCCAGTAATGTGATAATTTTGAATCCAGATAAACTTTATTGTACTCTCAACATTTGCACTGCTATGCCTGGGTGCCCTGACTGCACTGTGTTGGAACAAAATCAAGTTGTGCAGCCAGCAGTATCCACATTTAGCACCGCAAGTTCCTTTAGTTTCCAGAACCACTAATTTTGGAATGACTACTAGTCTTGTGCTGTTTCAGCTTGTTTTCTGTTCCTCTGTAATGCAGTCAAGATTGCTGCTTACAGCTGCAAACTTTCAGATAACCTGATCAGAAACGGGAATTAGATTTCAGGGTAATTTTTTTTTTAAAGTTCTTAGATGATACCAAACAGAATTCTCTTTCTTACCATAATATTTACTCAGAGAGCACTCAGAGAGCTTCAAGGAAATCATCTTCCTAGCTGACCATATCCAAGTTCTTGTTTCCCCAGTCAGATGGGCTATCCTGAACACTGAACAGTACTTCCAGCATAGGTTCCAGGATGCTCAGCTCTGAAAGGTAAATTCACTACATGCAGATAGAAGAAGAAAAGAGAAATGGCTTGTAAAGGCAGTACACTAATACAAAATTTTGATGCCTAATGACAGCAAAATAGTGGATTGCACAGCAAAAATGCTGAATTCTCTTTGAAATATGGGAAAAAAAGCCTAATTAATCAGCTGCATGATTGCACCATCCACCGAGTCTTGTGGCAGATGACAAGTACAGTTCCTATCTCTTGAAGATACTGTTTCAGCCTTTCTGCAGACACAGGCCAAGATCAAACTACTTTAAATTCACAGATGTGAAGTTACCAGTGCTGCCAGGAAACCAAGTAACTTATTCTTACTGTGAAGCAGTGGAACGACTTGAAGAAAATGCTGAGATTGCACATGAAAGACTGTATTCTCAGGCAGTTTTGTTGACTACCAAATAAGAGAGCCTAGGAAGAAACCACTGATACTTCTTCAATTTTTCTTCTTTTCCTGTTTTGTTGTTGCTGTTGGTTTTTTTGGGGTTTTGGGGGCTAGTTTTTGTTTTTGTTTTTTGTTTGGTTGTTCTTTTTTTGGGTTTTTTGGGGTTTTTTGTTTGTTGGGGCTTGTTTTTGGTTTTTTTTGTGGGGGTTGGTTGTTGTGCCTGGTTGGTTGTAGATGTTTTATTTGGTTTTATTTGTTTGTTTTTGTTTTGTTTCTTTGTTTTTAATTTGTTTCCTTGTGGAAGTGGGAATATTAGTTCTGAGTTGAAGGCTAGAAAAAACTGAAAGATAACAGTTAATTCAATAAAGAGTAATATACAAAACTAAGTTCATAAATTGCCTCTATTACATCCAGAAAATGATGCTCCTGGGTAAGAGACACCATTTTTGCAAAAGCTCATGTTTTTGCAAAACTGAAAGATTGTATGTATTCTTATTTCTCACTTAATCAATCCCTTTCACCTTCTGTTTCTTTTCTCTTGAATATTCTGTTTCTAACTGGTGTGGGGGAAGGTTTCTCATCCTACGCACCGTTCTTCATCTTTCCCTTTCTTAATGTGGAAAAGGGAGAACGACAACCTTTTGAACCAATATGATATATCACTTTATTTTCTTATCTCTTAATTTTTGCCAAACAGTTTCATTAGGAACAGATTTGTTTCAGAGTCCATATGGTCATATAACATCATTGTGAGCACTCAGAGGCTACTGAATTAAATCTTGGCTCCAGTGTACGTGGAACCACTGATTTTGTGAAAGCCAAGACTTCACCCATTCCCCTTAGGAATGGTTTATATTTAGAAGTTCCCCAAGCACTTGGTGACTTGTGTTTTCAAAACTGTAGCTGGATTGTGCTGAGCTATTTTTCAATTCTGATCTCCCCAAACTCAGAGATTTAGTTATTGCTTTTTCAACAGAACTTCAAATGACAACCTCTAGGAGCTGGGATAAAATCTAAACAAAATAGCTTCAAGCTGCTCAACTCACTCCTCTATTCAAACCAAACACACCCTCTCTACCTTGATTTCATACCTGCAAATGTACTATGGACTATAGGAGTAGGACAGTGATTATGAAAAATTTCTCCATTTCAAAAAAAATGGTACTTTAAATATAAGTGCCTGTCCGTTATTGACATAAAGCGCTTTCAGTGAGAACAAACAGTGAGAAGTGCAATGCCGAGGCCTCTTGTGAAGTTTCGTAACTTCACTAGGTTTGATAGATTGGTAACAATTATATTTTTAAGAACAAGATTTTTTTTCACATAGATTGCCACTTTAACATCTACAGTATGTAGCTATGAAGTTTGAGTAAATATACAAACATTTAATCAGCTCAATATTCTGTTGCTCTTTAATGTGTCTGCACATCTTAAGAGCTTCTGCTCTGAAGAAATTTGGCTGGAAATCACTGAGGCTCTGAAAAGGCAGTAAGGAGTTCCACAGCATCAAAGACTCTGAAATCTGTCTTTAACAGCATTATAAATCTGACATGAACAATTTATCAATTTAGCAATTACTTCAGAGGAAAACTCTGCTAAAATGCATTCCTTTGGGTGTTATCTAACTAGGAAGTAATTCCCAGGTCTCTGCAAAATGTTACCCACCATATTTGCCATAGATTACATAGCAGATACTGAAATCATCTTAAACCAGTCAATTGAGAGGGAATTGTGTGATGTCAGATTATTTCTTATCCTTACAAACAGATAGCAGAAACATTAGGGAAATAAGTTGGGTTTTTTTTTCATAGGTACAATTTCCTTCCTTCTTAGGTTTCAAGAAGCAACCAGTGCATCTTGGAAGTTTCTTTTTCTATCCTTTCCTTTCTTCTTTTTTATTTCTTTTCCTTCTCAGAGCAGAAAAAATGTCAGCTCCAGACTTCATCTCAGGGAACTCATGTCACCATTTAATAAATCTTTTCCTAAGAGGCTTAAAGATGCATTTCCCAGACAAAGCTTGAGTATTAGAAGACCAATCATGGCATGATGCTGTATACCTGTATTCCACAGAGAGACTTTAAAGCATTTCTGGGAATGGTCCTTTAAAAATCCATCCTGCTTGATTTTGAGAGGCTGTTTTGATCCGCATGGCAATGCAGATCCAAAGTGCAGTACTTTAAAAGGTGGTATGATCCTGCATCTTTTCTGTAAGGAACCTTCATATGAAGCTTAGGTTTTTACAGAAAGTTGATCTGTTTATTTTCTAGGATCTTGTTGAGGAAAAAGCAGGAAGAATGGGATAGATAAATCTTTATATTTGTAAATTATGAGCCTGGATACCTACTCTCTCCACTTTTAAGACATCAACAAAGTCCTTATATTTCAGGAAAATATTGAGGTGAATTCCTTTATTATTTTGCTGAATACTAGTGTAACTAATTTACATATACTGGTTCTTCAGTAAGATTTGGATCACACCAAACCCAAGAACAGTCATAATATTTTAGATTTGACCTTTTGTATTTTTAAAAATAATATACAATTTAGACAAGCAAAAGCAGTAATAAAAAGGGCACATCTATGCATGTGTAGTTTTTCCATTATGCTGCACAAGTATTCTTTAATGAAGAAGTATGCAAAGTCGAAAGAAATCTGTGGGATTCCTTCATAATTTAGTGGGGTTTAGAAAGAGATAGAGACATGAGCCTTTACCATAGGCAGTTCCAAATGCCCAATTTTTTCTTTTCCAATCCGGACAAGAAATGTAGAGGCCCCCAAGTACTAATCAAGTCTATCTAAGTCATCATTAACAAGTCTGCATCATAAAGTACAGCAAGTCTCTCTCCCTACTCCTTGCTCTGCCTTCTCAACCTCTGTGTATTTTGCATTTATGTTTTTCCACCTACTACATCATTTATAACAAAGTCTTCCTTCTCTATCCCTGATCCTGAGCCACTAGAAACAAATTCAATTTCTTAAAGGAAGGATTTTACAGGAAGAAGTTAAATGGCAAATTACAATGTTTATGATGAAAAGACATAAACATGTAGACACTAAGAGTAGGACTACATAGATTTTGAGATGTATGAGAAAAATCATGTTACAAGAAAACTCGGGTCTCAGTTCCTGTCTTTTTGAAAGAATTGGACAAAAAGTCTGTCTGATTACACTTGAAGAAGGATCAGACCCTTAAATATGTTGCTATAACTCTTCTTAGGACTTCTAAAGCCTGTGTTAGGATCTGAATTTTTGTGTCTACCTCAGGAATAAGAAGCGTATATTTTCACAGTGGTTGAATGTATATTTCACTGATTTAAAATGTGTTTTGTAAAGCTGTCCCTGTCACCTCTAGACTGATATATTTATATGCACTCTTCCCTTCCAAATTCTGTTTAGATAGCTGTAAAGAATAAAAAATCTGTCTGTACTACAACAGCATATTGTGTGTCTAGACATAATTTTACTCTTGCCACAACCTCAAGACAGTTTACTGAGAGGGTTATGAAATAATAACTTTTATTTAATGAATCAAACCTTGACATTAATTTAGGGAATGATTGAAAATACCTAGGACAGAAGAGGCACAACCTCAGCAAAAAAAAAAAGAAATCAAACAATTACCCCACACTTAAAAAATATCTGGAATCTTCTTCTTGCGTATTCTTTTTTTTTATATAAGGGAATCAATATTATTCTTTTTTTCCTTTCAAGCTGTATTTTCAACCTCCTTAAGAAGACCTACTGATCTTATTACCTCTTTGATAATGCAAAATAAATTTTAAAAAAGGAATTCATTCAGTATCAATAAACAATTCTTAGTTCAAATCTGTTTTTTTTGTTCAATGTATTAGACAGCATTGATTATACATAAAAAATTACATTAGAAGAACCAAAAGCAATTAATCAACTATTGTATATTTTCTTGGTAATATAGTGTAACAGAATTAATTTATTACCTATTTAATTGCTTTAAAAGAAATGTGAGGTTTTCCAAAGTTTGATGGTAAACATGAGGTGCTTGTCCACAGATAACCCCTGGAAACTGAGAAAACACTGCACTTCACTTGAGAGCTCGATATAGACACTATCAACACTTCTAGCAACCCCACAAAATCCAACACCCTGTACGTGCTAGGCTTTATTTCTCTTGCTGTAATTCTTTTTATATGTCTATAAAACTCAACACAAGGAGACCATGTGACATATTTTTCTTTCTTCATATATATTAATTTGAAAAATATAGATCTAATTAGTAGGCAGTTGTGGAAAAGTCATATTACATTCCCAAACAGATTCTGTTGGGTAGCATGATTTTTTTTCATAATTCCACAGATCGAGCACCTACTACAGCAGAAATAAATACAGCAAATTTCTAGCTATCTCCCTGTCTCCTGCCATTCACACCCTCTGCCTTTTCCATCTCTAATATGTACTGTCTCACCTTTTTTCCATTATTCCCGTTTCCTTTTGTTGTTTTGATAACAGTGGAAAAGTTTCCTTTCAAGTTGTGACATATAATCAGCAATTATAAAAATATTCCTCTCTCTGCCATTAAATTAAAGGGCAGAGGAATATGGTCTCAGCACCTTGGTCCACAGTTCAGAGTTTTAAGCTGCAGTCACTACTGTGAGTTTGAGCTTGTGCAAAATACTTCATTATTTTGATCCTCTCCAAAACAGTGATTGAAAGTTTTCAAAAGCTTTATAGAGATTTTGGTGGAGGGAACAAGATACTTTAGAATGAGAACATATCTTACCTACCTTGGAAACTTCCTCATTAACCAGGATTCCTAAGGGGATAAAATCTGGCACCTCACTTTCTGCTCCTACCTCCTCTAGAGTCCATCAAATCAAACTGGACACTTAAATCCAACAGACTGGGTTTGCTTTCCTCTCTACATAACTCTCTCATTCTTTTTTTTTTTTTCATCCTTTGTTTTCTCTTTTTTTTCTATTCTTTAATAAACAAAAGTGAAGGCTACCCAATGAATCTTGAGTGTAATAACACAGTTTTTTCTCTTTAATCTTTCTTTGGACACATATACAGTCAAGTCAGAGGTGAATTTTGCCACAACTAATGAAAGCAAGCTGAAGCTCACATCTTTTTTTTGAGCTAATTTTCAGCATGTCCAAAGTGGTTGTGCAGGTATTTGTTCAGCTGTCAGTACATTTTTTTTTCTCTAGTTAAGCTGTATTTATCAGGACTAAACAATTATTAAAAAAAAAAAAATAGTATTTTAAAAGAAAAAAATCCAAGGAAAAACCTTTTTATTCTTCTTTCACCATTTTAACTTTTGATAGTTATTGTGAGACTAAAAAGAATAAGTTTAAAAATACCTCTCCAAAAAGCAATACTTGGGGAATATTGTGCTATTCAAGAACAATATTTAACAAAAAACTTGCTGCCAGGAACTTTTTCTGCTGCTGAGAAACATGAAATACATTCCAGCCACTGTCAAACAAACGTACCATCCCAGAACACCCTTCGTAGCTCTCCCAAGTTCTCAATATTACCACTAGTGGTCTAGGAGGCAGTTACAATTTTGAAACATGAGTTTAGTTCTATTTTCTCTGTTACTATATCGACAGAAGAACAATAAAAACTCCACCTGGAACTTGAAGTAAACTCCTCTGGTAGAACAAAAACATTGTTGCTCAAAGGTGCCCCCACAGAGAAATAAAATACAACTGAGGAAATGTTAAAGCAACACACTTGTATTTCTTCACATGTGCAAGAGATACTCTGACTTCCTGGAAAAAAGCAATTACTTATGCATTGAACCGATAAATGCAAACCTCTTTTATGTGCATTGCCATCAAAAAATAGCCTACCATGGAATACAACTGGGCTATTTCAGTAGGTCAAAGAAGATGCTTCTTCTGAGTTGGGGATTTCTAAAATTTGTTGACATTATATTATGAGTCTAAACTCTCAGATGAAATCAAATCTTCAGAGTCAACAATATTTAGAGAATACACACATACATTTCTACTATTTTAAAAGTTTAGGTTATCTTCCTGTCCTCTGCCTTCCTCTTAGAAATGCGTGGGGGTCACTTGTGGATTCTTTGTAATATCTGCCAGATCTACACAGGTGCTCTGGGGTGTTTCACAAGCTGGTAAACATCATTATCTAGGTAACTTATCTGCAAACATACTAGTTAGCCTATTGAATCATCTAAGTTCTCTAAACTCCATTATATACAGAGTATTAAAAGTCAATATATCTAATGTCAAATCCTATCAAAAGTGTAAAATTGAAGTTCCTTGAAGTTTACAAGAAAGTGGCTGATGATATCTTCACTAAATTTCAGTCCTTTACCTTGACTATCAGCTAGTTCTGATGAAATGAGGAGTTCGCTGAGATACGAGGAGAATGAACTTCATCCACATCACTGAACAGACTTTGTAAAAAAGTGTATGAAATTTAACAAACTGTAATTTAAGCCTACGAATTACAGGTGACCAGTCATTCAATTAGTATGTCTTTAATTATTGATTTAGTTAATGATAACTATTTACTATTCATTTGCTATTTTAATGTTATTTAATATTCAATACTCTTTATTAGTAGCTTATATGGATGAATTCATTCTAAGAGAAAAAACTCAAACTGCAATATAAATTTTGTCAAGCCCTTTGTTACGTGAGATGGAAACCAAACCCACACACACACACACATTTTATGCTGGGCTACATAATGAAGGGTTGAAGATATTAAATTTTGGACGGCATTGAGCAATAATTATTTTCTCTCTAGTAATTTGCGTAATTTTTCCAGTAACCTTACATGACTGTTGACCTTACTAAGATATTTTCCATAATTTCCTTAAAAATATTCATTTTTGCTTTGCGGTGTTTCTTTTAGATTTAGCACAGTCTTACAGTTCCCCTTTAAGGTAATTTTATCTTGTGTACAAGATTTTGAAGCAATTTTAGCATTAAGTGCTACTGAAACATATGGCCCAATGTTTATCTTGTCTTATGCAACATCAGTTTTATATAAGGCTTGCTTTCCTGAAGCTGTTAATCTTATGAGACACTGTTTATTTTACGATTTTTTTTTTAACTCCAACATTTTGGGAGTGGGAAACCAGTTTAACATGAATCTCCATAATGACTGGGAAAAATTGTTACTTTGCTGCGTGGCAAAAAATTAGGCTGACACTTTAGGATCAACCCAGGACAAGAGGTTTTCCTTCTAGGTTGTCATTAATGGTAAGGAGTTTGTTGAAAACAAGGATTGTGTTCCCAGTCCAAGTCAAACATAAGTGAGTTCTGTTATAGAACTGGTGGGAATCTTACCTTCTCTGGATCACTGAATGAGACAAGGTCACAGACCATCTATTACAATTATTTTCCAGCAACTTGAATAATTTCCTATGATAATAAAACATAAAGAACTCACATATTTATTTCCCATAGCTGAATTGCATTTATGTTTGTGTTTCATTTTTTACTCGTAGTACAAAACTTTAAGACAAATTCCTTCATTTTCTGGTCATTGGTAATTAGTGCTGCAATGGCAAAATTTTTAAGCATGTACAGAAAAACTCAGGCAATAGCATGCCAGGTTCTCATTTAAATTAACACTAGGACTACCATACAGGTGGTTTTATTCTTGGCGTTGAGTTCTTTAACTGTCAGTACTACTCTGTATGAAGAGATCCAATTTTGGAGACTCACTAAAAAGCAAGGTTATAAACCTAAACTAACAAATAACATGCCATTTATTACATTGCCATTAAATCTGATACATTGTTCTAAAACTATAAACTCACCTTTTATTTTAAGTACACTGTAGTAGATAAGGAAATCAGAATTATTTTTTCACATTCAAAACCGTAACCACACCATCTTTGGTGATATGTACATTTAGAGAGCATCTATGCACTCTCCTAGTAGTCTATAGTTAGTTAATATCTATAAACTTTGTTCAGCTTTTCTTTAAAAAACATGAGCATATTAATCAAAAGATAAAACTAACCAGACTAATTTTTGGTTTGTGGGATTGTGTTTTAAAAAGCTGCATTCATGTAAAGAAAAAAAATTATTTTCATTCTGTTTTGTCTCAAATTTCAAATACCATTAGATTAACATTTGAAATAGTTCTCATTTTCTCGTATCTGAATACTGTACAAATGCCAGAGACAGCTTTGCCTTTTAAATGTGGTCAGTGTTTATTATTCTATACATATATTGATAACAATAATTACTCATAATATTGAGCTTCTTTGGAAGAATCCAAAGGACTCCAAAAGTCCCAATGAATAATGTCATCTTCTATATGTGGGAATTGGAGGCACAGAGGGGAAAAGAATTTGTCCAGAATCTCACAGTAAATCAGTAACAGCATGATAACTAGAACAGAGACTTCCTGAGTCATATCTCATCTTTAAGCAGAAAACGATCCTGACCATGTGAAAAAGGAGTTTAAAACACGCATATTTAAAATAAATGCTTTCTGTAAGCAGAATGCTTTGTTTAAAATTATGGAATTTTGGAAAAACAAGTCTTTTATTAGATAGATTCACTGTAAAAAAAGGGAGTAAAGGTAGGAGAGGGATATTTTTAGAGATTTGTTTCTCAGTATGAGAACATTCCAGAGGTTTGAAACAAAAAAGTCTATCTTTAGCCTTTAACTAGTAGCTATATTAGACTACACAACAAGTGAAGTCAGGTGGATGACTACGTATATGGCAAGGTAAGTTTATTTGGAGGTAAGATAACTGCTGAAAGAGTATATTTGAAATTAAAATTGTATTGTTTTTAAAAATATTTTATCCACTCCTTGCCTCAAATGCCAAGAAGCAATTAATTTATTTCTCCCTTCACCGGAGACCCATTTATAAGAAATATGGTGGCACAAACACCTCTCAATTTTTCTTCAGAATTGGTCCTTTGGGTACATGAAATTTTATTGTTGATTTTCTTCTAGAATTTACCCTGTAGTTTTCCCCTGGAGACCAGATACTGACCCAAACTGAAAACTCTACAGTTCTATGATTAAATTTCCATTTCAAAAAAGCATTTTATCCCATAAATATTTGTCAATTTTCTTGGACCCAGGCAGAAGGTTTTTGGAATAATCATTGTACAAAAGGATTGTGATGCAGTGGGAAAGTTTTTACTGACTTTAGTGGGCTTTTAAAAGCACATGACTAAAGTTTATTGTTGCACATCAGTTTTGGCGCTACTTTCATCCCCTTTCCTTGTTCCATTGGAGTGCTGTGTGTTCTCTTGCACACAGAACCTTTTTTTGATGTTTTATTCATATAAGTAAGTGTAAGCTTTTCCCTTTTTATTTATCCAGTTAAACTGAATTCCCATCTTCCTTGACCTTCCAAGAGCTTATTAAGAAAAAAAAGAAAAGAAAAAAGAAAAATATAGGATATCTGTTTCGAAAAGAAAAATTTAAGAAGGGGAAATAAATCTGTTTGTTTTTTCAATTTTTAATTAAACAAGAAATGCTCTGTCATTTTTGGTTTTATGTTGATTTACCCTGTATTGGTTTTTTGCAATACCGGGAAACATACCATGTCATTTCAGAGTACCACAGGCATAAGAAAAGAAGGAACATGGCATTCTTGTACAGCAGCACTGAACCTATGACACCTTATCTAACTTAGTCCACGGCTACACTTGAACCTTAATTAATAGTCAATGAAATCAGTGACATGCGGAAATGTAATTGCAGTATCTTCTAATTTATGCAGAAGACATAGCTTCTGTGCTAAATATTCAAAAGTTCCTAAGTGTAATAGAGAACTATGGGTAGAGTTAGATGTGTGGTTCCAGCTGTTGCTGGTTTAGTTTAAAAGGTGACCACAGCCTACTGAGAGGTTCTCATCACCATCCCACATGCTGCCTGCTGCAGAGTGACAATAACACCCTCTGAAAGTGTAACAGCAGAGGTAACTGCTTCCCACATGCAGTGTACCTTTAGCAATGTCATTTAACAGTGTCACAACCAAGGGTGGAGATGAACATATTAGGATGTGTCTAAAGACCCTATCTGAATGAAAATCTGTGATTTTTTACTAGTTTATTTGAATATCTGCTTAGTTTATTTAGTGCAGGATACTGTACAGATTTGCTTTTTCCAATCTGAACCTTTGAAGTATGGACTGAATGGCTTTATATCAAAGGTATCAAAAGTAAGGGGACTCATGCCAATGGAAGAGTATCATATGGGCTACTGGATTAATAGATCATACATCTGGCTAAAAATATTGATCCAACATTATTGTAAAATAGATGAATGGGCCTCTCTCAAAGGCAGTTGATCCCATTCCAAGAAATAAGGCATTATTATTATTTGAAGTTTAGATGACATGCATTCTACCATTAGGGTGCTGAATCTTAACAAGTCACCAATCTTTCTGTGGTGGTTTTCAACAAGATGAAACTTGAATTCTTTTCTGGAAAACAGAGGAAACTTTTAAAAGGATCTTTATGGTACAAACCTGAAGTTGAAGTACATTCAAGGCATTTAAATTGAGTGAGCTGGATCTCACTCCTAAAATTTACTACTATATGCTCATTTAAATAACATGTTGTCTGTACCTGTTGACTACAAACAGTATAAACAGTGTATCCTTCAGAATGTTACACAAAAATCATAAATATTCACTATCCAACAAAGTAAAGAATGCTGATACAAAGTTGTATCTAAATGTTAGTACTCCTACCCCTTAGGCTAATCAGGGCACAAAACCAGAAATCCTTTCCTTCAAGAAATCACCAAACTCTCAACTTTTTAATGAGCACAAGAAAGACTCGCTCAGTTTAAACCACACTATAATGTCATCATGTTTCTCACTTTTTTTTTAATAGTGAGGTGTAGAGGATTCATCCAGAATGATGCCTTTATCCTCCTCTCTTCTAGGCAACAGACCTATAAGTCTCTTTCTTTACAAGGCGGAGCCTTTTCTTAGCAGTGGAAACTAGTGATTAGTTCCTTGATGTCTCAGACATTCCTGACGAATGCAAATGCAGTACTTGCATGAAGTCACATGCAAAAAAAAAGGATTACAAAATATAAAAGGGGAAGGAAAACTGCTAGGTCAGTGAGTGATTTTGAGAATCTGGTTCAAAGAACATAGAAAAGTGAAGGGCATGGTGTGCTCTGGTTGCTCTTTATAAATGTAGAGGAAAAACAAAACAGAAGTTCCTGATTGAGCCAGTTTAAAATGTGCTGAGTAGACAGCCTCCTTCAAGACAGATGTTAATCAAGTCATAGGACATCAGCTGTCAGGAGTCAGATGTTAAAGAGTTTTCTGAAACTACATCTGGACATTCGTATTGAAATATGTATCTGCACACAGCTAGGAACAAGTAAACACCACACACCACTGATGAGAGATACTCCAGTAGAGATACTTTCCAAGGAAACTGTATAAATTTAGTACAGTTGAAATTGACCTGAGCCTTTTTTTGCCCCATTTTGACCCTAAGGGGATATGTGTTCATCCTAAAGAAAGTTGAGTATCTGGCCAACCTTGGCCCTAGACTTCTCTGTTTGGGCCAAGAGCTGGAAGAAGCTGTCTAGGGAGGAAGTTAAAAGTGTTCCTTCCCAGAAGGAGGAACAGTTGAAGGATCAGTCATGCTGTTGCAGAGACATGGTTATGCAGGCCCTGATTACTCAAATTATATGTTTTTAGATGATATAATGACAGCCTGATACAGATAGATGTAGTGAAAACATCGTGTTCTTATCAAAATATTTGTGTAAGAGGTTTTATTTTTCACATTAAAATTATACTAAAACATAAAAATATTGTCTTTGCCGGTAGTGAGATATTCTCTTGCCAAGGCTAAAGGCCAAAATGGAAATTATGTGGCAATCCAGCACTTTCTCACAGTGCAATGTAGTGTCATTTCAGAATACCCTTATGACCTTTGAAACATTAGATATTTTTGCACTAATTTGACTGGTATACTTTCATTTATATACAGTACACCTTCGTTTCATTCCACCACTCATGTCTCCTAGAACTAGACTACACCTTTGTAAATAAATTGCAGAAGTTTAAGGAAAGCCAGGCTACATCATTTATACATATCTTTACAGTATGCAAACCACAATTATCATTCTGCTTAGCTGCCCTTAGTATCTGCAGGGTCATTCTGAAACGACCCTCTTCTAACTTGTCCTCTAGAGGTTGATGGCACCTCTTTTTACCTTTTCTTTTTTCATGCCTAGGGCACTTGCTGGTTTTTCATATTGTCTTTGCTCACTTGCTGTGAAAAGTCTAAGCAAGACTGTTTAAAAAATAAGATTCTCATTTTCGGTGTTATGCACGATATCAAAGTCAAACCTTGGATAACCTCAGCTTAAGTGCCAAGTCTCCCCTTTCCTGGGTGATTCGTTAGTGGAAACAGAGGCCATGAGCTCTCCTTCTCCCCCAGGCAATCACCCACCTTTCTCCATACGGAGAAAGTCTTTCTGAAAGTAGATTTTTTCTATAGGTAGAGCAATTCAAACTTGACAGTGTCTTTAAGCACACTCAAAAAAAGGAGTTGGTATTGACTAATCAGGAAGATGAATTTACATTATGAAGCACGTCTCAGACAGCCCTTTGACTGTTAAAATATCTCAAATCATGTCAGTTTTTAATCCTTTTTTCCAGTAACAAGCCTGCAGTATTTTGTCAAGTTGCTCAGTTTATCCAGATAGAATGCCAGTTCTCTCACAAAATCCATTGTAAGTGCAAATGAGAGACTAAGAGGAACTGGAGTTGCTAAGATGTTAAACTCACTGAAAAACAACATTAACCCTTTTGATTTTTACATACCTTGTATAGTTGAAAGGAATTGCAACGTATATGATGCTTTAGAGATTCTTTCACAGATTCTCTCATTGTTTGTAGATTTTTGCCCTCATGGACAAAGGATCTCAAAGATATCCGAAATCAGAAGTGAGTTGTAATTGCACTATCCTCTAAGGACATGTTTCATGAGGAAAATCCTGGTAGAAAGAAGTATTACATTATTTTCCCTGAACGAGTAATCTAAAACAAGTTCAGTTGCTTGCTGAGAAGAGTGGTAGCCATGCCACAGTTATTTAAAATCTTGTCTTCACTCTGCTGCCCAGTAAATCAAGCAGTGGTAAGCAATCTAAAAAGGAAAACAAACACTTTATCCATGCACACTGAAAGTGCAGTGTAAGCACCAAGCTGGTAAATTCCAGTGTCATTAATCTTTTTCTACAGGGTTCCCTGTCACCATCTCTGTGTTGGCAACACATACTCAAGTCTGCATTGGGAATGAAGAGCCACTTTGCATTGTTTTGAAATCTGTCTAGCTTCATGGTTGTAAAAATTCTCTTTACTTATGCTGGAAAAATCAAAACAACTGGATGATAATAGATCATACATTTAACTAGTAGAATGTTTTTCACCCCTCCACCAACCAAAGTATTGTAGTTCCTTTTTTGTCTACCTCAAAAATATGCACTCTGACTTTATACAAACTTACGTTACAGTTTGGCAAGTCTTCAAGTAAAACTTTATGAAAACAGAGGTACACCTGTTTCATTTCCATTTACTGTATGCATAATCTGGTGCATACCCTTTAGATCCAAAAGCCTTCTTTCCAGTTGCTGCTACCTAAAAGTAATACCAATTTAAGTGCTTAATATCCAGCCTTTTTAACTATCCAGCTAAATGACAATCAAATAGTGTGATTATAGATTAATTACAAGATGTAGCCTTTTTCTCGGCCTTCCATCAGGCTGTTTCATTCTCTCCAAACATAGCTCATTTTTCTCTCCTAAGTGGAAAGGTAATGTAAATATAACGGAAAAAACCAACAGCACAAAATGTGTTAAAATCCTAGAATTATACTGCCTGGTGGATTATCTGTGTAGAGTACTGAATTTCTTCTTTTGTAATGTGTTGTCAGAGTTAACATCATCCAAAAAAAATTAATGGAAGACAGATGAATCATAAGATATAAATTATATTATACTTATTGTTGGATAGGTAACCTGGGCAGCACTGAGTCTTGAAGAAGAGATCATCGTTATTAGTCTTACATAATAAAAAATTGTGCATTAAAAACTTAAAAACTGAGTAGCCAGACTTTAGAAAAACGAAAAAAATCAAATCCTCGTAAACTAAGTCCATTCAGCCATTGAAGAAGGTAGAAGGGCTTTTCCTTTCTCAAGAGATATATTCCAGCTTCATTGTGAAAAAAAAGCCTAATTACAAACATAGCATCAAGCCTGTCCATTACTGCAAAAAACACTGTCCTGAAAAGAGAAGTATGTGGTAGAACTGGGTAAGTCCAGAAATTCTGAGGTTATGGGCAGGCAGCCGATCTGTCCTCAACTTATCACTAGAGACCCCATCGGGTAAGAATGAATGAAATCAAATTAGTGAAAGACATCCTTCAGGTAAAACTTGAGAATATGAGTAGTTATATTTGATGCTTCAAACTCTGAAAGATAAACAAAGAAATAAAAAAAAGCTTAACATTTGACAATATTGGTATTTGTGTGTATGTGTGTGTGTGTGAAAATGCTTATCTGTGATACAGATTAATCAAAGTTAAGACAGACACTAAATACAAAGACAACATAATAATTTATTTCTTTCAGTACATCCCGTTGACTGTAAGCATCCAAAAATCCAAAGAATGTTAACAGGATAAACAGCACTATAGCCTCCCAATTTTTGGCAAATTATTCTTCTCTAATTTGAATTTGTACCATGAAACATTTCTTGATAAATATATATTAATTTCTTTATAAATACATATTAATTATTACATTTGGATTCTTCATGAATGGTGACAAAAATTCTTAGCTTTTGAACTGTGAAAAATATAATCAGCTCATAATCCAGGTGGGGGCTATACTCTCTGTTACATCTTTAATTAAAATATCTTAAATTAGTAGAAAGAGAAAGAGGATATGGTTGGAATATAGCAGTTAACCAAGTAAAAAAGAGAAGGCTGACAATAAATATCAAATTAAAACTTCAGTTTGCCTGAATTACCAAACTGTCTAAATATTTCGCATCAAAATAAACATAATATGTTAGCTTTTTTAAACTTTTATTTTTGTTTAAAAATAATGAAATATTAGTGAAGTAACAATGGAAATAAACGTCAAAAATTCAAACTATCTTCATATAAGTGAAATCAGGTATGTGTCAATTTCCTACAGTTTTTTTTTCACTAAAAATAATTAATTATATCATAATGCTTCACATATACATATCCTAGCAAAATTCCTCTTTGATTTATGTGGAAATATGACACATCTTCATGGCAGTGCAAAACAGAAAGTAGGTTTTCATTAAATATATCAAGTGCTCACGAAGTTAAATGATAATAATGACAGCTCTCTTTGTAACCATCATGAAAATGTAAAGAAATACAGTTAACGTGAGCAGGTTAGGCTTAGTCTGAAGTAAACTCACAACACAGGGAATATCTTACACAGATCAGAACACTGAATCAAAGAGGCCATCATAGAGGCCAAAGAAGAATTTTTCATTTTTCCTGACTACCACTGTATTTAAAACTGAAATTTAAAATTAAAGCATATTCCTTTCATTAAATTGAATTTAAAAAATGATTGCTGTGCACTGTAATCTTCGTTGCCTTAACATGTTTAAAGAGGGAGAATAACTGAATAATCAGCACATGCCATAAAATATATTGTCAGGGAATTAGGGCATATATATTTATATATATATGGTTGGATGCAAGATAGTATTTCAAAATGTCATTCTTTAACAAAAACATGTTGAAATAGTTGCAGTTAGAGAAATGCTTCAATGAAGGTAAGTTATAATGGTTCATTGTGCTTTATGACATCTTTTTGTAGAACATAATTCCAAAGAATGAAGAAAAATTTTTCTTTATTATTGCATTACTTTTTTTCCTCAAAAGAGGTCTTATAGTATGAAAGAATGTTAAATTAATGTCCTGGGTATTAGCCTGTATCACACCATTAGTGGAGCTTAGTGCCAAAGCCAAAGTGCATGGTCAAAACTAGCGCAGCCAAAGAGCTAGGTGTGTTTTGACTGCATCCTTAACTTGTAGCCAGGTATAAAATCTGCTCACATGTTTGCATATGCTTTGGTCTTATTCTAATGCATGGCACACTGGTTTATTTGGTGTCTGTATGGAGGAAGAGCTGGTTCACTGCTGAACTGCTGTACGGTTGCAGTCTGTCCTCAACCACAAGACTCATTCAG
The DNA here is from genome assembly GCA_013399195.1 of Dicrurus megarhynchus. Taxonomy (NCBI): domain Eukaryota; kingdom Metazoa; phylum Chordata; class Aves; order Passeriformes; family Dicruridae; genus Dicrurus; species Dicrurus megarhynchus. The sequence continues at coordinate 1,503,614 of VXAD01004809.1, forward strand.
AAATTTCTGTTCCCTTGAAAACTGAAAAAAGATGGCACATTTGTTGTCCTGACACCTTTATTCTTCATACATAAATCTGTAGACTATTTTTACTTTGCTCTGTGTTCAGATTTTCCATAATGAACCTGAATAACTTCATTTTGTGGGTAGTTCTAGTTCATGGTTTGAGCTCTTAGCTGTACTAGTGATGGAATCTGCGTCTAAATTTACAAGAACTATGCACTAATATCTGAAAAGGAAAGGGTATTATCTGACCTAGCGAGAGTCCAGTCTGAACTTCTAGACTAGACCAGGACCTTTAATTTAGTTCCCTACAAAATGAATCCATTTTATAAACTCCATAAAGTAAACCAAAGTATGGAAAGTGGAAATTTGTTCCAAAAGCACACTTCTGATGGGAAATTCTGCACTAAATGTTGATATTTTGACATGTTTGTATGTGAAATTGAACTAAAAATTAGAAAGCAGCAAATTTTGTAAGTTAAAATCAGCTAAAATATTGCAATTAAAACATATATCTAGTGCAGCCTGGCAATCTAACATCTCATATGTATTGCAACTGTGACTCCACACTACTCTGCCCAGTATACTCAGTCTATGGATTATAGATACAGAGAGTATATGGACTTTATTTTCTGAGTAGTTTATGTAGTCTATATTTTTCATGATACAGATAATAAATTGATTAAATTAGCTCATTCAATATGGCAGCTTCTGCAGCCAATAAAGCAGTTGGTAATAAATCAAGTCTAACTGCGTGTCATGATGACAAATCTGACAAGAATTTTAAATTTTGGCTGATCCAATAGAAAATGTTACTTCTTGGCTTTGTTTATATTCTGACAATCTTTTTACATGGAAGACAGAAACTTTTGTAAAATGCATTTAAAAATGTGCATAAGAGCATTTTATGTTTATATTTTTACTTAGGTTTGATTTATTCCTTTTATTCCATTTATTCCAAATATATTTTTGTCATTTTAATGTGATAAAGAGTGAAAAGTGCTTACATCTTCATTATTGAATAGGCAATAAGTTCATTCAATAGGACCTGACTCCTTTTTAATAATTGCAAAAAAAGTCAAATAAGTGAGTTTGCTGGAAAATGTTAAGAAAACTTAGGTGTTAGTTGTACATGTGCTTTCAAAGGACATGCTGCCTACGATTATATTCAGTTTTCTTCAGAACACTAACTTAAGCCTAAGATTGTCAAATAAACCTTTTAAAGAATTGAAATAGTACATCTGAGTTGGGGAAAGTATCCCCTTTGACTGGCTGCCTGTTTTACTTATGGGCCCTTCTCCCCAGCTGCCCACTTCAACATACTCTCATACCACATCCCTACTATTCAGTTATACCTGAGTGGAATAAGTTATACGTCACTTGCTGAGACCTGGCAAGTGTTGCAGGTGCTATTGATCTTTGTGCAAACTCAAATTCGTGGTGAATCCCACCCAGAGTGTGGACAAACCTGTCCCAATCTAGCGGGACAGTGTGTGATTTTAAGATAAAATCCATATACACATGGGTGCACGGAGGTACAGCTGCACATAGTGCAACCCCAACAACTTGGAGAATTGTGCCTTTCATGTGGCTCTTCCCAGGGCATCCCAGGAGGTTTTCAGCCCCAGGGGCTGGGCACAACACTCATCAGAAAAAGACAGCTTTACAGAGAACCTTATATTCATGCCTGTGCCTATGGAGAAAACATATTTGACCCGAATATTGGCTACACCTGTAGATGTGGAACTGTGGCAGGCTCACCTCTATTCCATATTTAGCAATTCCTAACATTAATTCTTAAAATAGTGTATTTAACATATAAAACACTTTTGAGTTGTCAAAAATCATTATTCTAAAGAAAGCTCTAAGTAAATTTCTGTGATTAATTATTACAGAACTGATTTAATGGGATGTTTGCAATTTACTTCCTAACATAGATACTGTAAAATATTTTATCAAATACCAGCAAGAAAGTATAACTTTTGATTTCCTTAGTGAAAAAAAAATCCATACATTTTTAAGACTGGCAAAGCCTAAACTGGCAAAGTTGCTAGTTATGATCACCCTACATATCCCTTAAAGAAATGAAGTCTCTAGAAGCAATGAATGCTGTAAAGTCAGTTTTACAGAGTGAATGATAATATAGTTTGAAAAGATGTTAAGTTTAAAATGGTGTCAGGGATTCTGGAAGATGAAAAGCTCAAGGCAAATCCCTCAATTTAAGGTGGTCATGAAAATAGTAAATGCTGTTCCTAGACTGCATTACATAAAAAAGCTAATTTTAAGTCATCCAGAAAGAAAATAGGACTCCCACATCTCAAATAAGTTTTTTAACTACAAGTTTTTTCTAAAACAAGCCTCTTTTGAATTTTTGTTATTGGAATTAAATTATTTTGGAAACAGAGAACCAATGACTGAAACCTCCAAGGACAACAAACTGAAAAGGAGTTTATCTGTATTTCCACAATACGGCAATGAATGTTTAAATATTCATAAACTGTAGAACAGTGTGAACAGAGAAAACATAGAACATCTCTTGCATGCTCAGACTGTGTACCTCATAACTTCTGATAAGTGGGAGCTGTGGTTTCATTTTTCCTCAGGCAGAAATGACACTGTGGCTAGCTGATAACTTTTTTCCTAACACACAGCTAAAAATAGGGTGTACCACTCTGTACTGTCAAACTAATGCCTAATAAGGTTGATTATCATTTTGCTTAAATTTTTGGCATGCTCAAATAGGTAAATTGTTCTCAGATAACAATTTTTTTTTTCTCAGTAAATTCAGAATATTTTCGATTACCTCTACTCAGAGGGCAGTGTCATCATTTAGCATAAATGACACCATCACAGGAAAACTGTTATTTTTCTCTGGAGATATTATATGAATGCTCTGAGAGTGATTGTTGTCCTTGGAAGACACAATTTGTTTTGAGAAACTTAGAGAAGCTGCATTTACTTACATCATAAAAGGGTATGAGACGACTGACCCAGAAGAGTGATTTTTACACAATACATATCACAGGATCACAGAATCTGCTGAGTTGGAAGGAACTCACAAAAATCACCGAGTCCAACTTCTGGCCCTACACAGGACCATCCCCAAGAGTCACACTGTTTGCCTGAGAGTGTTGTCCAAATGCTTCTTCAACTCCGTCAGGTCTCATGCTGTGACCACTTCCCTGGGGAGTCTGTTCCAGTGCCCTTCACCCTTTGGGTGAAGAAACTTTTCTTAGCATCTAACCTAAACCTTCCCTGACACAACTTCAGGCCATTCCCCTGGGTCCTGTCACCAGTCACTACAGAGAAGAGATCAGTGTTTGCCCCTCCTCTTCTCCTCATGAGGAAATTGTAGACTGACATGAGGTCTTCCCTCAGTCTCCTCTTCTCCAGGCTGGACAGACCAAGGGACTTCAGCTGCTCCTCATGTGGCTTCCCCTAAAGGCCCTTCACCATCTTTTCTGCCCTACTTTGGATGCTCTCTAATAGTATAATATCTTTCTTACATTGTGGTACCCAAAACTGCACACAGTATTCAAGGTGAGGCTGCACAGACCTCATGGGCTGAGGCTGCATAGTGAGGAGATAGAGAATTGTCTGATCTGGAAAATCTGTTAACAGAATTCAATATATGAAAAATAAGTTAGAAAAATAAAAATAGAAATTAATGGAAATGTCAAAAAATAAGCATAGTTTTACCCTTCATTGTTGTAACAACTTTGAAAGCAGCTGACACATACTCTGTCATCTGGAGACACTGACTCGAAGTTGTTCTGTTTCAGTGACAGCTTACTGAACCTGGTATCAGCATTGCTTGGTGGAACTTTATATCCAATACTAAATAGGAAGTCTGTTTTGATAAAAGTATGTCTCCTGGCCTTAAAACCTGAAATCTGAGCTCAATTCAAATTGACACTAATAGTCTTGCAGGGCAGGAGAATATGATTCATATTTCGTTGAAAGCTTTTCAGATTTATAATATTTCTTTTTCTGTTATGGTAAATTGGTGTAATGTCTCCTCCTTGAATTGTATGTAAATGACCACGAATGCTAGGGCTATTTGGCACCTACGCCGGAAATGGCTATATCACCTATGACATGAAAAATAATGAAAGACATATTTTCTGTCCCAGAAGACTGAATATCCATGGTGTGAATGAGCTACAGCTCATTCAACTCACAAATTATTTAATAAATTAAATGTAAAGAAATGCTTATCTATCCACCTGGGCATAACAAAATAGCATTTACATGCTTTTAATCCTCGATCCCTCAGAGACAAGCTTTTATGATATGTTTTGTGGTAGTCTAAAGATGTACAAATTGAAGGTTCTTTAAGTATCATTCATGGGGTTGGTTCATAAACATCTTTTGTGGAAATTGAAGGTGATTTGTCACCTGCTAAACATAGAAGAATGTATTATTTGTTGAGCAAAAAAGTCTTTGTTTAAGGATTAAGACAAGATACATCCCATCTATTTTACTTGCTGGAATAGGCCTTTTCAATGCATGCAACATACTTTGATAGCAGAAACATTTTTAACCAACAAGGTAGCTTCTGCTCAAAAGTATTAAGCTTATGAATGAAAAAAGTAACAGTTTTACATTATTGGATCACAGTTGAGAAGACTGAAGGTCTACATGTCTGGCAGTAATCTTGAGGTATGAGTGCACACTACCCTTTTCTTTTTAGAACACAGGAAAATGCAGGATTTTTGTTTATTTTTCAGCCAAAACTGCATGTTCACAGGAAACCCTACATTTTTACTTGTTTTCCCAGTAAGATACCTATCCTCTAGGAACAAATTCAATTGCTGGTTTATTTCCATCAGCCATGAATATTTTTGATAACTGTAAATGTTGACTCACAGCTGACAGAATCTCCAACTCAGCTAAATTATATGCTATGCTATTTATTTATTAATCTCTCTCTTTTAATTTTTAATGATATTACAATTGCACTAAGCAAAACAATTTAAAAAGTGATGGAACCTATACCATCAAAAGTATGATAAATAGTTGGACCAGTGAAAGAAAACAGCTCAGCTGGAGAGTGTGATGACAGATGAACATTTATTTTTGTTAACCAAAATCAAAACAAGTTGTAGCTATGCCAATAACTACTACCAATGTACTGAGGCAGAAGAAAAGGAGCAAATACTGCAGAACTCAGAAAACTCTTATTTGATACGAACACATCTAATGGACTTTTAGAATCTCTTTCAAAATTACAACCTGGTTTTGACCTTATGAGACCACATTCTCAATGCTTCAGATTCAATGCATTTAATTAATTAACTTTAGTGAGTCAGTTGCATAGTAAATGAATACAGATTAGACATTTAAAAGGTATTCTTTAACAATTCATTGTACGATGCAAAGTACATCTAGAGTTAGTGGAATGTCCTACAGAATTGAATAGAGAAAAAAGGAAGAGGTTTTGCATAGATAAAAAACTCTTACAGTCTACAAAATGTATTATGAGTTTATGACAATTTTTAAATCTCCCTTTTTAAATTAAAACTTCTAAAATTTTCATTATGAACAGAATATTTGTGTCTATAAAATTGTATAGGCCATTATTGTAATACTTTACTATTTTATACTATAGTCAAATTATGTTAAATTAATATCTAATAATTCATAACATAACATTGCCCCATTTATGTGAGAGAATACTCTCATTTCTCTTTGACAAACCAAACTACAGGAAACAATTTAAATTGAGGCTTTTTCAAGACCTGCAAGTCAAAGCCATCAAAGTATCCAACTATTCTCAGAGAAATCATACTTTTACACATTGGCTTTTTCAAAGTGTTTGTCCATGCAAAGAAATACAAGGGGATAAACCTTTGGGCCTCTATGGACTGGTTGTGCCATGGCTAACATAGCATGACCATGCAAAGGATGTCACAAAACTGAAAGAATCTCAGGCTAGTCACAAAATAGTTTCCAGAGACATCTTTTTCAATGTTCAGTGCTTTATATGATTGACACACTAATATTTGCATTAAAAAAAGTAAGCATAGATCATAACCAATATTTTTAATAGTACATATTTTAATCCTTGAAACCTCTGCAGATGAATAATACTTTCCTCATCCTATGTCATAGAAAATCACCACTATTTCAAGTTTTTAATAAAAATTATTTATGTGTGTGCATTAAATCAAGAGTGGCTAAAAAATATAAACTTTTGATAGAAGATACACACTCCTTTCATTCCCTCCTTTACAAAGCCACCAGTCTTTTAAACCAAGCCTGAGATACTTCAAAAAAGTAAGTCAAATGTTGCACTCTCTTCCTTTTCCAGATCAAGAAACACTCCACTGAAAAAATATATATTTGCAGAGGAAAGAATAAGCTTTGAGTCTTTAATACGTTTGAGGTGCTCTAAATAAGGAGCTTTTTAATATAGCTATGCAAGTTGTCTCTTTTTGACACATTTAAAAGAAACTGTATCCAAATTCTAACAGAAGGATGCCTTATTAAATGAGCATAGCTGACATCCTCAAGATTGAGTCCTTCTGCGGGAAAGTAAGTGCAAGACTTCCCACCTTATGGAAAGTGGACAGGCTTTAAATGTAATCTAATCACCTGCAGAAGATTCAGCACATGGGAATCTTTGACTTCAACGCATCAGAAAGCCTAATTTCCACAGAGCTTGGTGGTTGATTGACTTCTTAACTGAATTAAACTTCAGTGAGGACTCATATTTCCCACAGCCTCTCCTCACTGCAATTCTTCCACTTCCTCCAATACCTTTCTTTAATATTCCTAGAATTCCTAGCTTCCATCTGCACAATCTATCTTTGTAGTGCATAAAAGGACAACACTAGTTTTGGCTGCTGTTATGTGTCTTTACTGGACACTGTTCCTTCCTTGTTGATGAGCTGAATGCACCCAATGGGTTCTGAGACTCTGCAGCTCCAGGTTTGTTAGGCTGCATTTGAGTACCCAAAGCAGGCTTGTCACAATATCAGTCCTTTAGTCACTTCAAGAAAAATTAATAAGGACAATGGATAGAAAAAAGTAGGCTGCATGACTGCATAAACTACATTTTATTAGGTGAAAAAAATTACATTTGAGACACTTAGAGGGGCCTGGTACTTCCAAAGATAGCTAGCAGCTAATCAGCGTAATTTGAGAACTGCAGTTTTACACAATATTATCTAAATTTCATGTAAGTCTCCACAAGGTCTTTGTTTAGGATCTGTGACTCAGCTGCTTCTAGGAATGTGCTCTATGGCTTTTATGGCTTTTAAGCTATGAAATTTCTCACTGATGTTAGTACTGCTTCACCTACAGTTACATCGGAAAAACTAATACTTAACAGCCGTCACTTGTACTTGACCTGTGTAAGGACATTACTCAAAGGCCTGCTTCTGTCTAGTGCTTCAGGAAATATCCTGAAGTTCTTGTCTTATGGAAAAAAAGTGTCCGCAGTACTCTGCATAGTTAGCTGAAAAGCGTAAAATGGATATTAGTAAATTCTGGGCTATTGAAACTTTGTGGCAATGATATTTATCCTAGAATCACAGAATTGTTTAGGTAGGGAATGACCTTTAGAATCATGAAGTCCAGCTGTCAACTTAGCAGCACCATGTTCGCCTTTAAACCACGACCTCAAGTGCCATATCCACACATAAAGAGGATGAGGCTGGCAGACATCTAAGGAGCCTTCTTTTTTCCAGTGAGTTACCAATCCAGTGAGACCTTTTCAACCAAATGTAGATGCCTACAACGTGCATTCGCAGGAAACAACTGTGCATCATGCTGTTATTCAGATGATTACATAAGTATGTTAGTTGTGCAAGGATAACCTTAGATTAACTGTTTTGTTAAATTTAGTGCAAAAGAGTCTGGATTTATTCTTTCATCCACAGCAATAAGAAAATCACAGACAGAAGGTATTTCCTGAACTGAATGAAAAACGCTTATTGCTACCTTTAGGAGACTATTCATGAATATGTCTAAACCTATATAATTTCTTGGCAACATTTTAAAATATCGAAAAAAAACCCACTAAAGTTTATATGTTTCCTGACATTTACAAGTTCATTCTTTAATGTGAGCTTTTAAGGCGCTATTAAAAGAACCTAGTTAAGAGAAAAATTTAATAGAATAGAAAAAATGGAACAGGTAATCACAAGTGGATGGCTGAAACAGAAGCAGTCTGGTGAAGCTGATTACCCTTCCAGGATTTCATTATTAGCAGAATAATTCTCATAATGTCTGTTGTGGCTATAAGGAATCCAAATTATATCCCTGCATGTTTCCACCACAAAAGACAACATTTAAACAGGATACACATAAATAGAAGTGCAGGCACTCAACAAATGCAATCTTTCCCTAATTACCTCCAGAATTGTCTTTCATATTTTGGTGTAGGATTTTCTTGATTTACCATGAACTGGGTGGACTGTTATCTGGTAGAAAAAAGAGAGGGACATGAACAGTAGATCAGGTAATCTGTGTTTACCTGAGTCTTGAAAAACTCCAAAACCAGAGTTTCTCCAACTTATGTGGACAACCTTTTACAGTGATGAATCTTCTGCCCCACATCCCCCAGGAAATTCTCTAATGTTCATTTGGAAGCTTCCAAGTTGTTGCGTCTGTTGCCCTCTGTGACATTATTTGACACTTATGAAAAGAATTCTCCTACACTGTCTGTTTTTTCATTGTTTTCTTTAATTCTAACTTTGATAAACCCAAACCTTAAGTTGTCTGTGTGTTTCAAAATGGTTTGTTATATTTCGATTGCATGGTAGCTCTTGCCTGGGCGAAATAATATGGTTCTTTACCTTGAAACATATATAAAATGATTGGTGCACACAAACTAAGTTTATACTAATAGACTAAATGAGATCTATTTTGTAACCTTGGACCAAATAACAAAGTCAGGCTACTTCTGTAATATTGAACTTTCTTGGTGTTAATACTGGATGTCACCAAATATGTAAACATTGGGAAAGATTCTGTGATCTGTCTGGACTGTGCCTAAACAGAACTTGAAAACTGTTTGAGAATGCTACTTATGTTGACACCCTTTAAACCATTACCTATTGCTCTAGGAGTCAGGAAAAAAACAAAAGGCAGGCCTGCCCTAAAATTGATCGAGGTCTGTTTAGCGTTGGTTTATTTAGGTCTGTTTAGCATTGGTCTATTTACATAGATACAGGCAAAGCAATCTGCTTCTTAAATTTTTAACTTAAGGCAGCTAGAAAAAGAGGATGACTGTTCTGTGTCTGAATTAATGCTGTTAACAATGGCTGTTAAGGTCTACTTGTGAAATTAAGCACATTAGTGCAAGAAGCTCAATTCTCAGTTTAGGGATCAGACATTCTTTGTTCATTTCTCAATTTTGTCATTGACTTTGGAGAAGTCATGTCATAACTCCATACTTTAGTTTCCCCACAGGTTATTACTTCTGCTCTTTAATTTCAAGACTTTTGCAACGCCCACAGTATCGAGTGGTAAAACTCTCCAAGACAGCAATAGGAGCACAAAAGATGTTGTACACTAGAAATTTGCACGATGCCAACAGTCAGCTCCAGAAATACTTTTTTTTCTTTAACAGTTCTATGTATACCATTGCATAAATAAACAACAACGATTTGCAATGACCATGAGTGATGTTTCAATGGGATTTTTTAGTATGATATCTTCTCAATCCCTAAGGAAAAGAGAAAGCCCAGCTTTAGAAAAGACAGAATGTATGTGCCATGCAAGGACATCAGAAGAAACCTAAATCCTACTCAAGAGAAGAGAGCAACAATAGAAAACTTGCCAGCATGTAAGAAAAAAAGATAAAATATTTCTTTCAAATACATAGGAGTTGAGCGAGTGGGAAAAGATTATCTCATCACACTGACAGGGATCTTACCAAAGAATTTCAAGGAGCCAGAGCTTGAAAACTATCCTCAGTGGGTCTCCTTCGTCCTTTGCTTACTGATGTGTAGCACCAAAGGAAAACAAGATGAGGGTATTCATTATCAGTTGTATGAAATGTGTATGCAGGAGGAGATTGCTAAGAAGTTTTCCTATTTTCATGGCTACTGTGACTAGCTCTGAAATTGTGTGCTTAGATCTAAAGATGTGTCTGGGATACAATCTTTTCTGAAGAGGATTTATAGGGCACTTTTAGTTTCTGAAGTTGAACTTGAGGAATGAACATTAGCCAAATAATTTATATTTTGAAGAACAAAAATTCTGGTTCTGCAACTTCATTTTACACCATATTTTGCAGCTTCCCCTTTGTGTCCTGTTCATTTTGCTGATGGCTGAACATAATTCCTCCCTCCACCAAGTCTATGGTAAATCCAAGTAATATTCCTCAGGGTTACTAGGGCCAAAAAAGTCCATAATAAAACTGGCACGGTATTATTAGAAACTGATCATTTCTGAACATCAGAAAAGACATTAAAAAAAAAGTGTCTGTTCAGGAAATTAAACCCAGGAAATTTAAAATAAATAAATGTGTGAATAAAATAATTGAAAATGTGAAAATTAAGATATGAAGAAAATAATCTCATAAATTAAAACATACTGCAGAACAGAGATTAAAAGAAATCCAAACAATATTAACAACATACTATATGAAGAAAAAGAAAACTAATGTAATAGAATAAGCTGATAAAACTACAGAAACACTAAAAAAATCGAAAATTGAAAGCTAATGAAAACATCTAAAACCTTACTTTAAAGGCAAGAAATCTTGTATGCTTTGAAATGAATGACATTGTCAGGACTATTTGTTCCATTTACTGAGCACAAACAGATGTGAAAACCAGACAATAGCAGAAACTAAATGGAAAAAGCTAGAAGGTTTCATAACTGGTGGTATTAAACTAGACAGAATTATTGCAAGTGCTGCCCCACAACTGATGAGTGTGAAGAACTGTCATTTATTCCAATGATAAGTATGGAGAGAAGACAAATAAATCTTGCAGACAAGTCTTGCATTTTCAAAGGAATAACAGACAAACCAAATAAACACATGATTTTACCTATAAAGCAGAAGACGAACATGAAAGCAAACATATCTTCTACATTGTCAACATGGACATTGAAATCATATAAGATTAATAGTCTCAGACATTCCAGAGTCAACTGAGAAAGAAAATCCATAAATTCATTAAAGAGCCTGTGTTAGCTCTTGGAAGTCTATAAATTCGTTGTGAAGCTTACAAAATTAATATGTGAAAAAAAAAAAAATAGTCAAAGACACACAAGGCTGGTGGTGTGTTGATTTTTCAGGAAGAAAGAAAGGATCCTCAGTACCACATCTAATTGACCCTTTTGTAAATTTAAAGAACGATTTGTGTAACTCAAGTGCAGCCAAACTTGATGTTGGCTTATGAGAGAGATTTTAGATTCTGCCAAGTATCACAGCACAGCAGTGTAATGAACTCAGTCTAAATTTTTAAGAAACAACTAACACAGTAAAGTTTTAATGTCTGCTTAAACATGTTGTAGTATACAGATGCATTTTTGAGACAGAACTTAGCAAAAGGGGCAAATTCAAGAAAATGTAGAGTTCTGAGAGTTTGAGTGACATTTTCAGGATGCTCTGTTTCTAACTGTCTGCTCTGAGGTTAGATATGGAGAAGGACTTAGTCCTCCCAGGTATTTAGGTTTGAATTGGGGGCCTGATAGTATTTTAACTCCCTTATTAATTACAGAGCAGAAATGATGTGATGTGTTGACATTCTAGTTCTGGTACTTCCAGTCATGTCATTCTAGTCTGTGGAACAATCTTCTGAGGCTGAAAATATTTTCTTTTTAATCATTCTGTCTGGAACTTGAATCTTGAGTGTCATTCAAATAGGCACTAGAACAGTTATTCAGAGATTTATTATTTCATATCTGTAGAGAAGGAAAACTACTTCTGCACTTGACCAAGCATTGAATCATGTCACAGCAGCCTCATTTCTAGGTGTGTTTGACAAAACAGGTCAAGCACCTCAACTTGAATATTTATTTACCGGAAGAAAATGTAACACTAACAGTTCAAGTGAAGATGCAGCTTTCAGAACATCAAGATAGCATCTTAGACAGATTAAACATGTTAATTACGTTGTGTGATACTTGTATCCATAGAATTAGTGTTAACCTGATTTCTTGCTTATATATGATGTGGTCTTCAAAACACGCCCTGTTTGAAAAAAAATACCCAATTTTGGATTATTCATTTACAATGCATTAACAAATAATGAAGTGTGACAGCAGCTAATAAGCAACATCCAAATCTCATAATACAATTTGGTTTTATGTGGCAACCACCCAAACAAATAGAAATGTCAGGTGAATAAATGCGCAGTTTACCCATATTGGATCTTTAAGTGATACAGGAGTGCAGATCCATGGGTAGCTAGAGACATGTTACTTTTAAGTGGCAGAATGTGTGTCATGGGTGTGTAGGAAGGATAGGTAGGTATGTGTTAGGTAGATAAATTTGCGTACATTTTACGTACCCAAACATCTCCAATGTGTAAATGTTTCCACAAATAAGTACTTCAGAAATATATGAATAGGTGTATGTGTTATAATTCACACTTCTCTCATTACTGGGGGGAGTTAATTCTTTTAATTGGATACAAAGCTATGCTGAGTTTTGTTTCTGTCTGAAGAAGAAAAACAAACACAATACAAATCAACAAAAACTTAAGGGAAAAAACTTCTATGATCCTGACATTATGCTACATATTACCTACTCACCCTTTTACTTGAGGTTGTTTTTTGAAGAGTACCAGTAATGTCTTGTAATAAATCTGCTTATATATTTTAGTTAACTGGTGACAACAAGGCAGGCAATGTTTAAGGAATAAATTCTGTTTTCTAACCACATCGATTCATGAAATCACCTCTTCTCCTAAGAGTGCATGATAAGAAATCAACGCTCAAACTCTTTTTATGTTGTGAAATGCTACAAAAATGCAGGTAATAGGAGAAACTGTGCCATTCTGGGGACCATCCAACTTCAGTAATACCAGTACTTGAGTATGAAAAATCAATTAGTTTGAGTGGTTTCAGATTTCAGGCTTTTTAAAGAGACCTGTGCTTGCATTTCTAGTAATTTAAAGACATTGCCAGTGGCACTCTGAAAGGTAGTGTTTAGTCTATAATCATGATTTCAGTGAGGAAAACACAAAAAAATTCAGCGGGCAGATCAGCTGCAAATGAAAAGGAAAAATGAGGAAAGAAAATTCTGTGAAACATAATCAGCTAGGAACTTTCCCTTTACAGATTATTACATGAAGTTTATGGAGAAATATAAACTCTGAATATTTTTACAATGTCTTTGTTAATTCCTCTGCATCTTTTTATTTTTCTGAAAAAGCTAGTTCGACCACCTCACTGGAAGTAAATATTTGACTGCTCATGCCCTACAGGATGGAAAACCTGCAGTGATAGAAACAAGGGATTGTTTTCCTTCTTATTTTTTGACTTGACTAACAGTCAAAAGACTAACTTTGTCTTACAGAAAAAGAAAAAAATCTGGATTTCCTATTTCTTCTTCTTCAAGATTTGTTTATCAAATTTTAAGTCTCTGTGGATCCAGATTTTATGGGGGATTTTTGGTCCCTCATGCAAAATTTTATATTCACCTATTGTAGTTTTCATTGTTGTTAGCAAATGTGACTTAGGTGCTGCCTTCATTACACTTCTAATCTTTTACATGATTTTTGCTGAGAAAACATTGCCACAAGAAAATCCTTTGACTTGTGCTGAGGCTCTGGATTTTTCTTGACAAGAGGTGTTTATAGAGCTGGCAAATATCCACAACAATGTTATTTTCCCTTTAATTCATGAGTCCAAAACTACTATCAGGCCTAAAGTTTTATTCTGACTTAGCAGTGGTTTCAGGTATGGTGACATCTTTCACAGTCTCCAAGTCACAGAGGAAGAGACACTTGGAGAGAAAGGAAGCAGGAATTGTAACCCAGTTTTCCCAAGTTCAATGACCATGTAGTCATTTCCATGTTGCCCCATAGAAGTGTAAGTATTTATATGACAGTAGAAGACCTCCAACAGGCATGATTAGAAGAGAAAATAAATAGTTTGGTAATTTCCTTCAGGGACACCATGTTCCCATAAAATGCTTTGTTTTTCAAAAATCTCCATCTGCTAATGAGAGTCTGTGTGTCTGGAGATGCTTTTTTCCCTTTTTTTCTTTGGCTAGGTCTAATATTGTTGTGTCATGCTATAGCTGCTGCCGTTGAAATTGTTGTGTTGCAGAACCCATGAGCATAGACTATATTAGACACAAAAGTATCATCAAGGTTTGCATGAGAGTGGTCTGGCATGCTTGAGGCAATGAGGGATAAGTGGAAACAGAAACTTCAATTGCCTATATCGCATCCCTGGAGTGTTGTGAGGCAAAGCACAGCTAAGCCGTGCCTCCGACACCTCAGGATCTCAGGAGTATGTTATCCAATTATCTCATGGCAACCACCCCCCTAGGGCTCTCTCTCTGCTATTAGGAAACACTTTGATGGTGTGTGGAAAAAGATATTTTTGGAAGTGGAGGAAGAAGTTGTTTAGAAGAGAGAATTGCTGTAATCTGTGCATTGTGTTGCTAACTTGGAAAAGAGAGACAAAATGTTGTTCCAAATTTGTTGGCTTCTGTAGATGCTAAGAAAATATGCTTCAGGACCAACCTCCCCATACTTCAGCAAAATTCACACTAAATTTTCTTATAGAAGACTAAAAATGATTAGGTGCCATAAGAAACTGAGCAAGCTGCTGTAGAGTGTTCATAAAGTAAGCTGTGTAAGTGATTTAGAGCTCAGCAACTTTTCCTACAATCTCACCCTGCCACAACTGTGATGCAACTTGCTCCTCTCTCCACAGGAGAGTGGGTTCTGTAGTATGCAAGATTTACTGCTGTAAGATGACATTATATTTTACCACAGTAACAGCCCTTGTTACCCTCATCTTAACATCAACAGTTATGGTCTTGCTGTGGCAGGGGGATAAAATTATGAAAGCCCACACACGTTTCTGGCAAAGCACATGTACAGAAACACTGATGCAGGGACAGAACAGGTTGGGACTAAAAGACATTATTATTGGAGCTCAGCCTCCCCTTAAATGTGAGGAGAAGCAGATGGCAAGAGTTGCTCCCTGCTTTGTCAAGGCTTCTTGAGTAATGCCATGGTAGAACACCCAGGGTGCAGACTACACCCATACAGACAGGCTTCATTTGAAGGCAATGTCCCAGCCGCTTTACAGTGGTAGTGATAGTCCCTAGGTGCTTACTCTGTCAACCAGTGAAAAGCTTTGTTTCTTTCCCCACCACATGCAGCAGAATTACTTGAAGAGAAAGCATGATGTCAGATGCTTCCGCTCGGATGCTTCAGGGTGGCAGAGAGGTAAAGCTGACAGTAATTTTAAATCACCTTTAGAAATGATTCACCATACCTCATTCTCTGTTGTTCTCTGTTGTGTATCTGGGATAACTCTGAAAGAATATTGGAATGTTGTAGCTTTTCACATTATCCATGCTTTTTTTCCCCACTTATGTTAGTGGTAATGCAACCTATCTCAAGGAAGTCCAGATTGAAATTCAGATTTGGATCTGTTTTCTTATTCTATGAATTTCCTTCTTTATTGATATTCAGTAACACTGGATCTTCTTACTGAAATTTAGATTATTGCTTTGGGGACGAAATCATTAAACACTCTGCTTATTTCTCCATTCAAGAGCTGGATACCCTATTGTTGGCCACTTGCTAAAACAAGCACAAATCTCAGAGAAACTGAGCTTTAGAAAAGTTTTAGTCAGCAGTTTCAAACAGACCTTTTCCTGATTTGCTTGAGTATTCCTCTCTTCTTTTAAAGCAAATTGATCCTGTGGGATCCAGTGACTACCTGTAAATTATGTGCTTCTACAGCACCCTTAGTTAGAGCCCAGGAGTTTCTGAATCTGAATAGAAATCTAAACTTTCTTTCCTCACAGCCACAAAATATGCAGCTTTAAACTCCTTCTCAGATTCAAATCCCTGTTAGAGCATGGGACAGCTATGAGGAAGAATGCAGAAGGCCCCTCGTTATCATGGAGCTAACTGTGATATATGCTACATAGAGACTCTTGACATTCCTTTTTGTCATTTCCATGCTCAATAATAATGCATGAAAAGATTTAGACTGGCACAAGTATATTGTCTGTCAAAGGCGCTTCAAGATTTTATTTGACTGTTAGTCAGCTCACATTACTCCAGCCTGTTTGATACACAGCGCACAAAGCAGCTTAACACTGTTGCTATTAATGTTCAAACTGCACTGAAAACACTTCATTAAACAGCCTACTGCAGTGTAATTGTTTAATAATATTTTGATTAGGTTGTTTAGTAGACAATCCTTGCTGTAAAACATTTTCTTTCTGTCAAGAGACTCTTTGGGAAAAGGTGAAGTAAAAATGCTCAGAGTAGTCTTATTTTTTAAAGATAAAGTCAGAAAAGTTCAACATTTTTTTTAGTTTTTGGTTACCTTTTATGCTATTTGGTTGTTTTTCTCCACAGTATTTTTGAAATCCATTAAACTTTAGTTGTTGCTAGAGAATGACTTAATGACTATTCCAAGTCATTAAGAAAGAAGTGCGAACACACTTCTTCAAACACAGACAACAAATAATCCATCTGAACTATTCAGGAATCTTGATCCAAATTCATTGTTCTTCCAATAGTAATGTGTACAGCATTTTCCAATGTCTTCAAGCCTGGCAGATTCTCTTAGGAGTCATGGACTTCTTCATGTTTTTAAAATAAGACAAGGTTCTGGTTTTTCCTTTCAGTAGGTATTTGGATCGATATTGCCACAACATTAACGAAAGTACCTGACAAGATTTCCCATTGTTAACAATTTCCCAGAAGTTACATGACAGATTATTCAAGCCTTGAAAAGAATAAAGTATAAGATAATCAGATAAGTGTTTTGCAAGAAAGAACTGAAAATCTTGATCTTCTTAGTATAGCAAAGGATATAAAGGGGTGTGACTGCCTCATGTACAGTACACAAAAGATAAAAAACAGATAAGGCAGGATGGCATAGGAATGAATGGATACACACCAGGCAACAATGGGCTGAGAAAGAGAATTGAGCTTTAGTAAAGTATAGATTTGGGGTACATATTCCGTAAGTCCAGTACAGACAAATAAACAAACCAGCCCTTCAAGAGTTACAAATTTAAGGAGACAGTTGTAGGACATGGTGGCTGTGACAGCAAGACCATGAACTTAAAGACCTAAAATGTACTTTTTTGTCCTGTATTTAAACAAAAGTGAGACCAAAACATATTGCGAGAGTACAACTGCAGAGCTGCCAAGACTTTGCACATAGAGCATTGAAACCAATAATCAGGAAACTGTAAATTCCCTACATTTCTAGAAATATTTTCTAGATCAAGATGAAATAAATTGTGGATTAAAAGTAGGTAGCTCACACTGTTATTGTGATATGCCTGGTAAAGAGTTAGAGATCTTTAATTTATGTGACTGACGTTTGTCTTCATTTAAGAAACGCTAACTTAATAAACAATGATTTAAAAATGAGCAGAAGTCTACTCTGTGGTGTGGATATAGATAAAAAAAAATATCCCTTTCATTAAATAAATACTCTCTAAACATTACTGCAGTAGTTTGCTTCCTGCAGTATCTGGGGGACATATTGAAATTAGTGGAGAGTGAAGTGCCAAGAGTCTTCCAGCCGCCTTCTCGCTGGCTCTCGCAGGGCTTCAGCTGCAGACTAGAGAGCTCCAACAACACACACTGGCAGCACGTAACTGGTCAGTGCAGCTGGCTTTGATATTTTATCTGTCCAGTCATCTGACATTGTGTCTTCTGAAGCTGTGCATTGGCAGAGTCTAACGGAAATGTCCCTAATATGATATGGCATTGTGACTAAAGTTAAAGGAGACATCCTTTTGTACTGCTCAAGTTGTAGTACATCAACAGTGACTGCCTTTTATATTTGAAAAATGAAATTTCTAAGTGAAGCCACACACTAAGTTCATGGAAAAAATAATTACTAGGTTCATGGAAAAATTCATTGCAATATTTTACTTGCCAGCTATGGAAAGTCACACCAAGACTAGTTTTAATTGTTTCTTCCTCAAGATACCTGTACAGAAGATAAACTCCTATTCTGTGTTTTTCCCTCTTATGACAGTTCTGACCAGGAGATAATGAAAATACATTCTTTTCATGCTGCACCTTTCCCTCCATGATTCACAACCAGAAGAGGACAGAAGGCTAAATATGTTTCTTCTCCATAAAAGAAAGTGAGAGTCCTGGTAGTTTATCCCGAAAAAAAAGTAATATAAACATTATGCCATGATGTATCAATAGAAATTCCAAATTATCTTGAGTGATAACTCTTTGTGAGTTCTCAGGTGCCATAGAAACAATTAATGTAGTAAAAATATCTAGAGCTGATGGGGAGGACAATATCCTCATCCTTACCTGACAGAGAGACAGCTGGGCCAGACGGAGTCTATGGCCTAAGAGGTTGCGGTCTCTCAGGCTTACATTGGGACATTTAAGGCAATCACATTCTACCAGGTGAAAACCCAATAATGGAATGACATTCATCTTTGACCACTTTTCTGTGCTACGTCTATTTTAATTGTGGTCTGTGAAAAGACCACAATTAAAATAGACGTAAAAAAAAATTGTGAAAAGACAATTGCTTTGTCTTTTCAGCTGCTGGCTTACCTATGAGACCTTCCTCAGAAATCTTAAAAAACATAAGAAATAATTTCACTTAATGCTGTTAACTTTTGCTACATTTGTCATATACATCATAAGCAGATTCCTTCAAATAATACAACACAAAATGTTTCAGTTTAGTGCAACAGACAATAATACATATATCAGTTGTTCTAAAAATGCTTACATTTTCCTAGTGGGAAAATGAAAAACTAAGAAGCATATTTCACTGAAATATATACTTTGTGTGGAAAGATATATATATAAAGATATATACTGTTTCTTATATATGCAATGTATTTTTTAATAATTTTTATTTTCATATAATAAAGGTATATTAGGTATATTATAAATAAAAATAAGGAAAAATATTCAATCAAATCTGTGAGTAAAATATCTTCGTTTCTCCGAATTTATGAAAATGGGCATAATTTTAGTAAGTAATCGATGGTAATTATGTAATTGATCTTGATTAAAGTGATTTGGCTTTAGAAATAGGCATAATTTAAAAGTATTTGATAAAAGGAATAAAAAA
This sequence comes from Dicrurus megarhynchus, assembly GCA_013399195.1. Lineage (NCBI taxonomy): Eukaryota > Metazoa > Chordata > Aves > Passeriformes > Dicruridae > Dicrurus > Dicrurus megarhynchus. The sequence goes on from VXAD01004809.1 coordinate 1,522,862, forward strand.
AGACTCTCCATTTTGTACATAGAATTTGGAGTGGAATTGTGAAGAATTGTTTCCTTGACTGTTTATAGAAAGTATAAATTAAGTATCCTGTGTAAGATACAGGAAGGAAAATTTCACTCAGCTTAGAGTTTCCAAAAGCATCATCAAATGTTCAGGTTGAGACTCACTCCAAAATATGTGTGTGCTGGTCCAACAGGTTAAAAAAATTGAGCAGTAGGGAAATGTACAATTTATGATTTTGCACTCTGGAAGAAGAGAGTCAAAAATAGTCAATGACTTGCTGCATGTATGAAAAATGGTACTGGAAATGTTACTGAAAATTGTGCTAGACAACACCATTCATGGATAAGGAACAATTTGGCCTGATGCTAGAAATATTGCTTCTTACTATGAAGATATTTAATCCTTGAAAATGGTTGCCAAATAATGCTGAAGAATTTCTGGTCCTGGATGATTTTTTAAGGAAGAGGGTGCTGAAACATTTGTTAGCAACTACTTTTGCAAAGAGAGGGAAAAATTGATCTCTTGTAGTTCCTTCCTGTTGAATATTGTATAAGTTTCTTTATCCTTATCTCCTTAGCTCTTTGCTTCTTCCCATGACTGATCTCTTTTCAGGTTAGCTGGATTGCCCCTTAAAACCTGGACAGTTCTAAAAGATGAAAAATATATGTAACCATGTACAAAAATGTATACCACACTGGATAAAAATGTAAATTAATTTTGATCAGAACTAATTTGTATAGTGTTAGTACCATATAGCTTCACATTCCTGCATTACTGTCTTATTCTGTCTTTGTGTTGTTAGTCTAAAGCAATCCTCACAAGCAGAACAAAGTAATCTAATGTGCTTAGCCCAGCCTGGTGTATGCACAACACTTTCACTCTATAAACATGAATTCATTAAAAAAAAGTAACAGTGTGATGACATAAATGAGTGATGTCTTTTATATAGATTCAAACTCTGATTTGCAGAGGGGGGACATTGTTTAATGAAAAAAATTATTATTTGTGGTCAACCCCTAAAAAAGTTTAAAGAATTTCTTAAAAAACACAACAGGGTTTTGTGTGTATGTTTACATGTTAAATTACACATTTAATCTTTTACTCATAAAAGAGCGAGAGATACAATTTCACTAACAGGTAAACTCATTCAATATTTAATAATATGAAATTTCTTCCTTATTTTCTCATTGCTTTTGTAAGTGGGCACCCTTTTAGACACCCAATGTCTATTAGCAAAATTTTATAGGTGCTTTATTTTTGCCACTGAGCTTGCTCATAATAATCTCAGACTGCTCCATTCAATTTTAGACGTTTTTTCTGAGAAAAATTAAGAAATGGATTATTGATTGGTTCTCCAATGAAAGTTTCTGGCAGGTAGAGTGGAAATAGACTTGGCTCTTAGTCACTTACTCAAAGAGTATATCCCTTTGGTTTGAATAACTCCACTAGAACAAAAGGCAGCTGGACTTCTCTAGCCAGTTTAGAGAAGGTATTTGAATGTATATAGACTTTATATTACTATTCTTTAGGGCAGTTTGCAGAATTGTGGGGTCTTTGGTTTGGGTTGAGTTGATTCTTCCTATAATTTTATTCTGAAAATTTACGTAGTTTCAATGTGCATGAAATACTGATATTTTTACTGGAACAGCACTGACAACTTTCCTACCTGCAATGAAAATAGAGAACATAAAAAATCTGAGGAGCAATAGAATGTTTTCGTGCTCACTAGCATGCCAATGATATTAAAGTACCCTTACAGCTAAGTCCATTTATCTAGTTACACTTCATGTCTATGTCCTTGGAACAACTAAGGTGGTGCCTGGACTGCATTTGGATGAACTGAGCTTCTCAGCATTCTATACAAGCATTGATCATGAATGCTTTTCAGATACTGAGCTTTCATACAATATAAATTTTAGCAATAATTTTTATTATGATAGTGTAGCTGAAATTTTGCTAACAAACAATGTTGTATAGACAATGTAGTTTTCATTTCTGTATAAAGAGGTTTTGACTTCAATGTCAGTGCATAAATAAGAATGTATGTTTGTATAAATAGCTATCCATCTCTGGGATCAATTAAATGTTGTGTTTCCCTAAGCTGTGCATTATGAATGGTCTTAAAGTGAGGAAAAAATTAGTAGTCACCAATGAGTTATTAGACAATGAGGTCTAATCTTCCTCAGTCGCACATTCCTAAGCACTTATATAATGCCTATTTTCAATCAGTAACCTCAAAAATTACAGTGAAGAAACAGTGAAGAATGTGTAGCCTACTCAGTCATCTTTGTCAAAAGACTATACCGAAAAATATGTTCGAGTATTTGACAAAACTAATTTCCCTAGAATAAGGTCTTCTATTTCCTTCTTTTTAAATTTTATGTAATTCAGGTGTTAGTCCTTTTGCCCATATGGGTCTTTTAGGTCTGCTGTACAGTGGACTCAAGTATTTCTGGCAACTTTGATCTGTTCATCTATGACAGAAGCTTAATTTTTAAAACAGGGCTTCTCACCTCATGAAAGCTGATCTACTTCCAGCATTCAATCTACTGATTTAAGCTTTTGTTCTACTGCACGTTTTGCATTTTATTCATCAAGAGATTGTGAGGGTATGTGTACCGTATACTTTCTCATATTCTCCTACAATCTTTTCTGCCCCTAAATTTTTTTATTGATTTTTTTCACTTTCTCACAGTCTGTCATGATATTTATTTGATTATACTGCAATATATACGTAAAACACATATCTCATCATTTATTGAGAGCATTCACAGATTTGTCATTTTAAAGGGCATTAAATTCACTGCATATACACAGAGACATGCATACACACCACACGTCCACTCCCCTGATTCATAACTTTATTTTTTTCTTTTCAAGAGTAGATATCTTCCTGTTTAACATTTCAGATGGATTTGCAAGGTGAGGGACTTTTAGCCATTTGAGGTAAATTCTGAGAATAGTGATGGTGAATTGGGATGAGGAGCACATTATTAAAAAAAATCTCCTTAGTTTCCTTGTATTGGAAAATAGTAGCAATAAAGTATAAATTCTAGTGTCTACATTCTATTGGATCTCATTTTTCAATACTTCCAGAGCTTCTTTACCTTTCTGAGCTTCTTTAAGTCTCTGCAGCAGAATCCAGCATGCAGGTCATTTCCCTTTGCATTCATGACAGGATTCTGCTGTCAGATTTGCTAGTATCTCCCTGGATCATCTCTTAATCACAGGAAAGTGAGTTTGAAGGGGATCTCTCCATCATACACATGGAATGTTTCTGGTTTGCATTCTTGAGAGACCTCAAAGAGCAATAGCTGTTTTACTTTTAAGAAAGTATGTGTCTTTAATGGGTATGTGGTTAAAAAAGGCCCAGCCAACACCAACCTTTAAATGCAGCTAATGTGGATACAAAAACCTAGCACAAACTCTTTTGTATAGCCAATCTGTTCTGTACATCATGAATTAACCACATTCTTACCTTCAAAGTATCTTCAGTGTTCACTGAATTTCCTATGCTGTCAGATAGGGAGAAGTTTATGGTGTTGCAAGATTTTATTTTTGAAGGTATTTTCTCAGGTTAATGGGAAGTAATTATGGGAATATCAAGAAGGGAAACAACAAAACATAAAGATGCCAGACTTCATAAAGAAAGACTTTCTGGGTAGATTTTGATCATATTGGGCACTACTTTGTTCTAAAGGACAGAAAAACTTAAGGAAAGGCAGGCCTGAACATAGGCTGTTTACTTTTCAGATCTACTTTTCTTTTAAATTCTTTTACTTCAAGTTATATTACTCTTTAAAAAGCACAAGTCATAGATATGATATGATTGTTTCTGCAGGGGAAAACATACAGGTGCTTAATAAAAGATAAACATTGCATGATCTTAGATAAAAGTGGCAGCAAGAGAAAAAAAATCTGCCTGAAGAGAGACAGGCTATCTTGAAAGAGTTAAGAGTGATCCTGTAAAGAATGTGTGGAAGAGGTAACACTCAAACCAAATAGGACAAAGCAAGACTTGTGATTCCCTTAAGCAGTCTTTGAAGATCAAAAGTACTGAGGAAAATGCCTCACTTTTTAACCAAAGCAGGAGAGATTTTCAAGTTGAAGTCTGAGTATTATCAAATCTGTTGGGTCCTCTGCTTTATGGGTCTTACATTTGAACTTTAAGATTTGCCCTGTCACTTTTTGTCATAGCACCAAGAAGCCAGGTGCAGAAATCCCACCATACATTTTGACTTGATCCCACATTCTCAAACGCTAGGATAAAATATATAATTATAATTCAAATATTGAAAAATATGTCTCATTTTTGTCAGACAAATGGTTAACATTTCTTTCTCTTTATTATCCCCTTTTGATTTTGATATAATGACTTTAGTAATGAGAGAACAATACTAGATGGTCAGATTTCTCTGTTACTGAATCACTGAGCTGTTTTTCACGATGCTTTGACAGTTTAGAACTAATGTAGGTTTTCACTGAGTAAGGACTGCACCTGAATAAAACAGGTAGGCAAGGAATCTTAAGTGAAAGACTTTGAAAAGAAGCCTAAAAGAGACAATAGATCAATTGGATCTGGACTTCAATTTCTCTTGGATTTGGGTCCTTAATTCCACTAAATTTCTTCTGAAAAGCCTAGCCTGAGACATTTCCATGAACAGACCTGTAGAAAAAGTTTCTCTTATGTTGCTTTGCCTATACTATAATTTAGATAACAAAGATAAAAACTTGAAGATATTTGAAGGAATTCTTCACTTGGATTTCTTACACTGTGAGGGATTTCAAATCTTCTTAGTGTCAGGAGTGAAGTAGTTATTTCACCTAACCTAGAAGTAAGGGATTGATCCAAACCCCAGTGAAAAAAGCAGAAGGAATCCCAGGTGATTTATATATGTATTATGATGATCAAAGGGCATTAAATTGAAGAAATTAATTACAAAACCAAAAATATACAAACATACAAAACACACCACAATGAAATAAAAAAAACTAGTAAATCTATTTTTGTCTTGCCATTATGTTTCTTGCCCATCACTTACCTGTGAAACTTTCTGGAAGTCTCTGGGGCCTATCATATGCTCTTGGAGCTTCAGAAAGTAGTACATCTTCAGCAGATGTCTTAGTAAGAAAACATTGCTGTCTTAACAACTGGAAGAGTTATGGTATCTCACAGATATTTTACAATAGACAGCTTTCATCAGTGCATGCTCAAAAGTAATAAAATTGTTGTGCTACTTTTCCATGGTTCAACTTCTTTTGCTTTATGTTTGGGGTTCCTGTTTTGATTTGGATTTTTTGGTTGCTGCTTTTTTGCTTTCTTCTGATGATACCTCTTTATTTAAAGCATTTTTCTTTCCTATGAAACTTTTCATTCAAAAATGTCCCTTTTTGTCATCCCTTCTGAACTGAACAGCCTAAACTAACAAAGTCTCTAAACTAAAGAAGAAATTATCTCCACAAAAGTTAATGAAATAAAAGAGCATAAAAAGGAAAAACTTCTACATGGGGTTTCTGTGGTTTTCTTTTACTAATTGATGGCCCTGAATCATTACAGAATCAACTATAAGCTGTATTTCACAGGAGGTTATATTTCACAAAAGAAGTGAAAAGAGAACTAAGAACCAAAACAAGAAGATTTAGAAAACATAATTGTAGTTTAATAGTTATGACGTCTGTGTGTGACAAAAATTTTGATATTAATATGGTGGAAATACACAATCACTGACATTCAATCATCAGGATGGAAATGGAGAGTATGCTTCCAAGGGTAGCATGTAGGATTTAGCATTCCTCAAGTCCTAAGTTAGTTAATGAACAATATTTGTTCATTAAGGCAACTAAAACATCTATAAGAATATTCTTTGTTGAAATAGGAGGAATTCAGAGTTAATAGAAAAAAAACAGCAAAGTGGAAATTAAAAGGGAATACTTTACGAAAATTGTAAAGGGTAAACAGCAAATGGCTCTGATTGCTTTAGATTTCTAAATTAATTTACATGCTTTTCTAACAGGCTGCACAAATCAATAGAATGGGTAAAATTAATTCACATACACTATCTATTATTCATGGAGTAAGCTATCAAAAGAACATAGAAATATTTTTTTTTCATGCTCCTTGGTATTTCTAATACCTCATAGTTATTTTACCTTTTCCTAGGTTGAACTCACAGATTTTAAATGATAGAAAATAATTTGAAAATCATTGTTTGGAAGTGTATGAACAAACAAGTGGTGTACAAAGTCCCTGGAACTAAATCTTATCTGTGTCTTTCTTTAAAAGCGTGAAGGTAAAGAAATCCTCCACTATAGCCCTGTTAGTCAAGTACAAGTAAGGTTTATGTTGGAGTATCAAAGCTGTTTACTGAGTCTGTATATCACTTATGTACACTATGTACAAATCACACCAGTGATGTATGAAGTTGTACCTGAAAGGCAGAGCTGTGAAATGGAAATCTAGCTGTGGTCAGGTTTTGCCAGAACTCGACTAACCCTAATTTCTCTATGAAGCAATTCCAAGCATGTTCTAGCCTGCAGCTAAATAAAGGACAAGCTAAGAATCAAGAAAAAGGACATGAGACAGGACCTTCATTTCAGAGTCTGGATTCTAATTTCAAAAATGTCAAAGTAAATGGAAAGGGATTTTTATTTAAATAGAACCATGGCCTTGGCTAAAGATTTCGTGAAGCAAAGGTGGGAACAGAATGCCAAATAACCAGGCAAGGAGGACAACATGAAAGACAAAAAAAAAAACCAAAACAAAACAAACCAAAAAAAACCACCAAACCAAAAAAAAACGACAAACCAACAGTTCACATTACCAGAAGTTATTGCAATTTGCTGCATACTTTTTTTCAATCTTAGGTTATGTTTTTGTCAAGAGCATTTAATGAGCTTTCAGGAGACAGTCTGTAGATGTGTCAGGCCAGACTAAATGACCAAAGTGATCCCTTATGACATGAAGATCTATATTTAATAACCCTGTAGGGTTGTTACTAGACATTCTCAAAGATTGGGCATGTCTTGAAACACCGTACCCTAGAGTATAATACCAGCAAGAAAAATCAGACAACAAAGGTAATCTGGAATGGCTGACCACCTACAGAGGGTCAAACATATTAAGTGCCTAGGTATTTTGTCCTCTCTCAAAGACCCTGATACTACTCATTTACAGCAAGGCACATCATGAGCATCTTCGCCCTGCTGTAAAATTAACAGAGGACTACAGTCACACAATGCACAGCTTAGCTCAGGGTTTGAAAACTCAAGTCTGTAAGGACCTTGAGCTAAAACACAAGAGATGTGATCCAAAATCAAAGTGGATGAGAAACTAGAAGAAATAGAAGCCAAATGGGGATGCCAATATTGAAAGACAAAAGTTCTGTTTTCAGTACTTTCGCTGTTTCAATGAGGATATTTTTGAAACACACATTTTGTCACCAATTGATATGATTTGGATATATCTGAAAGGCATCAGCTATAGAGTATCTCAATACAGACTAAATATATCTAACAGATAGAATATAGATATATTTAAAATATCTTGACACTGGTAAGTTGGTAATGAAACAAGAAAAGAAAAAATGAAGTGGTTGAAGGGAGACAAAATATTTGGGTATACAGTTTACTAAAAAATTATCAGGAGAGCAAAAAGTCATGCTTCCAGTCTCCATTATTTGGTCTGATCAAATACCAGCTAAAGGGTGGATGGTTGAGTAAAAGGTAAACATCCATAATTAGGAATTGTGAGATTTACATATTGAAATTAAAATCTTCTGAACAATGAGATCCTTATACTATTGTATTAATTTTCCCCAGGCATATGGAAAATTCCCATTGCTTGGTATATTTATTTTTATAGTGGACTTAAGTAGTTCTGACAGGAGGACAAACGAAAAAGAACTAACAAGCTTTTTTCCACTTGTAACATCTCGGGCCAGAAACAAATCCCACTGCTCCAAAATTTAATTAGACATCACTAAAATTATACAAGTGTAAGCAAAATAATGAATCCTACACTTTCCACCGGGATGCACATGAACTAACTTTGGTTCCCATCGTCCTGCCCAGAAAAGGAAATGTGAGGAAATGAGAGTGGTTGATATGAAAATTTTATTGAGAAGATCTGAGAATGTCTCACTACTGAATGATTGAATCCAAGGCACCATTTTTTTATCAGACAGGTATATAATCCCCAGGTCATTCACCTGGATGGAAAGGCATCACTCATATCGGTAATTAATAGTAGAGGTAAATAACATGTAATGATAAATCAAATACATTTTATATTTAGTGATTTACAGTTGTATGGAGAAGTTGAAAAGGGATGTAAAATCTTATGAAAGTTAAGGGTCATGGATCAATTGGATCAATCAGAAGCACTTACATTTTCAGAGGATTTCTTACTAAGCAGTCATCAGATTCATGGCATGCTTATTGATATTGAAAAGTTTTCTGAGTGAAATTTAATATCGTCTCTCAAATGAGACACGTTCTTGTGACTGAAATCAGTGTTAAGTAGAGCTCTGGAAAGCAACTGATGAAATGAAATAGTTTCTAGTGAAAGAGGTCAAGTATACAATATGTTTGCTTTTTTTTTTCTTTTTAATTAGGAGCCATTTTGAAAATAAGATTTTGAAATTACATTCCAGTTTATGATTTTAACCTATCCCTTATTTTTAAGCAAAATCAAACCTCTTTGGTTTTGGGTAATATAATTTTTTTTAAATTTTTTAATCATTTTGTAGCATTCTCTTGAGGTAATATAGAGAAGTACTTATCGATTTTTCTTAAAACCCATTATACACAATACTTTTGAACTTCACCAAAGATATTAAACACAGAAGCCTCTCACTTACTTCTCTTCAGTTCCATAATACATATTTACTTTTCTTAAATTATTATGGTCATTCTTCTGAAGAGTTAAAGTTACAGAAAGTTACCAATGATCAAATGACAAATTTTGTGCCTGACAAAGGATTAAAGTGCCCTGGGATAAGAACTGCAAAATATCTATGCTTCTACAATGACAAAGATATTTGGATATGTTCAGGTGCCACAATAGGAATATAAATTTCTTGATAAAAACTTTTTTTACCACAGATCACTCTTCTTCAGTACTTGAAAGTCTATTGCTAAAGCAAACATTGTGTTCCACCATTTGTTCTCAAAACCTATTCTGAAAGTGAAATTGTCTTTATTAAATGACACAGGGGTGACTTAACTGGTTGTTTCAGAGACAGCCAGACCCTCCCAGGTCAGTTTGTCTTCACCGACAGAACTAGGCAGAATTACACAGAGCCACTGGAAAATAATAGCAACACTGCTGCAATTTTTTTAAGATTTATTTTTTTATTAATTGGAAAATAAGAACAGAATAATGCATCAGAAGATGAAAATCCTTTCATCCTGGGTTACAATAAATGAGATTTTTGGATGTAGATACTGATGACATTTTGGCTATTTTCCAATGGTGAACAAACTAAAAACTTCTTCTAACATCAGGACTTTAACGGAATTTCGAGGGTATACTAGAAATTCAGAATTAGGAACACTGGGTAATTAGATTTCTGCTGAAAAAAAAATAGGGATAGCTAACATTGTTCAGCAGCCAGATGTAACTAACTCATACTGAGAAAACTAATAGCACTGCAAGATTTTTAAGTCTGAGGAAGAGTTTATATATGTGATACATAGATTCAGTTGGGAACTCCCAATTGCACAAGAAATCTTGATTTTTCTTCCACTTTGTGCAGCTTGCATCCCAGTGTACAGGCAGCTCGATTGTGGATAAAATTTAAAGTGTTATTTCTACATTAAAAGAATAATACAATGAGAGCAGTAATAGATGTACACTGATTTACCATTGCAGGACAAATCATTCTGTTTCTGCTGACCACTGGAAGTACAAAATAAGTAGAAAATAAACTGATGAAAGCACAAACTCAACTGCTGGAGTTTTTCATTATGGGTCTTTTTGCTTCTTAGAAACAGTATTTCTTCAGAACAAACACAAACTATTTTTCATTTTGTGTGATATGAAAGACAAAACTGTGAATAATCTGATTAACATTGAGAAACTTGTTGAGCTTTACTGTACAAATGTGGATCTGTTTGAGAAACACAAGGGACTCAGTGAACACCTGCAGAAATGAATCACTGTGCTATGTGTGTGTTTGCAGATAGTTATTTGACACGTTGCCTCATTGAGATATAAATAAGACAGATAACTCAATTAGATTTTTTTCACACATAATAGTAAAAGCTGTGCTTTTCCCTTTGCACCTGGCTATGAGTTGTTGCAATTGCACTCAGGTCATGTTTTCAAGCTTTGCCTCATAACCATGAGGATTAAAACCTTAACTTTTACATAGAAGCTTGGATTAACACCTAATTTATTGATTCCAAAACATATATTAAAAAACAAAATAAGAACAAAGGGGTAAGAAAAAGAAAATAAAAAAGAGCAGAAAAAAAGATAACCTATACAAAACCTGTGAAAGACATAAAACACAAATTACAACTTCTTACTTTATTAGAATGCATGAGACATTTCATGACTCTAAATCCACCAGGAGCAGAGGAAGGATGCAGACAGGTCGAAAGGTAGTGTAGTCTCACCAAGATTTCCATTGTTTGATCTTAGTAAATTGTTGTTAAAATAATTGCTCTTAACATTGGTTACCATTTGAATAGCTGAGAGCTTTAAATCACAGTACCTATGAATAAAGAAGCCACACTACTATACAGTATAAAGAAAGTTGGTTTGCAGAAGCACAATATACCTCTAGGCTAATTAGCCCTTCAGAAGCAAGCTGGGATGATTTAGATAAACAGGTATTGTCTTGCAGACTTGTCTTGCAGACTTGAGTGATTCTCAAGGTTTGTACATGGAGGACCACATTATACAGGGATGCCTAACAGGGCAGCTGAACAACACTAATCTCTATATCTTTGTGGGTGTGTCTGCACAAGTCCTTTAAATCTTGAATTAAGACCAGTCTGAAGTGAATCTTACAGTTGTTTTCAGTTACCATTCCTCGGTTCTAATTGCTCTAAAACATTTAAATAATTGTAGCTTTTGTTACTTATTTATACTATTTTTTATGTCCCATTGTATTTCCCTTTGTAGCTCTACTGCATTTTGCCACACCACAGTATAAAGATGTTTCACAACTGTTGCGACAGATTAAACTCAGGTTTTTTATTTAATTGATGCCAGTAGTTTAATATATAAAAAAAACCTTTTCTCTGAGTCCAGTGCTGCTGTTCACCAAGACTAGTTTGTCCTTCTGTTGCTGTAAGCCACTGGCAGTTTGTGCGGATCTTTTGATGGATCATCAGTTCTTCCAGTGGACAGACAGTGATATGTAGCCTAATGATTCCTGACTGAAAATAGTTTCATTTGTTTAAGCTCTCCCTAGATAATAACTGCAGTAATAATAGATTAAAAATAGTAGTAACATGTTTAAAAAAAAATTTAAAATGTGATTTGGCATTTTCAGAACATTTTACATTCTGGATTCTCAGCAAAGTGAAGACTTCAGTTCAGAGATTCAGAAGTAGGAGTAAAATATTTCTTCTCTTACTCAGGAGTACAATAACATTGCAATCATTCAAAAGTCATTCCTCGCACATATGAATTCATGTCCTTGTTTTCCCTGTGGTACTGAGGTCTACCTGCAAGAGAAAACACTAACAACCTTATTATGAGGTGATCTAAACTGGATTGCTTTCAACCTCTTGCTACTTCTTCACAAGTCAGAAGGAAATATTTTAGACTGAACATCATACATTGTTGAACCTTCAACTGGAAGGTTTTTTAATTTACTTTATGTGGGAAAAAAGAATGTAGAAAACAAGGAAGTCTTTGAGAGACAAACTTTATTTTGTTGTTTGTTGCTATTACTGTTCTCTTATTCATCTGCTAAGCTAAAACATAGAAAAAGTAATCTATTTTTTTATAATTTATTCCTTACCTCTATTCTGAGCTCTCTTCTCTGAAGTCTTCTGCTCTTTGCCTGGGTCTTATCTTTGCACAGTGCCCTACTGGGGAATATAACACGAGCAGCCTCTGACATTTGCACCATTGCTCTGTGACACATCAACGTCTGTAATATCCATAACAGAATATTTTGTTGCCCATGGCATACTGTGAGTCTAGGGGTTATTTTGTGGGGTTAGTTGCTCTTTATTCCTTAACTCCATGATGTGCAGGAGATCCTCAGAAACTATTGCTCTTCTAAAACTACGTCAGTGTTAAAGCACTTACAACAAACTGAACAGCAAAATGCTGTATCAGCTCCAAGTATGCACACCAGGGTTCCTTGGGCAATCAAACGTGCTGAAATTAAAGGTCAAGAGAGCAGGACTATAACTTTAAGCAACCCTGGGGAAGGCAACACTCTTCCACCTTTGTTGTATTATGCAAGCTGTCCATGATCACAGAAAGTGAAAAACAGCTATCAGATCACAGGATTTTTCAGAGCTAGAAGCACCTGCACTTAGGAACAAAAGAATTCACAAAGCCCTCCTTGCATAGGGGAACCTAGCTGATAGTTCAGTGTGCTGCTCTTTGGAAAATCTGTGTACAATCATCTCAGCAGAAGACGATACTATGGACACTTAAATTTTGTAATGAATCATTTCCTTGCATTCAGGTTTCCAGAGGAGAAACTAGCAAATTAATTAATTGAAAAAAGTAAAATCCTGTAAAATAAAGAAGTTTGCATCTTAAAACCTCTATTAGGGAACAGACACTGGACTAAAAGAAATGACAGAGTAAAACAAAAGGCAAAAACATTTTTTTAGCTATCATTTTGGAATCAGGAATGAAAAAGTGAAAATATGCCCAAAATGTGTGTTGCGACTTTCCTAATCCTATCTGATTATAGAATTCTGACACTGGCTTCTAGGGAGGGATAGTGAGACATGGATATGCACAGCCTGCCTAACTCTAGTAAGAGTAATCAACACCAGTTGCTGAGACCTTCAGTCTAAATCTGTGCTCTATGTAATGCAGTTAATTCTAAAAGCAGTACATAGTCTCGCTCACTGTTATATTGTTGCCTATATTAGCATTTTAATTTTAATTGGAACTGCAGTTTTCACTCAGCCCTCCTGATAATCCTACTTACTGCTTGTTATTGCACATATAAATTAGCATGAGCTCAGAGATCACAACCCAGGCTCCTTTCTGATGAAATTAAACCAGAAGATGTGCTTCATGAGTGCACCTAAATGCTCTCTGTCTGCTAATAGACATCAGTCCCTGGAAATGGACTAGAGTAAAATGAAATTAAATCCACCTAAATGTGTACAGTATACCTATCAACCCTCCAGAATTAACTGCTTTGTTCAACACTTGCTCCTGTTGCATTGCCAATGTAGACACAATGTTTACCTTCAGTATTCCACCATGCAATCTTCAGTGTCCAATATTTCTCCTTACAAACTAAGGGGAGGTGAGGCTCAGCATACTTACAGATCTCATCAGTTTGGCTGCATGATGAAAACAGGACTCATTTATTTATTCACCTGCGTAAGAGACTGAAATGTTAATGGTTAATGACAATCAATTGGCCATTTGCAAAAGCAGCAGGGTGCTTTTCTGAGGCCAGGTTTACACCCCCCAATCTAATGGGAGGACAGAGTTTTTTGTGTGTGGTGACAAAACCTCTGATCCACATAGGACAGAGAGGGTGTGCTCCCACCACCTGAGAATGACCATGACAAACCAACCTTTGTTTAGCAACAAACTGTGTTTTGAGCCAGATGGGGGAAAAGGCTGATGAGGAACACAACCTGCAGAGGTGAGATAATGCTTTTTATCATAAAAAATGTCCTCTCTTACACAATTGGCTCAGGTGTGAAACTCCCCTCTGGGGGAGGTATCAGGACATTCACATACAGACCCAAAGGTTTTCATCCCTTCTGATGGCTTAACTGACTCAGCTATATGAGGAGCAGCTGTCATGTCTTAGAAGGTGTCATAAACCATCAAAGTCACCCAAAGTGCCCTCAGACACATATCTGGGGCCTTCCACCAGACAGCTGCACCTGATCCACAGTATTGCCACAGGCAGCGTAAAACCTCCCCCAAGGGGAGGTACCTAGGCATTCCCACCTGAACCTGAGCATTTATTAACCCCTTGAACTTTGTGTTCTGTGGGCTTCCCCACCCCTGACAGATCAAGACATCTAAATAGCAATAACCAAGTCTCATGACTGAATCCACTGGATCTTTCCTCTCCTCTGTGTACATCTTGGCCTTTCTTTATATTTCTTTCTTTTCCTTATTCATTTTCTTAAGCAATATTTTCCACAATATAATTTTTTGTGTTTTTACAGATAATAGACAAAACAGCTACAGACCTCCTTTCAATTGCAATGAAACTGTTCTAAAATAAAGCTGCCATAAGCATCAGTCATTCAGTGTCATTTCACTCTAATCCACCCCAAGGGATCTATTAACAAGAACCTCAGTCGCCCTCGTCTTCAGGGGTGGGTCATAACAGCCTAATATCAGGCATATCATAGCACTCAATGTAAATGGAAAAGACAGAGGCACTCCTGGCTGAACATCACAAATAGCACAAGCTGAAACACAGATCCAAAAAAGTTCTGCAGCTCCAGCATTTCTCCCCTCATGTTCTCCAAAACACTAAAACATTCCCTTAATTTAGACTTATTTACACTGTTTGAAAGTGTGTATTGGCAATGGGTCATGGCTGTGCTTGAATGGCAATGTAGAGAACTTCTAGTTTGCATTGAAGCTTTTAAGTTGAATATGGTATGCTATGAAGAATATACGGTACACAGACCCTCCGCACTATTATCATATTATTATTATGTTTTGAAAACAGTATTGTGACCTAAATGAATATCCAAACCCTCCAGAAAAACATTGTATTAGAGACTTGGAGTTGGAGGAGGTGAATCCATCACAAATTATGCAGGAGTAACAGATACAAGTACTGGACAGTATGGCACTTATTGTACTAAGAAGGTTCTTTAGAGCTGTGTGTGGCACATGGTAATTGAAGAATTATGCAATATACTGTTAAGGTCAAAGCTGTGAAGTGCAGGTTGATTTCACGTTGAAGGCTTCCCCAGCACCGAAACAATGCAAGCCCTGTTTATAAGTCCTACAAATATATATAAAGGCAGTGGTTATTAAGTGACACCTGAGCAATTCTAGTATCAAGTGAAACTTAGCACAAAGGTGTTCAGTGGCAAATTATTTCCATGTGTCCATTGGCCAAATAGATCTAGTTTTCATGCTTTCAGCCATCTATCCCACTGTTTGCCCGTGCAAGACCATAGACTGTCAGTGTGTACTCATCAAAAAATGCTGGTAAATGGAGATTACCAATATAAAAAATAGAAGTTGTTCTTGATTTCCTTGTCTGGACTAGAAGAAACCCAGGCATTTTTTGCCTGCTTTTTTATTTACCACTGCAGGACTGCTATATTCAACTTGACTTCATATTCTTATTTCTCTTTCCAGCCCTACTCTCTCAGAAAAGGCCAGGATATTATTTCATACCATATAGGAGCCACTACTAATGTTCCTTTAATTTCTTAAAATTCATTTTACAAAGAGCAGTGTAATTTTTAAGGCTTTTCCAGGATGTAATTTAAACTTCTTCAGGAGGCATTAAACATCTTCATGGGGACTTGCACTTCTGAGATGTATGCTGTTCATAGGAGAGCAGGGACAGGAAGAGATTAGCTAATTCTCCTGTAAATGCTCATTTCATTTGAGGAGAAACCAGGTTCAGTATCTTCACCTGAGAATAAGCATCAGTGCTGTCCTTATCTTTGTTTCCCACTCCCAGTCTGTTACAGCAGCTCTGTTAATATTCCTAACATCTCACTGATACTTCTCTGCAGAAGCAGAAAAAAGTGACATGGTGAAGTGGCAAGAACAGAGATAATAACATAATCAAAATCCAATACAGGAAAACAAAATAAAAAGGAAACCACTAAAGCAAAAAGCCAAATTAGTACCACACCTAGTAAACCTACACCTCATCACTGTCATACAGAAAAAATAACACAAAAGAGAGCTGACTAGTTGAGACACAATTAGCTTTTCTTTTCCCAAAAAGTAATATTTTAGCCAACCAATATTCAAATAAAACAATTATGTTATACTGCTTCTTCTATGAAGCTGTACAGATCTTCCAAATATACCAGACAAGACAGTACTTTTAATTTTTATGGGGAAAGGCACAGTGTGCCTATATTTGCAGTTTGTTTTGGGTGAGGGATGTATCATTGAAGGAAACCTCCTCATTGCCAGCACTTTCCATTTTTTAGTTGTCATCACAGTGTTTCACAGTCCAGACACATTTCAGCAGATTTTAACTTGGACTAGAAATGTGTCTGGTGTGGACTACACTTGATGCTTATGCTTCATATTTTCCTAATGTAGACATCAGCAATAAAACCCTCATATTACATCTGAGAAGAATCGAATCGCCTAATTGATTGGCAGCTTTAACCACATAAAAAAATGGCTGAATCAGTTTTTTTGAGCTCTTTTTCTTATCTTCAAGGAGAATAAAATCTGCCATAAATACCAAAATGGCAGAGTCAGTTTAAGAGAATATTTTGCTAGAAAATGGCTATTTAATATGGGGACTTATAATGGAAACAGTTTTTCCATCTAAGTTGCAGCTGTTACCATTCTGACGTTGTCTAGTAGCTAATGAAAGGTGTGTAGCATTTGCAAAGTGTTTGCTCTTTCAGGAAAAAAGAGGAAATTCATAAAATGTCTAGAAAGGTGTATAAGTGAATGCAGAGAATGTAAGTTATTTGCTGGCATATGGAAAGACTTTATTGTAGAAACAAGCCACTCAGAGAAAGACCTGTGGTATATATATGTACTGTGTAATAAATGCATCCAAATTTGAAAGCATTAAAACCTATCACAAAACTTCATATTTCCCCAGAGAACCCAGTTCTTCTGCTATCAGTCTAAGGACTTGTGAAATAAGTTGCCTAAATATCACATTAAAAAATTGTAACTAAGTTACTTTTTGCAAACTACACACTTATGAAGACCAATTCATAACAAATGTCCACATCTCTTACTCACAAATTCTCCAATTCAGTCTTGTTTTTATTACCTCCACTCTATAAAATGTTGTAAGTGCAGTACATATGTATTTATACTAGTCAGTCCTGCAACCTATAAAGTTAATGCAATTATCAACTTGAAATTTTCTTCTTGGAAAAATCCAGGATAAACTTGAAACCCCAAAGAAAAGATAGTTCTGATTACACTAATAGAAAAACTAACATCCAGACTGTCAGTAAGGCTTCAGAATCTGGAACATTTGCACAGGAAAGACCTGTGCTGACCGTAGTGTTCGATCCATATCTTACAGCCACAATTAACACCATGCTTTATTTTCACCTCACACAGTTTTCTGTGGCCATGAAAATAGCCTCATAAAACATTCATTGTCTGTGTCAATCTAGTTGGGTTTCAGATTCAAACAATACTGAAGTCCTATTTCACAACTTTTTTTTTGCCAAAAAAGGATGACTAGTGAAACTTTTGCAGGTAATGTGCAGAGCCATAGGCCTTGCCCCTTGTAGATGTATGTTTTCCTTTAAATCCCCTTGATGATAAAGACAAAAAGACCCCTTTATGTGCCAATAATGATGATATTGACTGAATCCACAAAAATTATTTGAAAGTATTTGAAAATATAACAGGAAAACTAAGGGCACATTCCTAATATCACTAGGGTGATATTTCCAAGACCAGAAGAAAATAACAATTCATTATAGAGCAAATGCATATGTGTATTTTCTTTGCTCAGATAACAGTACTTTGTATATATGTCAGTAGAAGATTACAGGAATACTTCTAAAAAAGAATAAAGTGAGATTTCTGGATAATAAATAGGACTGTGAAGCGATCTACTTTCCGTATCTACCTTTCACATGCACTTCTGCCGTAACCTTGGGCAAAACATACTCCAGTTACACTTGTCTCAGCTTTTCTAGCCATAAAATAGAAATGATACTTCCTCACCTCACTGGAATGAGGTCATGGTCATCTTGGTACTGTTTGTTGTACGTATTTCAGGAGACAGGCAGCTATATAACCCAAGTAGTATTTCATAAGGAAAATATCATACAATTTCCTGTGTGCATCTAACTGTGAGATTATTCCCCACACCTCTATTGTATCTTTTCTCTTGTTCCATTTCCATTTGAGGCTTCTGTTAATATTTTCTGTTAATCTTATTATCAGATGAGAAGTTCAGGATATATTAGTTTCAAATGGCATACTTTACATGCAAGACAAAGTATGACTCTTTATTTGTTTGTCTAGGAAATGTTTCTTTGATTTTTTCTTTGTTATTTTTTCCCTAAACCTGTCAGGTGCCAGCATAGTTACCTAGAGAGAAAATAGTTTAAACTTGACATAAGAAAAAGTGATTCAAATATTCAAACCTTGAATAATTAACCTGTCAATTGCTTTTGTATGAGGTATGATTGTCTATTTCACAGAAACTATAGATTTAATAGAATTTAAATATTTTTCATCATATGTGTCTGACGAAAGATTAACTGGTACATGTCTACCCATCAAGGATTTTCCAAGAACTTATGCTAGGATAAGAAGTGTGCTACAGAATTCCCATTCACAAATATTCACAAATTTATAGCAACTTCTTGAATCCATTATGCATTTTTCAACTCTGTGTGTAAAGGGCAAGATATTCACTGAAGTCTGTGCATATCACTTCACTGTTTTCATTATCAACTCTCTTCTCAAGCTGAGGTTGGTGTCAGTCGAAGGCTTCAGTGCTGCCAAACCTTATATGTAAGCAGAGCTCTCTGTAAGAATATTTTTAAATTCGAAACAAGTATCCACAAACATGTTTAAGTTACTTGTATTCACATACAATTCTTCTAATGGAGTGAGAGGGGTAGGGGAAGAAAACAGTGAGAGAATCTAGAAGTTCTAAGGTTTTTGAGACCCATTTTTAAGAGTTTGAATGTTCTCACGTATTTTGGGGGCAACCTGGACTGCACTGTTGTCCAAAGACAACAAGAATGATCTAGGTAGCAGGAACAGATATATATCAGACAATGTAATGCTAACCACTGCAATACACAAAAATTTTCATGGATATTACAAAATGAGTGCCATGTTCTCACCTATTCTGAAAAAAAATAAAATGAGAGAAGAATTTAAGAAGCCATTTTAACAAAGTAAATAATTGGAAACCTATTTCAATGAAAAAAAAAGTAATTAAAAAAAGAAGTTTTAAATGTTAATGATATCACAAGTCTTTTAAGAAAGGAAGAAGTGATGGTAAAGTAAAACTGAGCTGCTGTGCAAGATAAAGGAAGGAAATTGACATGATGCAGATTGATAATAGATCTGGAAACTTTCTTCATGCAAAGGTAGGAAGGTCAAAAATAACTTTTCCAAACTGTCTAGTCCTGGCGTGTAAAATAGGGATCAGGCAGAACACCTTAAGCTTTGTATATATACAAAAGAACCTCATGCAGCAGCTAAAGAATGCTATGTCTGGATAGCATGTATTTATGTGGAAGAGAGAATAAGGCCAACCACAATATATCAAGTCTAAGAACTAAGAAATGACACTAAGAAATATACCTGCATACTCTTGGTTTGTGTTCATGTAACAAAGGTGGGTTTTTGTAGATGTTCATATCACCAACCACAACAGGCACACAAATGGGCCTTCCTTCTGTTTCAATCCCATGGAGAGTGTACTTCTCCCGTACAGCTTGTCATAAAAATTCCACCACCCTCCAGAATCCCCAAGGAGGGGCTCTTTTTGGAAAAGGCCTGAGGTTGGCAGGTTGCCTCATAACTAAACGATATTGTAAAATAATGTCAGCAACAACAAAACTGGCCATGACAATTTCTATTTACTTTTTCTTGACATCTGCATTCTCATAAGTGAAAACAGCATTAAGTCATGAATTCAAAATGCAACTACCTACTGCAAATGAAAATATCAGCACATTCCAGAGTTAGACTTGTAAATTTCTTCACCTCTTGTTTTAGGGCAGTAAGCCAATGGATCTGGCTTCTAAACATATGAAATTTGTCAATATTTTTGTCACAAATGGCTGACCAACAAGGCAAGTAACAGCACAATAGCATTTTGGAATATTTTACTGCCTCAGGCAAAAACACTGAGTATACTATTGCAATCCAAGAATGAAAACATTATGCAGAGGCTTTGCTTTGTGATTTGAGCCAAGTTAGTATAAAAATCACAATCATAATAGTCTATTATATATTGGACCAAGTTTTACGGGAATTGAAGACTATTACTTCAGTGATAATGGTCACTGAATTGTGCTTCTCTTTATATTCTTGCACACAAAACTACTCTAGTATCACTTCAAGTATCACTTGAATAGGTATTGCAATAGGTTGAAATTCACCTCTTCCCTTCCATAAAGCATAGTAAATAGATCCAGTGCTGTGAATATAGGTGAAGAAGAAGACATATGACCAGCAATTTCAGTTGAACAGTATATGTGACTCACGAGCATTGTGTGTGAAGAGTGTTCATCGTATATAGAACTGATATATGTCTTCTATATAATTTTTTATCCCAAGACATACAGTCCAGGAACCCTATAATGCTGCATTTGGGGACCCAGTGTCATTCCTATGTGTGTAATTAGAAAGAAATGAAAGGATTTTGAAACAAGGGAAATCTAAGCAGATGTTAAAAAGTATGTGTGTTTTGAAAGAGCAGCTGTTTAAAAAGTAGGAAATTTATGTAATAGCTCTCACTCCACTATTCTGGATCAATGGAATAGATATAATCTTTTCAAAGCACATAGCTAAAATATTTGATTTGAAGCATATGTAAAGGTTTTCTTCTGATCTAAGACTGGGCTCAAACTAGCTAAAAAGTGTGTGAAGAGTGTTCACATCTCTCCTAATTTTTTTAAAGTATTAATAAAGAGATAAATATGTAAAAGTTTGAATTAATAAAGTAGGCCTCCAGAATGTTTTTATTATAGCTGTCAGGCACTCTTTATGATTAGCCATTAATTTAAAAAAATCTTGGAATTCAAAAGCTGAAATCATTTAATGGGTGAACTATATAAAAGTGCTTATGCTGATAAAGCTAGATAACATGAAGTGAGAGAGATGGTAGTCAAGAAAGAGTATGTTGTATTATTCAGATACATGCTATTTTCCATAAAATGTCAAATGGTTTTCAGCATGCAGGCATTTAATAATAGTTTTTGGTGTTTGAAATATCTTTGGGGGGAGTGTGGACAAGAATTTCTGAAGATATATATTATCATCTATACTTGGGAGTAGTGACTTAGAGATGATTCAAAACACAGTGCTTGCTTACAGGTACATTATCCATCTCAGAAAAAAAAAAATCTTCTTGACTGCTATTTTACTTACTTAAGGCATTTCCCAGATTTATGGAGTAAAATTACAGCTATTTAAATGACAGAAGAAAAATATGTTGCATACAAACTACAGCTTTCTTTCATTTCACACTCTCTTTTCAATTTTTGTGCCAAATTTGTATGCTTGCTTGTTTTTCCCCATCAGATTTGGCATACAACAGACCTCTGTGATCTTTGCTCAATTTAAGGTGGAAAAGGAACTGAAACAAAAGAGGTGAGGACAGAATTGTTTGTGAGCCATTCAACACAGCTGTTGTAAATATTATACACTTGCATTATGCGGTGGCCTTTTACATAAAAAAGAATTGTGCTTGTCACCATTTGGAGCTGTTTTGCTTTGTTATTCATAAATAAATTCTTTTAATGTTGTTAGCTTTATTCATTTGTTTTTGGGTGGTTTTGTTTCTTGTCAACCTTTCCTTAAGGACTTCGATTTTTTTCAGCTAAAGCACATTCTCTAAGATTTATCTAGCAGTAAAAAGAAATGTTTTCTAAGCTTAATGTAAAACATGAATACTAAATTGCCTCTGCTTCCTCATGTTCTGATTACCGGAGACTGACCTTAAGATGTCAGATTTCGCTCTGTGGGTCAGTATATTAAAATAAAATTTTCAACTTCTTAGGCTTTATTTGGAGGTAAAATTATGTTACCCTTGCTCAGAACTGGTCAGATTCCAACTTTTTAATGTGTTTTAATATAAAATTATATTATTTCATATAATATCACTTAGCCCTGGGGGATAATCAGTTGGAAATTACCTCAGTGCCTCATTGTGACTAACAAGCTAATGTTACTCTTAGATAGACTCCCTTAAGGTAAGAAAGGTAGATTATGTAAGAAGTTTATATTATCTTATTTTCAGCAGTGAAGAAACCATTACATGGATATTGTGTGCATTCTGAGATTCAAGTTTGAAAGAAGATACTGGAGAGCCATGGGGAACAGAAATTTGACAATACAGAGCTCTTTAGACTAGTAAACAAGACTGCAAATTGAACAGAATCGGAGTAAAATTGATATTGGAAGTATTCCAAGTCTTGCTACCTATTCGAATATTTCTGAATGCATTTTACTGGATTTTACATGACCAAAGAATTATAAACTCAAACTTGTTGTGGTGTGATACTTTTGTCTCTTTTCTTGAACTGTAAATTAACTTCTTTTTTTAAAGGTCAGATATGCTTTCCTGCTTAACAATTTGGCCTGATATTCATTTAATCTAACAGACTCTTTAAGTGTGCAAAGCATATCTTTTTCACACACCTGAGGAAAAATCTGTCTAAAATTTGGTAAAGCTACTGTACTCGGATGGTGTAGCTGATTTGCATGTGTGCAACAATTTCAATATACTTTGAATACACATGCAAAGAGCCTCTACCTTGTAAATTCACTCCATTTAAGTCTTTCAGGACTCATGCCAGATTCATGCTGGTCCCCACCAGCTCAAATTCCTGGACACTAAACAACTCAGAACATAGGGAAATCAAAAATACAGTCATTAGTGTAAAAAACAGTAGGCTACTATGCAAAGAACATAATTTTCAGGTATAATTAAGATCCCAATTGTTTTACATTTCCTCTGTAATGACTGAAGGCATGAACAGCCAGAATTCATCAATCTAATTTTTCTGAATTCTAGACTACTTCACTTGAGTAGCTAAAATGATGTTAACTGTGTCTGAGTCTTAGTCTATAAATAAGTCTGTTTATTTAAACAATAACTTGTATAAAGCAAGGAGCTCCTTCCTTCCTTCCTTCCTTCCATCCTTCCTTCCTTCCTTCCTTCCTTCCTTCCTTCCTTCCTTCCTTTTCTCTCTTTTCCTTCAGTGTAAGGACATGGCAAAGTCACTGAGCTTTTGACTGCCTGCTTCAGGCTAAGCTTGCATCTGATCCCAGTAACTTGGTTTCATTTCAGAGCCCAGTTCAACAATATTTTCAAGAACTCAAAACAGAAAGGCAAGTGAATGGTGAAATACATTAATAAAACTCTCATTATGAGGTTTTGCCACCTCTGAGAATATATCCTGGGAAGGAAACCTCTCTTGCTTCTTTTCTCTCTCTCTCTCTCAATCTGGCAAGCAGCATGGTAATAGCCATTTACCCACCAGGAAGGAACAAAGTATCCTAAGACCTTCAACTGCTATCTGTTATTTATCCTTCATAATGCCTGTCTGAAGCAATTTAATCTCTCAGCACTATCTTTGCCTGGCAGAAGAGTGACTGGTGCATGATGATGGAGATGACAAAGTTTATGAACAGTTAGACACAAATAGGAAAGAGGCCTAGTAACATTGTTTTATGAAAATATTAGGTCACATTTGAATAAGAACATATGTACTATAAGGGACATATTTTGTCTTGACAATGTACAAGGAGTAAACTGACCAGCATAGGAATTAGTCAGTATCTTGAGTTCTATTCCATAAATATAGTAAGGCCTTACTGTCAACTTTTTTTCATGCTTGTACTTATGATATGCTTCTTTTTCTTTAACTTGGTATTTGTTTCATTCACAAATGTGTAAAATTGGATGGTACTTTCAAAGTAGTTCTGACAGTGTTGCAACTGTAAGTTTAGTTTATATTGTATATGCCAAAGTTTTGCAAAGGAAAATTATTCAAAGGAATAGGCTGCAGGCTTTATTAATATTACTTTTTTTATTGGTGGTGTTAATAGAATTTTCTGCTCTTTTGACGTCACATGAATACAAAAAAAATCATACTAGACTTCCTTATAAGACTTCCAAAGTCATTTTTTTTAGAAGAGTTTATGCTTAGGAATTCTTTTAAGCTTCTAAAATATAAGCATAACAGTTGTCTTCTTCCTAGAACCTCAGTAACATCTCTATACTTTTCACATGCAAGTAGGCAATAACAAATCTTATATTTGGGCCACAGAAACTAATTCTGTAATGGCTGAAAAAATACATTTGAGAAAAACAAGCTTGTTTTCATTATCTGTTCTACTCTTTTTCCACATCAATCATATGACAAATCTCAAAGCATATTTACCCAAAAGAAACATTATTTTATCTCTAACATTTTGGGAATGACCTTTAAATAATATGTGTATTGTCATGCAGTATCTATGTAGAGTTTTAGTTTAAACATAATGAACAGTGGTAGAACATGAAACACCGCTAATGTTTTTACAAGCTATCTGTCATATCTCAATTGACATTTTCAATCAAATCCCTCAAGGGTGCTTACTTCTACAAATAGCAGCCAAAGCATGAACTTTTTTAATCAGAAAGTTTTTATAATGGCTAACAAATAATTTCTACTGTCACTTAGCATAGATGTTTTTCTAAGGAATGCACCATATGTTCACTCTCTAACCATGCCTAAGTTACTGCAAAAGATGATGTGCAACTACAAGAAGAAAAAAATGTAAAGTGTAAGAAGTGTAAAATATAAGTGTAAAAGCAGAGCACTGGTACTTTAAAATCAAACTACTATCAAAGAAGGCTCTTCATCTGTTGGAAACTTTTAGTTTTCCTTTGCACTTCCTCTGTTTCCTACAAAGAATTTTTCATCAATTATGTTATGTCTGCTAGAAGATTTAGGGATTGATTTCAGTATGCTTCATATTAAGCATTTGTTTTGATCCAAAATACTCAAAAGGGAGAAAAAAAAATCTCAAGTTATATATGAGAGACTATAATCCTTTCAAATTTTATACCATTAAAAGGTTAATATAAATTTTCATTCATTTTGAAGGAATACGGATTTAAGAATTGGTCTAAAACTCACCAAAATAGGTAACAAACACAGATTAAAAGCACAGAATAAATCACCAATATTATTGAGATAAACCCAGCAATCTAGTAGGTTTTTTGCCAAGATTATCCTGACAAGAAAAAAAGACTAATGAGGTGATTTCTTTTGCCAACCAGACAGCCTGTGAAGAGGAATGTGCCTAGTAATAATAGTAAAAATCCAGACCCCAAAGAGATATCATTGCATTTCAATTCACAGAAAATATGATCATAGTGTGCCATGCATTAACAGTTTCCTCAGCAATGTGACTTTATGCTCTCACTAAAGAATGTCTGTAAAATAGACTTACATGTGTAAGAGCTGTAAGATTAGCAAATAGTAAATTTACAGGGTGTTGGGGAAACATTCAGAGCTGGCTCTTCAAACATTGCAACTCCATTGAGGTTGGCTGTTAGTCATCTATGTGTCTGAGGATTTCAGCCAATCTCTCCTGAATTGTTTTCCCCCTAGTTTATTTGGCTTATGTGCCAGAGATAAGTATGATTTTGATTTACATAGTGCTGATATTTTTCCTAGCTTTTAATATGTGTTTTTCTTCAGATAGCATCAACTTTTCATTGTATTTTTAACTTCTTCTGGTCACTTAAGTACTAATTTTAAAGAACTATCTGTGGATTAAAAATCTATTTACTGAATAAATTAGCATGCATAAATCAGTATATATATATACACTCATTTCTATTTATAGAATCTTATATTGATCATATGCATTACTTAGCATTTATTTGCATTGAATTTTGTCTCACATTTCATTGCCCAGATTACTTATTGGGTTTCCTCTCACAGCTGTGAAAAAGTAAATTGTCAGGTCCAAGATCATTATCTAAGGTTTCCCTGTAAACAGTAAAGTATGTGATTCATCTTTCTGTAAGCTGAAATGGATGGACCAGCTTCCTAATGTATATATCTTTCCAAACTCTGTACTGGAAGCTTAAATGTCAAGTTTAGTCTGGATATCAAACTTCTAGACAGCTAAACTTAGATTACATAAATTCCATCCTAAGTATCATAAGGTCTTTCAACTATTTATTCTGTGCACATTTGTCTTACTCTATTCAAAATAATTAAATAATTGTTTAATCAGAAACTTCTGTGACCTCTGTGTCCATCATCTTTATAATACTGCTTGCAAAAATACTGCAGAGCACAAAGTGCTGGTGGAACCCCACTCATCACAACTGTTTTGAAGGTTAGACTATAAATTGAAATTAGTAATTTAACGATGTCATATTCAAACTCTTTTACGACTCTTGGGTGAATACTGTCTGTTCCTAGAAAACTGGTTTTGTTCATTTTCATCAACTTCAGTTCTGTTAGAAGGAGTTTTTCAGACTCACCTTACTACCAATGTCTCTTATGGCTTTAATATTGTTGGATGCTTCTTGTACACTTTGACAGTTTTGGGTTCTGCCATCTCTAACAGTCATCTGACTTCCAGAGCACATAGAAAGAATTTTATCTCAATGGTTTTTATATGTTGCTCCTTAGAAATTTTTTTTCAGCCTGGTTTATAATAATTCTACATTTGGTTATTAAGAGTTAATGGTCTTTTCCCTTTTATAAAATTGAAGATTTCCACTTTAGGAAGAAAGCTTTTCTACCTCTTTCCACTTCCTTTACTCTTATGGTTATCCAGACACAGCAAATAATAGTGTTTCAGTCCCTTCACTATTTTTTTTGTCCTAGTCTTAACAGTTTGGGGGTTTTTTTTAGATATTCCTCATGCCTACTGAAAACTCTTTATTCTTTTATCCACTTTTTAGGTAATATTGTATCTTAATTTTTTTGTATATTAATTTTATGGTATTTCTCTTTTGTAAGAAAATGAAAGAATTATTCATTTGAATTATGAGTTTTATTTTTACTTTTCTTAGGTAGATAATCAGCACAGTCACTATTAAAACAATTTTTGGATGAAGTATCCTACATCTCTCAATAAGAAATCAAGAGACTTCATTTCTGTGATTTGCTAGAGGCAAATTTCTCCAAAAAGCATTTGAGTTTAAGAAAATGTAACACATGATAGCACAATGTTCATCCAGCCTATGTGTGAACAGTCAAACTCTCTCAATATGATTATGCTTATTATTATGACTATGTTTTGGGTTTTTTACTATTTTTCAATCATTTTCAATATCCTGTCTAGATTATTGATCATATGTAGTCCTAATTTTAAAAACTTCAGGTGTAGTATTTCAAGCTACTGAGATTGTCTGCCATGTTTGATGTGGCTAATTACAGCCCAAATAATTTTGCTCTGGCTTATTACTAACTTTTAAATCCCTTGTCTTACATAAATTTTCTCAGACACCTGTTTGGCATTGCACATGGAGCACATTAAACAATGCAATGAAGTCCTCATCTCTGGCTGGAGTTCATAGCTGGCATTTCTTGCCAGAACTGATCCATGTGTCACTGGCAATTGCATACTCTTCAAACACTAATTTGTCCTAGAAGTTTAGAACGGAACGGAACGGAACGGAACAGAATAGAATAGAATAGAACAGAATAGAATAGAATAGAATAGAATAGAATAGGCTGTATCAGTTGGAAGGGACACATAATTATAATCTAATCCAACTGCCTGACCAATTCAAGGCTGACAAAAATTTAAAGTATATTGTTGAGAGCATTGTCCAATTGCCTCTTAAACACTGGCAGGCTTGGGGTATTGACCACCTCTCTAGGAAGCCTGCTGCAGTTCTTGACCACACACTCAGTAAAGAAATGCTTCCTGCAGTCTAAGTCTCCAGCTTTGAACCATTTCCATGTGTCCCATCACTGAGCAGCAGCAAGAAGAGAACAGCTGCTCCCTCTCCACTTGCCCTCCTCAGGAAGCTGTAGAGAGCAATGAGAACTCCTTCCAGCCCTTTCATCAGTTTTGTTGCCCTCCTCTGGACTTATTCAAGGACCTTTACTTTGTTCATAAAATGTGGGGCCCAGAACTGCACACAGAGCTCAGATGAGGCAGCACTGATGCTGAATACAGAGGATTCACCACCTCTTTTGACCAGCTGGTGTTGCTGTGTTTGATGCACTCCAGGATGTGGATTGTCCTCTGGGCTGCCAGGGCACAGTGCTGCCTCATACTGAGCCTGCTTTTGCAGGGGACCCCCAGATCCCTTTTCAGGGCTGCTCTCCAGACACTCATTTCCCAATTTTCACTTGTGTCTGATGCCAGTGTGTTTTAGGTGCAGAGTCTGGCATTTGGACGAGTTAAATTTCATCCCAAAGTTTCAATCTATCTAGATCCCTCCGCAAGGCCCCTTGCCTCAAGCGTCTATAGCATGTCCCAGTTTAGTATCAGCAGCCAACTTGCTAAAGTTGCATTCAACTCATGCATCCAAATAATTTATAAATATTTTTAACACATCTGGTCCTAAAGTTGAACCCTGAGGAACACCTCTGATGACTGTCACCAGTGAGATGTAGCCCCATTCACTACAACCATTTGACCTCTATCCTTCATGAACCTGCTTGTCCCAAGTTGAATACACTGTCCAGAAGGATGCTGTGAGGGACAATATCAAAAGCTTTACAGAAAATCCAGAAAAAGTACATCCACCACCTTCTATTCATCCACTAAGTGGGTGACTTTATCATGGCAGGATATCAAAAGTTCAATAGGACTTCCTTTTTGTGAATCCTGTGTTGACTGCATCTGAAGATTTAAATGTTCTTAAAATGCCTTTCAATATGGCTCAATATAATATTTCAATCTCAGTATAATCTTCTCCATAATTTCCCCAGACTAAGAGGTCTGTAGTTCCCTGGATCTTCTCTAACGGCTTTTGTAGATAGGAATAATTTTGGCCAGCTTCAGTCAGCTGAATAATAACTTCAGTCAGCAGGGACTGCCCTTTTTCAGATGATTGAGAGGGCTCCCGTCAAAATATATGATACCTCCTTCAGTACTCTGGGACGAATCCTCTCAGATTCCATGGTCTTGTAAACATTCAGCTGATACAGCTGGTGCCTTACCATTTCAGTCATTGCAAATAAGAAGCTGCTGATCCCATACTTGGGTTCCTTCAATTTAAGGGACAGGGCATCCCAAGGTCTATCACTATTATTAAAAATAGTCAAAAAATTCGTTGACTAGCTTGGCTTTTTCTTAATTTGTGTTAGTCAGATGGCCATCTTCAAAAAATATTGGTCTGATGTTTTCTTTATATCTGTTCTTGCTATTAATATACTTTAAAAAAGCCCTTAGTGTTATCTGAAACAGCACTGGCCGGTTTAAATTCTAACTGACGTTTGGCTTTTTGTTTCTTCTCTCTGCATGAAGGAACCACAGCTCTGTACTGTTCTTGCAAATCTCACTTCCTGATATCATAGAATTAATTTTTTTCCTTTTGAGATTCATGAGAATTTCCTAGTTCAGCCAAAGCAGTCTTCTGCTCTGCATGATTGACTTATGACGCAATAGAATTGCCTACTCCTGTTCTTGTATGTTACTGATCAATTTGGAAAACAAGAATTTTCTAAGGGAAAAAAAAAGAGGAAAAAGGTCCTGTAATACATATTCCTACTTTCCACTGATTCCTTTTCTTCCTAATGAATGAAGACCATGTTTTTTTCCACTTTGTAAATTCTCTTGAACATCTAAGCATGATTTTACTATTTTAAAATTGTGTCCCATCTATTGAGGGTCAATTATATTTGAGGATACTGTGAGTATTCTGTGCCTTTGAAACAAGTACTGAAATCCCTGTTGCTTTCAGCAACACAGGATGCAGTTCGAAGGTGTACCAGTGACCTGCTGTGAAGGAGAAGCAGGAAAGCAAACGGTGTGGAGTACATACTTTTATGTAATGACAAAATTGCTAAAGAGACCCTGAAGGTACAAATTCTAAACTACTTTTGAACTTGAGCTTTTTTATTTTTTGAGATTAGAAAAAGCACTCAAGAAGTTGACGTGTTTAAGATACAGCTTGATAAATTTGATAGCCTACAATTACAAATGATTTGATCACTCAGGAAGTTTCTTTTCTACATGTTATTCTATTTGCTACTACAACCAAGACCTTAGAATCTGAAAAAAATCTGTGTTCAGCTAAACTTTCTGTTTCATCTAAGCATTGTACTGCATATGATTACCTTAGTTTTAAAATTAAATAGCAATTTCTGTGGAGATTTAAAAGATCAGAAAAACACACTTATAGTGCTTTATTTTATTCCATTTGTGATAAATCCTTCTTTTCATTTTTTTCTAATAACCACTTTTTCAGGAGAAAAATACAATGCTACCTGTCAGTTAGGAGCACATTCTTTCACAATAGGAAAGACACAAGCCAATTTTGCCTGCAGATATATTTGAGAAATCACAGTGCAGTGACTAATTAAACAGCAGTGGTAACTATTTTTTGAAAATTATGAAAGAGGAACACCTATGAGAAGCCAATCTGATATTGCTTTGTAAAGAAAAAAGACAGATAGGATCTGTTAAAACCAGTTACTATTCCATTTAGTAATGGAACACATATAAAAAGGAATATACCTATCTTGAAAATGTCAAGATAGCAAGAAGAGTAGTTTTCTAAACAATAAGAGTGAGGGAACTTGAAGGGGAAGCTTTGATTTTTGTTTGTTAACTACTCAATAAAATTTAAAAATTGCTCTGATACAATGAGTTAAAAACAGTCCTGAGGAAAATTTCAGAACTGGTGAAATTTTTTGGTGATATTTTAAACTAAACAAGCCGATGCATTTACTACAGGGAAATAACCCCAAATTAGTGTGAGAATAGATTAAATGACCCAATTTGAGATGCTCGTCTATAAAAGAAAATGTTGTGTATTAAGGGTTTAAGTTAAGTCCCATCGCAATCAATGGAAAGACTCCAGATGGAGGACACTCAAATAATCACTTCTCAGTCTTCTGGTAAAATACACCTTAAATAATACATACTCCAGTTTAAAACAGATTTGAAAGTTTGAGAATTCTGTTTTACTTCTCAGTTAAAAAGAACCCCAAAAAAGTGTGTATTGCTGTGCATTGTGTTTTGTGTATGTAGAACACCTTACAACTCCTAAGAAAATGTAGACAACCATCTACGTGTCCCTTCCCAGGCTTTCAATGCCATGGCATTTCTAGGTCTATTTTGCCATAGGATCATCTTGAGAACAACTTACATTTCTAACAAGAAACAAGTAAAAAAAAAAGTTCTCAAGAGCAACATAAAGAACTGCAGCCCTCAGTGTAAGAGTAAGAGGTTAGGCTGAATTTTATCTGTGAAATGGATGCTCCAAATAAATAATTAAATAAACTTAACATTTGGTTGAAAATAAGCTTTGAAAATGCA
Organism: Dicrurus megarhynchus; assembly: GCA_013399195.1. NCBI lineage: Eukaryota > Metazoa > Chordata > Aves > Passeriformes > Dicruridae > Dicrurus > Dicrurus megarhynchus. Next base: position 1,554,405 of record VXAD01004809.1, read on the forward strand.
TAGTTTTATAAGATCTTGAATTCTTTTCTTGTCTTTAAATGTATAGAAAATAATTGGATTTTTGGACTTTAGGACATATAACATGCTTGATAGTTTCCTTGGTTATAGAATTTTATATGTGACCAGAAAATTCTGATATGAGGAGCTGTTTTCAAACTAATGGCTGAAGGCAAAAGTGAAGGTACTCAAAACTAAAAGATTTGTTTGTGTTTTAGTGTAAAGAATACAAGACAACTTTCAAGTAGCATTTGTGCTTAAAAAGTCAAATTGAGCATCAAGTTTGTCACCCAAATTTAGCTTTCCATATTAAAAAAACCTGACTTAAAAGCATCCCTGCCAGTTTTAAGTTTCTCCAGCCTGAAATATCCAGATGAGACAGGATTGTCCACCTTTGAAATTCATCTACCCACAGTCATCCATGGTTCATATACAACTTGTGTGAAAGATGAATGTTGTGGATTCCTCTTCCATTTAGCTCTCTGCTGGCAGCAAATTTGTCAGAGGCAGTTGGTCTGCTCTAAGGTTTTACCCTCTCTTCAGAAAATAAATTAGGAGTATTAAAACTTCAGAAGATAAGATGCCTCTGAAGCACTGTTGAACTCCGCTGCTAGGCAGGAGGTAGGGGAGAGACATTATGTATTCAATGCTGACATTTCTGCTAAAGGCTGCAGTAGGTCTTAAACAAGTCATTAAAGTAGTTTGTGTTAGGAAATAGACTTTTAGGAGGTTTTAAATATATTCATTCTATTTTCATATTAGTTTTATTGAATTAAGACTACATCTTATTGTCCTTTTTTTGTAAAAAAACAGTGATGAAATGTGCTCAATATTATATCCATTGATACTGAGAGCAAACTATTAATTGATTTCAGTGGTGTGTCATCAGATTTTTTTTTTATAATGAGGGGGCAAAAAAAAGAATAGTCATTATAATTACTTAGAATATTTTTTTCTCAAGAAACACCTTCCTTTTTTTTTTTTAATTTGGAATACTGTTATGCAAACCACTTCTAATCCCATTAGAATGTGTGATCTACATTTCCATAATTCACCATTAGCAGTCTAATTACATGTGAAGACATTAACAGCACACAAAATATGAATTACAGCAATATAAATCACATTCTATCAGGCATTACATCTTCATTGTCCCTTTCTCATTCTCACCTATCATCACTTCCATGCAAGAAGGTGCTATGAAAGTATGAAACATACAGAAACAACACTAAAATTGCATGGAGAAACATCAGAAAAGACCACAAATGCAACCAGAACTATCTCACGTTTCCCATACACTGAATATTAAAAAAGCCTAATTACTTAGGTGTTGAGGGAAAAGTGCAAACTAATCTTCAGCAAAATACACAGTTAAGACAGTGTCTGTTCTCATTAAAAGATTAGTAACTAATGACTTTTGCCCTTAGGAGACACTTTTAAATGCAAAATATATATTATGAGCAACATGACATTTTCAAAAATCTAGCCATACTTTCTTCTTTATAAATCCTAATTGGGTCTTTGAAAAACCCACTCAATAAAGAATATAGGTGAACCTATTCTAGAATTAACTAAAAGTTAAGAATATACAAAAACTTGAGTACCAAAAAGTTAAATAAAGAGTTACTCTCAAGAATGTCAGCATTTAGAAACTTTGACTGTTAAAAATAGAAAGTTGAAAATAAAAATGATAGTTACCTTCTGTTCAGCCAAAAGGAAAGAAACCCAACTACAACAAAACCCACTCCCCAACCAACTAAATAAACAAGCAAGTAAGTGGAAATAACTTGAATGTCAACTTTCTTAGTTTAGAGTGCTAAAAGAAGTGTTATAACAATGGTAATTCCAAAGAACTGTGTTAGTGGCAAATATATTTTAAAAATACTACCCCTAGGAGCATGGAAGTGGTAGAAAGTATAGACGTGTCTGGAAATATTTCTTTGCACAAGCAATAACGATAGCTGTCATTTTACTTAGAACTGGTTCTTACAAATACTTAGTAATATGACAAATGACTCAGTAATGCATACTTTGATTTGTAAAAGTGTTCATGTGGACAAAAGTGAAAGGTCTGAAGATTCATGGATTTACCATGATAAACCCTTGGACAGAAGCATGTACACCAGGAAACAGACATTTTGAATGATATTTGGAGTTTCTGTGCTGACTTAGTGAAAATGGCTTTTTTATTATTATTTTATGGGTCAATAGATTTCTGCAAACATACATAGCATGGACTACAGTAATATGCTACTACATCACTTTTTCTCAGTGACAGAAAATATAAATGGAAAAAAGCATTTGGAAGATTCTAGTAAAAGCTTAGTATTTAAAGAGAATAGAGGAATTATACACTGTGTTTTGTCAATAAATAAATAATTAAGAAGCTGCTTGTAAAACTACAGTTGTATCTTACAGGTAAGGAAATGTTCACATGTGATAAAAATGTGCTCAGTTATTCACAAGATGTGGACTGCTTTTAATAACTAAAAAGATCAATGAGAGAGTAAAAATATAAAGCGTGTTTTGCAGTTGGTAATTGTGGTCCTGTAGACTGAGATATTTGACACCGTGTCTAAACACTGGAAATGAGATTTCAAGGACAGTATTAAGAGGAACTTCCAGAGCTGCCTTCAAGTCATGTGCTTATATGCAAATAAGAGCCAATTAAGGAGAATGAACTCTTTTGTGCAATTCATCCCCACAATCTATTCCTATTCAAATAAGTGGTTAGTTAATCCTGCCTTCATCAGAAAAATAGAAATCAATATTCTTCCAGACCTGGATAGTGGAACACACCACATGAGCAAGGGCATAATCATGTTGTGCATGATTTATACTTCAGCCTCCAAGTTGTGCCAGAGGAGGTTTCAATTGGATAGAAGGAAAAATTTCTTCATCGGCAGGGTTGTCAAGCATTGGAACAGGCTGTCCAGGTCAGTGATGGAATCACCATCCCTGGAGGTATTTAAAATATGTTTTGGTGTGCCACTTAAGAACATGGTTTAGCATTTGACTTAGCTGTGTTAATGGTTGGACTCAATGATCTTAAAGGTCTTTTCCCGACCAAATGGTTCTAGGATTCTACAATTAAAAACTCTAGTTTAAGTTTTCATATCACATGTGCTAGAGATCGTTTAAGTCGTGTCCTGCAGTTGGACACACAAAGTACATTTTCACAGTTCTGAGATTTACCTGCAAATTTCTGCTGTCCCTTAGTTACATGGTTGGGTATTATGGATCCAGAAAAGCCTATGGCTGTGCATAATTTGTAATACTTATACTATAGTGTTAACATACCTGATACATCAATTATCTTATGTTCAGGATTTCAGCAAGGTAATCTCTATGTTCATGCTGCTTCCTGGGAAACTAACAGACTTGTTCTTGTCAAGGGGATCAGAGCTTGCAAATAATTACTTGCACAGCTTATGGAGTCCAGAATTTCCTTATTCTTATCTGTCTATTCAACCCAGGCCTAATTACAGATTGATCCTGAATGGGATTTCTAGGTCTTTATAATTATAAATAATAAATAGGTAACAGTAATAAATTGACTTTACCATACTGCAAGAGTTCATTCTATAGCCAAGATGTTGTTTTGTGTGAAACTAACAGCATTGAACTTAAGATGAGTTGCCACATAAATAAATACAGCTACCTTCAATATACTTTCTGAACTGCTCCATGAAATCACCCAGTCAACTGTAATTCTACCTGACAATCAGATACTATAGCATAAGTTACTACAAAAAAATTTCAGTGTTAGCATATCACTCCCACAAGAATCTCATCTATATTATGAGTGACACAAAATTTAAGACCTGTCTCTTGGTGCTGACTCTCAGGTGTTTTTCAGCAATGTTTGCTACTTGTGTAAAAATGTAGCTCTTTATTTGAGAAGCAATATAGCCAGGTATAAGAGACTTTTGCAGTTTTCCATTGCCAGTGTTTTTATTTCCTCATCCTGCGGACTGTTTGTTCTAGGGAGAGAAATCACTTCCCTAAACAAGGAATTTAGAAAAACCAGTACAATTTTCAGATATTTGCATATTACAAGTCCAGGTGTGAATGGATAAACTATGCAAGCTCTGTAAAAATAAGATTCAATGTATTTTCAACTGTATATCATAAATAAATTAACAAAGGACCAACAGATCTGTGATCTTTAACAAAGAATACTTTTTTTTGTGGTTTTCAACTCCTTTTTCTGTACAAGTGGAGAAAGAGTTTACTCCTCTTTCTGTTTTGAAATGTGTCTCTTAATGATAAATGAATATGGCAATGGCACATAGGGATTTCTGATTATACAATTTGTCTTCAGTGCCACTAGATATAATTTCCTGTTTCAATCTTCTCCACCTTTTTGGTGTTATATTAAAATTGCTAGGATTTTATAGAAGTGTTTTTCTCTGCAACAGCTTAAAGATATAAGTAAAATGAAATGCAGTGAGTACTTAAGATCTGATAAAACATTGATAATTTATTTTCCAGCATATTTAATATTCAGATCTCCACAGACCAAACTCAGGCAAGAAGAATGAAAACTGGATACAGCACAGAAATCCTGCAATGATGGATACATACACTACACAGAATTACAAAAAAAATGAGCCCCACAGATGAGAAACATTAAAAGTACTGAAACACCTACACACCATTCATGTCTCATAACACATTTTAACTAGGTAACTGCCACTTAGAAAAATGTGTCTTAAGCTAAAAGTCCAAGAACTTTAAAGCACAACAACTTGGTACAAGAAAATGCATTAAAAGTAAATGCATGCAGCACTGACAAGTGTTTTTCAGCTGCCTGGCAAATATATATAATATGGGATGTCACAAGTTATTTGATTTAATTTTATTATTTAGTTTGAAGTGCTTCATTTGCTTAAGAATTATATATTTTGTATACCTACTTGACATTTTATTTAATTTTGTTTGAAATTTATTTCTATTTTTGTGAAGTTTGTGTTGAAAGGACATGACAAGTTGTAGAGGATCTAATCACCTTCTGGAAATTATCTTCTGGTATAGCAGTATTACTTCTTCTGCTGCTCTTAGTTTAATTCTTCAAGTGTTTATCTTTTAGCTTTGGCTGCACATCAGTTCACTTCTTAAAGTAAGCCTTTCCTCTCTGATTTCTTGTTACAGGGAAATTTAACTCTTGTAGCCAGAAGGACAAACCATAAAAGTCAGTGACACACAGCTTAAAATTTAATGAACAGGACACAGAACACACTCATACCAAGCAAGCCCCCTGCCCAAATGCTGACTAGTAGCACCCAGGGTACTAGGAAATGAGACACTTGCCCCCACCCTTCAAGAATATGTTGACCTGGCTCCCTCATCTAACAACACCACCTCCACTACACTACCACATATCTCTGGATGTTCCTCTCCGCCTCTGAGGGGCTATATTCCAGCTGTGCATTATTTTCTGTATAGATTGTCATCATAAACCACTAATGGCCCTGTTTATAATGAAGCTGAAGAAAATCCCTTTGGCTTTCACCACATATGAGGTCAGTTGGTGGCTTGCATCAACCTCTGTTTCTCCAGTTTATCTGTGTTACACGATGGGTGAAGTAAGAGCACTGAGAGTCTCACAACAAAGTTTCTCTATCCTTTCTTTGTTTACCAGATCTGAGCAGCACAATCAGTCAGAACTGGGCAAATCTAGTGGAGGTCACAGCTATCTGAGTGGTGCTTTCAGAGAGGCTTCATCTCTGGCTTTTCCACATGTATGTACTGACAAACATCAAGACAGCCAGAGAAATATCTACCAGCTTGTAGCCAGTATTTTACATTTTGAGGATGAGAGAGGAGAGGAAAAGTGCATTTTAATATCGATCTAATTAAAAGGCAGGTTTACATACACATCCCCCCTATCTCCAGAAGCTCCAAAAAGATTGCATTGTTAATTTACTGAGCACAGAACGTGTTCTGATGAACACTATAATAATTGCCTATGAGCCTGTTGCAAAGTATCAGTCATTCTCAGTTTGAGATAGTCAGTAATTATGTTAGAAGTTGATGCTGTCACAGATTGCTGCCAACAAACAATGTATAAATTAAAATATACTTATTATTCAGCATATTGCACAGTATAAATTTTCCAGTATAATTCATTCCCCAGAAGTGGCAGCTGTTGCAACTTTCTCAGTGTTGCTGTCCTATAGCATAGCAACATACCCCTTGCTTGTCACTCACAGAAGTTAAAAATCCAGTAACAGGCTAGCGTGATTTGAAATACCCTCTAGCTGTCTTGTTACTTGTTGGTTTGATATTGTTCCTCCCCTGAGAGGTCTTTATTGGTTTACTATCATGTACCTTCTTTCATGATTGGTTCATTCTGTTATCTCTACCTGATGATGTAACACTTTAAAACTCTCTGCGAGAGAACAAACGGGGTCTCTCTGCTTTAGCTTCCCTTCAAGCTAACTGGCCCCTGCCCTCTCGGGGGCAGGAGAAAATAAACTTGGAATGAAGCTGACAGAGTTTCCACTCTTTTCTCCATACCTTCCGCTGCTGGCTACAGCATGCCTACATGCTGTGAGGAGGCGTTGGGCTGCACTGGTAAACTGAGGCACGCAAACCTCAGTTACCATCAATTCGGTCGCTGGCTCACGTGGGTATCGGACCCCGTTAACCTGCAGGCCGGGCTGGGAGCAGCCTGGCCGGTAGAGATAATAACATCTCAGTACACAAAATAATCCAGCTATTTGGAGGTACATAGGTCTACACCCTTCTGGAGACTTTCTCTGAGCAACAGTTGAAAATCCTGATAATTCATTGCAAGATCTAGTGAATTCTGAAACACTTTCCCTTTGTATTCATAGAATCATAGAATTATTTAGGTTGGAAAGGACCTTTAAGGTCACTGAGTCCAACCATTGACTTAACAGCTACCAAATTCACCACTAAAACATGTCCCTAAGTGTCATACCTACTTGTCTTTTATACACCTCCAGGGATTGTGACAACCACTACTACGACCCCAGGCAGCTCATTCCAATATTTCGTTCAGAGAAGAAATTTTTTCCTTATACCCAATCTAATAAGTCTTAGAGTTTTGACTCTGAAAACCAATAGATATAAGGAAAACTTTTCTATGTATAAGAAAAGCAAATTTTAACACTATTTTCAAAATCATTCATGCAGAGCTCATCTTTTTAGAAATGGAGACAGAAATCTTTGGGATCATTGTAGCATTCCCTTTATTGTTAGTCAAATGAAAAGACACTCAAAAAAAAGGAAAAAGTTCCAAACTCACAAGCCAACTACACTAACAAAGTATAACTCATGCACAAAAAACCCAAGAGCATTGGCAACTAAATGCACATTAAGATATTTTATGCTTGATATCCAGAGAACAGATAAACAGAAACCTCTTGGAGGTTGTTCACTCTTTTGCCTCTAACTGGATTCATAGATTTGAGTCAATTACACTCTCCATGTCTCAATTTGCACTAGCTGGGAGAATAACCCCCACTGGCCTCAAAGCATGGTGTGAGAACTGAAAGAGAAGTCCTTGGACTCTTTCAGATGAAAAGTAGAGCTTGAATTAAAGTGTGATTCTCAACTCTCCCTTACCTTGGTGTTACAGTCATGGAACACTTTCAACTTCCTGGAAGGAAAACCAAATGATGGTGTTGGGTGGGGTTTCTTTGATTTTGTATTTTTTTTTAATGATCTCTATCACTTCACCAGACATAATGGCTTTTCTTGGTCCCAGTGGACTCTAAATTTCTTAGATCACTACTAAGCAGTAACTTTCCTCACTGTGAACAAAGCAAAGATTCTTCTAATTGGATTTTTAATCTGTAGGATCTGTATATATGTGTATGTGCTTCTCCCCCAGAGTACAGTGGACTGAGTGATTTTTGCTCTATGTGTGCGTGTTTTTGTTTGTGTGTGTGCTATATTTGTGGCCTATCTGGATGTTTTCTCACACTCTCATCATCACCACAGAAAGCAAAGTAATTTTATAAGTCAAGATACAGAATTAGAAACTGAGTGCACAATCTTAGATTACCTCAGAGAGTCCATTTGTTATCTACTGTTTGCTCATATGGGCTCATTCAGCAAATTTATAGCCTTTTCAAGGGAAACAAGGACATGGCGTGACCTTGAAAATACACTAAAAAAAGGCACATTCCTTAGTTCTGGCTTCACTTGGCAAAACAAATAAATGGAGATACATGTGTATAATGTGATAGTTTAATTTTGCTGTTGCTTATTATCCAGATAGATAGTTTCTTGGGATTGACTGTGGTAATCCCAGTGTGAATTCCAATCCCATTTCTCTGGACTCTATGCTCTATAAAGTGCCCTGGGGCATCAGGGTGGTATATCTGGCTTTTTAATAAACTCTCATATAACATAAAAGGAAACTGCTTACTTAGCACTGACTTTTAGTATATTACAAACTGTTTAAACTGTGCTAGTGAGGCTTGGTTAAAATTGACCCCATCTACCCTGTCTGAAAGCGTTGGATTCTGCTGAGCAAAGGCAGTTACAGATGTATTCATTCACCACTGAAGCAGAGCTGCATTTTTGTGTCATTAGAACCGAAATTCAATCCATCCTTTGTGCAGTAGTTTGACAAACTTTTACCTGACATGAACATAAACACATTGCATTTGAAATGCTGGCACTAATTAATTTTAGTGTTCTGAAAGATATTTTCATAATTAATATTAAATTGGTCAAAACCCCATCAGTGATCCGTTTCTCTTTTAGTGGATACATATGCATCTATGTAAGAACCGGCCTTTTACTGAAATAAATGAGACAAAGCTGTATTTCTATATATGTATGCATGCTAATATACATGTTTTATGAATGTCACTAGCGTGATGGATCCATGCTGCTTGTCCATTAAAGTAGCAACTGACTTAAATGACCTAATCTGATTTTCTCATTAGCTATCTCCACATGCAATTATACTACAGATGAATTATGAAAAACATTGCAGATTAAGCATAGTTAGAGTATGAAATCTTGCTTGATTTTTAATTAGTACTAATATTCCATTCATTGTGTGCAATAAATCAGCAAATGGTAAAATAAAATTTTACAAATCTACATAATCCACATGTTATTGCTATTTCTATATGGACATATATGTACACACACAAATACATACTGAATAGGTTTTTATGACACACAGGAAGTTTATACCAAGTTTCCCTGAGACTCATAAACACCTTTTAGAAGACACTAAAAAAAAAAAGCACTAAACAAAATGAAAGTTAATTGATTCTGTGCTTTGAATTCCTATCACAGAATTGCTGGTGTACTTTAACCTTGAAATAGGTATTGATTGACATTTACCACATGGGACTTCATTATCTTACACTAGTATGTCTGAATGTAAAGTGGGGCTTTCCAAATACAGGCAGACACTATCCTCCATGCAGCTATACACTCACACATTTATCTGTCACATACCGGGGCACTCATATTGACCTGATCCCACATTGCCCAGAGTGGGTAGCTCTAGAACATGTACTGGCTTTTGTTAAGGATATTCTTCTAGAATTCTTTTTCATGGAAGCTAAGATGTAGGCAAATGAGGAGAAGCAGATGAGATCACTTTAAGAGTCATCCCAGCAGGTAATTCAGATGATGCACACACTGTGAATGCAAAATTGCTTTTAGGTTTTCTGGTCTGGGCTTGGTGCTGAAAACCATCTTCTTCTCTGTACTCTGCTTCACTAAGGTCAGGTGAGACACTCAATCTATACAATATATTCTTCAGTCAATGAACAAGCTTAAGGAACTTCAGTGTTTGAATCAATCTTCTTTCCATTAAAAAGGACATTGGTTTCATTACGAAGGTATTTATTGACCTCTGAATAGTTCTTTCCCCACCAAATGAAGGAGGTGATTGTGCGAGAGCTTTTTCCTCTGAAGTATTATAACACAGCATAGGGGTGACAAGATTTTCTTTGTTTTTTAGTATCTATTTTTAAATATTTGAAGCACCTTTTCCCTAAAAAGGTCACTGTCTTCTGTTGAGAGATGGGAATGCACTTGATATTGAAGTAAACAGGAGGGAAGTTAAAAACTTGCCTCAGGATTTCTTACATAGGCATGTTATTTCCAGAAAATTTATTTTAGCGTATTCAAAAGACTCACTTCTTACCAGAACTTGTATGTAGCTCCTTTCACATTAAAAAAAAAAAAAAAAAAAGAAATTGCAAACCCATATAATACTACTTATGTAAATAGAATAATTCAGGACAAAATACTTATAGGACCATGATTATATAGATAATAATTTTTTCAATGAAACAACAATGGCAAAATTCTACAGTATTATAATACAAACTTTGTTTCAACATAAGTTTACTGAAAAAACCCAGAAAAATATCTGAATGATCTACAGATCCTTCTTGTAGGAAGCCAGAATGTAGAAGGCTGCCACATAAAAACTGCTTCCTATTAATCCTTCACATATAAACTCAGTTTGAAACTCCACTTCATCCTCCTCCCTTTATGGCCACTACAATGATACCACAAAGGGAAGAGTCTAGCTCTTAGACAAGTGGCTTACAGAAGATGTAAAGATTTAAACAAACACACATGTAAAGATTTAGCAGCTAGCCAGCATAGCATAAATGCAATGCATATACATTGTGAGATCTTGCTAATAACAATTTTCTGTACACTGCACTAGCCTCTCTTCCTAATTACCTAGAGCTGCAGCCCCATATGGAGACCTTTATAACCTGGTCCTAAAAGGGATAAATTGTTCACTGAAGTGGAGTCAAACATAAAGAAAAGCTTGCTTTTTTTTGATGAATAAATAAGAGAAGGTTCTTTTTCATTTCAGTTGTAGTTATTTCATGCATTAATCAAGAAACAAAATGGTTTTCTTATTCCTTTCTTTCTTGGAAGACTTGATTGTACTTCAATAAATATAAAGGACATTTTTCCACCAAAATAGCTTTTGCATGTGACAACAAGTTAGTTAGAGCATGGTGTTGGTAATGCCAAGGTCACAGGTTCAATCTCCATAGGGCCCATTCACCCAAGAGATGGACTCGATGATCCTTGTGAGTCCCACTCCACTCAGAATATTCTGTGATTCTGTAATCCAGGCATTCACATATAATCTAAAGAAGTAGCCTGCAAGTCCCCACGATAATTTCTCAGTAGCTGAATGTCATGTTTTGCCTAATGATTCACTGTATTATTTATTTAATATGTGGTCTACGACCGCTGCAAAACTCCCTAAAGAGGGACTGGCCAGGACATAAGTAGGGAGACTTCCATCTAATATAAATATACTTTGTGTACCAAATTAGATTCCTTAACTGCATAGTCAAGGTACAGGAGGTACTCCATATGTACCCAAGAACACCTAAAAATCTATTGCTCTAGTGTCTAACCATGTCAATTTATTGCACCTTTCTATGGGACTTTCTGAATCAAACATGGAATCATAAAACAGTTTTGTTTGAAACAGGCCTTAAAGATCATCTATTTCCAAACCACATATCATTAGATCAGGTGGTTCAGAGCCCCATCCTGCCTGGTCTTGAACACTTCCAGGGATGCAGCATCCTCTGGGCAACCTTTTCCAGTGCCTCACCACCCTCACAGCCAAGAATTTCTTCCTAATATCATCTGACATTCCTCATTTGCTTGCTCCTGTGACTCTGATATCCAAACCATAGTTACACTAGCTGTCCAGTTTGAGCACTTAGAAGTTTAGTGTCAGGTTCTGGGAATACTTGTGTACATTATCAGGCTAGAGCTATTATTGATTCAATGTATGCAACATAGTAGCAACTTTTTTTTTTTATATTAACAAGATTCTTTCATGCCAGATCTGTACTGTCAAATGGCTACAGGCCAAATGATGTATTCCTCTGACTTGGTCAGTGGCATGAGACTGGCATGAGATTTTCAATGAAATCTAATGGGAATTATTCCTGCATTTAGCTGCTATATATAATATAGTTATACAGCACCAGTACAGTGTAAAAAGTATATGTTAGTCTTCACCTTGTTCAAAAATACCATGAAGTGTCTCCCTCTGTCACACACTCACTACGTGTATGCGTACCTTGCTTTCACTAGCCGTCTCACCAGAAAAAAAATAGATATATTTAAAAAGTAAATGTGTTAGTCTGAATCAAGATTGGTACACACATCAGGATTATTAAAGGCCTCAGAACTGATCGATTTTTCTGTGCTTTGAATTACATTCACAATATTTTACCTATTTATTTATTTATTTTAACAAACGGGTAGAAATTAATTTGAATACACACATTTCTAATTCCTGTCTACATAGTTACTTAGCAGTAAAATGCTATCTAAATATATAATGTTGTAAGAATAAAATTTACTCTTTTTTCTATACTTCTCTCTCCTTGTAGTTATTTGTTGGAATACCTAATGGCCAATTAGAAATCTATTTCTCTGACAGTTAAAATCTATAATTCATCAGATGTAATATGATAATTGCCTGTTCATAATCTCAAACATTGCACATCATTGAGGAAATGATTCAGAATTGTTTTCCAATTATAAATAAACTTAATTGCTTGGAAAACACACTGTCTCTTACAATCTCATAGAAGCCAGCATTGAGAGCTAAGATGACACTACTTAAAGTTTTGCAGCTCATAATTTAGCAGTTTAAATGCACAGTTAAAACTTTATAGACATACATCAAGGCCAATGGTGCTATTCATGCCCTGCAGTTGCAGCCTTTGAAGCTTAAATCAGGGATATGGTGATGATCAGATAGAGACAGTGATTTGCCTTGAGCCACAGTTTTCAACTCACTGACAAACATGGACTTTCTTAACCTGCAAACTTCAGCAGACTAAAGGGACAGTAAGAAGAAGTGGATTAATTTTTCTTTTTCATGGTTGTGCTCTAGAGACTTACTAGCCATCAGAAAAGTATTTGAATGTTCTCACCCTCTGGAGACTCATGTCTTATATCACAAAATCACAGAATCACAGAATCAATTAGGCTGGAAAAAAACTCTGAGATCGAGTCCAACCTATGACTGAACACCACCCTGTCAAATAGATCTTGGCACTGAGTGTCATGTCCAGGCTTTCCTTAGACATCCTCAGGAATGGTGACTCCACCAGCTCCCTGGGCAGCCCATTACAATATCTATATAATCCATTCTGTGAAGAAATTCTTCCCAATCTCCAGCCTAAACCTCCTCTGGTGCAGCTTAAGACTGTATCCTCTTGTCCTTTCACTGATTGCTTACGAGAAGACTCCAACCTCCACCTGGCTACAACCTCCTTTCAGGGAGTTGTAGAGAGTGGTAAGGTTACCCTTGAGCTTCCTTTTCTCCGTGCTAAACGATCCCAGCTCCCTCAGCTGCTCCTCATAGGACTTGTCCTCCAGAGCCTTCACCAGCTTCATTGCTGTTCTCTGGACCTGTTCCAGTTCCTCAATGTCCTTCCTGAATTGAGGGACACAGTACTCAACACGACACTCGAGGTGCAGTCTCACAAGTGCAGAGTACAGGGGAAGAATGCCTTCCCTAATCCTGCTGGGAACACTATTCCTGATACAGGCCAGGATGCCATTGGTCGTCCTGGCTACCTGGGCACACGGCTGGCTCATGTTGAACTGGCTGTCAACCAGCACCCCCAGGGCCTTTCCCACTGGGCCACTTTCCAGCCACTCTTTCCCCGGTCTGTAGCTCTGCATGAGGTTATTGCAGCCAAATGGTAGGACCTGGCACTTGGTCTTGTAGAACCTCATGCTGTTGGTCTCAGTCCATCAATCTAGCTGGCCCAGGTGCCTCTGCAGAACCTTCCTGCCCTCCAGCAGATAGACAGTCCTACTCAACTTGTTGTTGTCTGTGAATTTGCAAAGGGTAGACTCAGTGCCCTCATACAGATCATCAATAACGATATTAAACAAGACTGGGCTAATCCATAAAGGACACCACTAGGGACCAGACTGGATGCAGCACCATTCACCACCACTCTCTGGGCCTGACCATCCAGCCAGTTCTTAACCCAGCAAAGAGTACCCCTGTCCAAACCATGGTGTCAAGAACTGTTAATGACCAACTTGTTTCACCATTGCCCGGTGCCTCGGAAAGATCTGCAGTTAAAGACCTGATGTGATAATGGGCCATGATCATCCATGGATAATGGGCCATGCTAGTCCATAGTGATGGTGGTGAATATGCTCCTGCCATTACAAGTGAACGACCTGTGTGTGCAACGAACTGGGTATATTGCATGAATATCATGTGGATACCAATGCCCATGTGGTGAATGTGCTTTTGCCATAGTCCCAAGCTGGAACAAAACTTCCCAATCACCACTGTAAAGGGCCGCTCAGCTGGTATATAAGCGAATGTGCAGCAATCCTAGCAGAGCTCTCCCCACCACTAAATTGATGCCATGATGATTTTTTGCTTTTTCTTTTAATCCCCTTTTATACCTTTTTACAACTTCTGTATTCCTTAGTGCTTTTGCCTACATTCTTGGACTTTTCTGTCAAACTAGGAGACTAAACATTTTAGAAGTTTCGTAGTTAGGGGATCACTGTGCCCCAGACCCCAAGGTCCTCTCCAGAACCCATTTTGTAAACTAAGATAGAGCCATCCAGGGGAAGGTTCCTCAGGGAGGGGGGCTCATTCTAGCCTCTCATTGGGGAATTATGATAGATATGCTAATTAGTAAAACCTATAATATTATACCAGATCTTTTGGGGAAGCATTGCGGTGTATTGAGGTGCATTCAACTTGGATGCACTGCACCTAAGGATCCTTAAAATAAACACCAAGGTAAAATCCCTTTTTCCCTTCTAACTGTATTTGACTCTTGATTTTAAGACCAGGATAAGGCATCAAATGAAGGAAAGGATCAATGGGACGCTGCTGAATCCGTGGTGGTAACTATCACTTGCCTTCTGTAATTTTTCATTTTTTACTACTTTCCTGTCTTTCATCCTTGATCTCTTCCTTGATAGTAAATAAAAGTGAATTATCCTTTTTGTCACCAATATTTGACTTCCTTTGTGTCTTAATTGTGCTCCAGGTATTTTCAGACTTTTCACCTCTCTGCACATGTGGATTGGGACACACGGGCTGCCAGCTTTTCCAGGAATATATCATGGGAGATTGTGTTGAAGGCTTTGCTGAAGTCCAGGTAGACTGTGTCCACCTTTCCGGAGAGCCTTTCCCTCATCCACTAGATAGATCACCTGGCCATAAAGGGAGATCAGTTTATTCAGGCAGGACCTGCTCTTCCTAAACCCATGTTGGCTGGGTCTGATCCCTTGGTTGTCCTGTAGGTGAAGTGTGATCGCACTCAGGATAATCTGCTCCATAACCTTACTGGACAGCAAGTCAGGCTGATAGGCCTGTCATTCCCTGAATCCTCCTTCCGATCTTTTTTGTAGATTGGTATCACACTGGCTAATCTCCAGTCATCTGGGACCTCCCCCGTTAGCCAGGTGATGAATGATAAATGGTGGAAAGCAGCTTAGAGAGTTCTGCTAGCTCCCTCATCACCCTAAGAACCCATTCGGTTCCATAGACTTGTGAGAATCTAAGTGGCTCAGTAGGTCACTAACTACTTCCTCCTGGGCTACACATGGTTCATTCTACTCCCCATCCCTGTCTACCTGCTGAGGAGACCAGCTGAAGATAACTAGTCTTACTATTGAGATATCAATCTCTCTCAACAAAATGTGTATGAAGAAGCTGTGGAAAATGAGATCTTTATCAAGCTTTTCCTTTCTAATCTAAAAAAGTGTGCTACAGGATGTACTTAGACACAAAACGGTTACCTGTAAAAAAAAAAGATGACAGATAGGACTAAAAGTGTTACCTTTTCACTCCACATTTTAAATGCTAATTTGAAACTCCTGTTGTGACCTCTTGATATCCCAGGAAGGTAGTCAGTGTGCTAGGTCCTAATATTTCTATGATGAATATGTAATAAGGTTGTTCATTGCAAAGGCAGAACACTGCAAACATGTATTGTATTTTGTGTTTGTTTTGCACAGACTGGTTTTTGGTAGTGGGGGGGGCACAGAAGGGGCTTCAGTGAGAAGCTGCTGGAAGCTTCCACCATGTCCAGCAGAACCAATCCCTAATGGCTCTGAAGATGGACATGCTGCTGGCCAAGGCTGGGCCAATTAGAGATGTTAGTAACACCTCTGTGATAAAATATTTAAGAAGAAAGTCAAAACAAAGTGGTTTTTCTACCCACAGAAGAGGAGGAGTTGAGAACACGTGAGGGAAACAACATGGAGACACCAAGGTCAGTGGAGAAGGAGGGGCAGGAGGTGCTCCAGGCGCCAGAGCCAAGATTCCTCTGCAGGCCGTGGTGCAGACCATGGTGAAGCAGCTGTGCCCCTGTGGGATCCACATGTGGGATCCACATGTGGGATCCACATGTGGGATCCACATGGGGATCTACAGGGGATGCAGAGATCCACCCGCAGCCCATGGGAGAGTGTAGTGGTTTGGTTCAAAATACCCACTACTTACTTATTTTCCTTCTGTGAGATAAGAACTAGGAGAAAGCAAAGCAGGCACAAAACTTAAACCTTAAAAAAGAAGTTTATTAACAAAACTAAAAGGCAGGGAAAAAAAAGTTAGACTAAACCTTCAGAACACTTCTCCTCCCCCCACCTTCTTTCCCTCCTCCCACCGACAACGTAAAAAAACAACCCTAGAGATTTTCAGTCAGTTTACCATCTCTATAATAACCTTTCTCAGTCCACTTAGGGAGAAGAGTCTCTCTTGCTCATGCTATGGAGACATCTCCACACAAAAACAGTTAAACAGTTCTATTGTGGCTCAGTGTCACAGCAAAGACAGCCGCCTGGGATGGTTTCTGCTTGCCTGTGAAAGTCCCTTCCCTCAACTTGCAGCTTTCCCCATAACTGCTTTCGAGGGTTTCATCTTTAGCTAATGGGGTACCATTTTAAGGATGAGCTGTTCAGAAACAAAAGTTCTCTTTACCCATCGGTGGGTGCATCTTCATCTCTAGGAACAGAGGCCGCCTTCTTCTCCTGCAGCAAGAGGGTCCTTATCTCCTTCAATTCAAAAGTTCATTTCACCTGTCTGTAGGTGCATCTCTAGGCACAGAGGCCCCCTTNAGCTGCTGCCCACAGTGAGCTGAAGCGGGGGCATGGCCCGCCCAAAGCAGCTGAGGGGGCCTGGCCCGCCCTAAAACAGGGCTGGGGGGGCCGGGCCGGGCCGCAGATGGAACAGGGCCGCTGTCTCCTGGCCGACCCGGCCGGGCCGAGCAGGCCCCGCTGGGCCGTGCCCCGGGCCTCCCCCAGTTACTTGTCCGAAAGCCGGAAGTGAGAGAGCTTCCCAGGCTTTTGTTCATCCTTAAATGTGCATCATAGAGGCGTATCGAGCTCCTTAAGTGGCTTAAAGAAGTTGTCAATATTCCAACTAGCCAGTTGATTGGTTAGGTCAGGTCTAGAGGAAGCTGTACGTACCTCTTTGCAAAAAGATCACTTTCGAGGCTGAAGGAATCTTCCTTAAAAAAAACTCAAACTATGCTAACCCATGACAGAGAGGTACCTGTGCCAGAGCGGGTGGATGCCTGGAGGAGGGTTTGATCCAGTGGGAGACCCAGAGGAGAGAGGGGGCCCTGCTTCCAGGCTGCAGCAGCCTGGCCTTGGACAGCTGCACGCCGTGGAAAGAGAGACCCACGGCACAGCAATTTTGGGAGGACTGTGTGCCCGTGGGAAGAACTCACATTGCAGCAGGTTTGGCAGGACTGCTGCTCATGAGATTGGAACCACGCTGGTGAACTTCACAGACAACTGTCTCCTGCGGGATGGACCCCACAGCATAGCAAAGGAAAAACTCCTCTCCCTGACCAAACAGAAAAAGACCTCGGGTGATGAACTGACCAAAAACCCCCATGCCCTGTCCCCTGCATTGTTGGTGGAAAGGAGGGAGGGGTTGGGGGGGGAAAAGGTGTTTTTAAGGGCTTATTTTACTTCTCATTATCCTCCTCTGACTTTGTTAGTAATAAGTTCACTTTATACCTCTAAGTTGAGCTTGTTTTGCCCTTGGAATATTTTTTCCCAGTCCTTATCTCAACTCATGAAGCCTTCATTAAATTTTTCTCTCCTCTGCCCAGCTGTGGCAGGGGAGGGTGAGTGAACAACTTTTGTGGATTCCTGGCTTTTGGCCAGGGTTAAACCACAACACCAGCCAATGCTAAAATGTGTCACAGACATCCTCCTCTTTTGTCTCCTTTTGAAGAATGAAAAGCAGATTGCTCTGACTGATGAAGATGTCATCAAAATGTGATTCTTAGTTCCTCTTTCAAGTGCCTGAAATCTGGAACTGTCAAGAAAACACATGGAAAATGAGCTAAAACCTGTTAAACCAGACTATTTGCAAGCACAATCACAAACCAACCCCAAACAAAACAATTTCCCAGTCTGGAGAACTTTTGGTTCCTTGGAGGTGTAGGCTGAAACAAGAAATACTGATGCACAGACAAAATGGCAATCTTGCAAATGATTGCCTATCCTGTTCTTAAAACCCTTCAGTGCCAGAAGCTGCATGGTGAGTCATTCCTTAACTAAATCTTACCTCATACCCCGTAGATGAGATCATAAACTATCCAAAATAGGGCATGTCTAAGCATATATAGGAGAAACTCCACAAAAATGACATATTTGTATACTTTAAAAATTTGTAAATGAGTGCTCTTTCTTGAAAAGGAGTTTTCTTTTGTGCGAATTACCTACATTGAATATTTCAGTGACCTCACCCTCACCTCCACATTGTATCTGTAAATAAAAGCATATAGAATCATAAAATCACTTAGGTTGGAAAATGCCTCTCAGATTGTTGAGTCCAACCATTAACATAGTTAAGTCCACCACTAAACCTTGTCCCTAAGTGACACAGTTTTTAAATACCTCAAAGGATGGTGACTCCACCACTTCCCTGGACATCCTGTTCCAAGGCTGGACGAATCTTTTTCCCCTAACTTTCAATCTGATCCTTCCCTGGTGTAACTTTGAGGCCATTTCCACTTGTTCTATCACTTGTTATTTGGGAGAAGAGACCTCACTACAATCTCCTTTCAGGCTGTTGTAGGGAGTGATAAGATCTCCCCTGAGCCTTCATTTCTTCAGGCTAAACAACTCCATGCTCCCCATAAGACTTGTATTTAAGGCAGTCTACTTCTGCTCCATCTGAAGAGAGAGAAACCAGTTATTAACTAGTGAGAAGCAACAGCCTTTTTCCCTCAAATAACCCTAAGGGATCAAAATAGAAATAAGTACAGTTATCTCACGAAATGTACCAACATCTCAGTATATAGCTAGATTTGCCATTTTTTTTGTGTAGTCATTCTGCTGTTTCAATATAAAATACTTGTTTGTGAGGGTTTTTTTTGGTATTCACTAAAAGAAACTCTCTAAGTCGTCACAGCTGGTGTGACTGTGCAAATTCACTTACAAATTCAAAGCAGAAAGGTCAGAATGAGATCACTACTCAAAAGCATGTCATACAGGTGAGACAGGTAGGAATAGATACCCTTTTTTATAAAATGTGCATATTGAACATGGACAGTATGTTCTGACATTTAAAAAAATGTTTCCTTTCTTTTCTACCATGCATATTTAACATAACTCAATGTCATGAATATATAATTTACTATTTTCCAGTGATAATAGCAGAATGGAGAACATAAAGTATTCAAAAGACCAGAAATGTGAAAGATAAGGTTGCAATCTCAGATACATATCCTTAGCAGCTAATATATTACTCAGAAAATCAGAATTCACAGAATGATGCACTCTATAAAATCAGGAGCAGTGTTTTCAACATCATTCTACAAAGGAAGAGAGAATATTGATTAGTATTTGCCAGTGGTATGGTTTAGGAGAACATGAATTTTCTACTTGCTCTCTGTAAGTTCTGTATTTAAGCCAGAACTTATATATTATTATTAATTAGTCATTTATCTAAACTTCCTTCTTGATTGATTTTTTTTATTCCCCTTTTAAAAGAGATTTTGTTTGGTTTGTTTTTTATTAGATTATTTCACTTGGTTTGGCTTAGGATTTCTTTTGGGTTTGTTCTCTATTCTTCTTGCAGCCTGTGATTTGGCAAGATAGTCTCTCATGTAACTTTAAGATAGCCAAACCAATGTGTGTAGAGTTGGCTTTGTCTTTTATGTGTTGTTTACGGACACTGGTGTAATTTTTCATTGTATTGTTTTGATAGATTTGAGGCTGAATTTGTTTTAAATTTGATAGATTGTTTCTTAGTTTCCCTGCATCTATGCTTTATTTATGTTAGCTGTGTTTTTCTTGTGTGATCAGGGCCCGGTTTAATGAAGAGAAAAGGGAAGGGAGGGAAGGGAAGGGGAGGGGAGGGGTGATCGTCTAGTCTAGCTGCCTGGCCAATTCAAGGCTGACAAAAAGTTAAAGCATGATGTTGAGAACATTGTCCAAATGCCTCTTAAACACTGTCAGGGCCTGAAACACCTCTCTAGGAAGCCTGTTGCAGTGTTTAATCACCCTCTCAGTAAAGAAATGTTTCCTGATGTCCAGTCTACACTTCGTGTGGTGCAGCTTTGAACCACTCCCATGTATCCCATCACTGTGTAGCAGGGAGAAGAGATCAGCACCTCTCTCTCCACTTCCTCAGGAAGATGTATAGAGCACGGTCTTATTCCTCTTGCTGTTTTTTGCATAGAATTGTAGAGAATGCTAAAATTTGTTCATTACTTTTCTTCTGAAAAAGAAACAGATTTTTACAGAAAATTCCTAACATGTACTACATTCAATTCTACATAAGAAGAAAGCACAAGAGCTGTGTAAAATTTCAATTTCCCTTAACAGTGTCAGAAAAGGCTGATCTAGGATATCACAAAACATGTTGACCTTGTGCTGTCCTCTGCATCAGAGTGAACTTCACCCTATAGTAGTAATGGCAGTAGTAACAACAGTAATTGCAAACAGAGCTATTGGACTACAACCCAGCCAGGACAATTTCAGGACAGCTACTATACAGCTCAAATCACTGAGCAAGCAGATGCTTAGCAAGCTACTATTATATCTTTCAGTTATTGACAAAGAAAATCTCCTGGGTACCATCAGGGCACCCTATTGCTGTAGTAAAGCTGCTTAAAACAGAACCTATCAGGAAAAATTGCTCAAAAAAAAAAACCACCCCTAAACCAAAAGAGCTCTAAACTAAAAAATCTCAAAGATCAACACACCAGGGAATAGGCTATTATGGTGCAACTCATATTGTCCAGTGTTACAGTGTTCTTCAGGGTATATAGTGGCAACAGGAATGTCCAAACAAGGGTTGAAATACCACCTCAGAAAAGCTGTTTGATTTATTCTTGCTGAGGATTTGTAAGAAGCTTGAATGCTTAAACATATGCCTAGCCTCTACTAGGGAAATACTGAGTTGTCTTTTTTTTGGATTTGGTTTTGCTGCAAGTTTAAGAATATATAGGGAATGGGTGAAATGATAGATTGATATGCAGATACATAGATACTTACAATGCAAATATTTTCCTTTTGATAAAGGAAAGAAACCTTGTGACACAAAAACCATTGACATGCTCAATGATATGCAGGCAAACATATCTGTCAGAATGAGATCTTTTGTATGAGCAATTCTTGTTTATGCCTCTGCAAATACATGCACACATATCACAATCCCAGAATATGCTGATTTGGCAGGGACCCACAAAAATCGCGGAGTCCAACTCCTGGTCCTGCACAGCATCTTCCCCAAGAATCACACTCTGTGCCCAAGGGTATTTTTAAAATGCTTCTTGACTTCTGTCAGCCTCAGTGCTGCAACCAGTTCCCTGGGGAGCCTGTTCCAGTGTCCAGCCACCCTCTGGGTGAAGAACATTTTTCTAATATCCAACCTAAACCTCCCCTGACACAACTTCAGGCCATTCCCTCAGATCCTTGTCACTGGTCACCACAGAGATCAGTGCCTGCCCCTCCCTCCTCTTCCCATCACAAGAAAGATGTAAACCATGATGAGGTCTTCCCTGAGTCTCCTCTTCTTCAGGCTGAACCTATCCACAGCGCTGCTTTCCAGCATCTCATTCCCCAGTCTGTCTGTACATCCATGGTTGCTTCATCCCAGGTACAGAATCCAGCAATTTCCCTTGTTGCACTTCATATGGTCAGCCCTCTAATTTGTTGAGGTCTCTCTGCAGGGCCTCCCNGGTCACCACAGAGATCAGTGCCTGCCCCTCCCTCCTCTTCCCATCACAAGAAAGATGTAAACCATGATGAGGTCTTCCCTGAGTCTCCTCTTCTTCAGGCTGAACCTATCCACAGCGCTGCTTTCCAGCATCTCATTCCCCAGTCTGTCTGTACATCCATGGTTGCTTCATCCCAGGTACAGAATCCAGCAATTTCCCTTGTTGCACTTCATATGGTCAGCCCTCTAATTTGTTGAGGTCTCTCTGCAGGGCCTCCCTGCCCTTGGAGGAGTCAAAGCTCCTCCCAGTTTTGTATTGTTTATGAATATATGTAGGGGTTTATATAAATGTAAATTCAAAGCACACAAATGGCTGCCTGCTTTTGTTTCATTTTTTCATGGGGAAATCCTTAAGGTCTATGACTATATGATAATAGCAAGCTATACTGAGTAAAATGTGATAAAATAAAATGTTCACAGACAGATCAGCCATTAAACAGCTAACCAAATAAAATAAAGATGATGAGTTCCAAAAGTGCTACTTATTGGAGAGCTTAAAACACATGGAGATTTTAAGGACCTCTCTGAAAAAAATTGCTCTTTCTGGGTAACATTAGGAATACAGTAGTTAATATCTGGGTTTGGTTTTGGTCTTAATTTCAATACGCTTTTGTTAATCAAGATTATTTCTAAACCACTTTTGGAGACAGAATTTTTTTCTGATGTTGTTTATTTTTAAACAGTGATAGTTATTTGTAATTCTTTAAATAGACTACCTGCAAACAAACACTCTAGCCTTGATGGGTTTTCATTTAAAAAATTAAATATCACATTTATATTACATAGAACTTTGTGAAAGTGCAGTGTGTAGTGATTACTGTCATACTGTTGTTGATCAGCATGTGAAAATTGCTTTTAAAATTGTGGAAATTGCTACTCATTGTTAAAATTATACACTTTTCATAAATGTCATGCTATTTTTAAGTTAATAAATTTTCGTATAATGGATATGGGGTATTCTTAGAGCAAAGAAAAAAGTCAGAATTAAAATCAAACTTTAAAGAAAAGAAAATTTGCATTTTGCAATGCAATAACTTTATTAAATTGTTTACGTTTTTCTTAAATGAAAGCAAATGTGAAATGAAATTAAGAGTCTGTTGCCAAGATGTTCAAATGGAAATTCAGCAGCAACTGTCAGAAGCGTTTTTCTATGTTTGTAAGTGTGACCTGTCCTCCCATGATATACACTGAGCTCTGTCAGGAGACTTGAGTCTACAGTTAGTTTTTCTGGTGTGAGTGTTAGCTGGGAGTGAGATTTTTCCCTTCCATTACTAGCTGTGTTCACATAAGATTATAGCATAGCATAGGCCTGGCTTTATTCATGACACATAAAGCTAAAATCTTGCATAAGTCTTTGTGAGATTGATGCCTTTGATTTTAAGTCCTTTAAGACCATGTCGATGTTTTCAATAGTGTTTTGTTTATAGACACTACATTAGCTCTGGTTCCTGAGTGAGTCTCTGAAGGACTGCAGAAATAAAAATTATAATTAAAAGTAATAGGTATTTACAAAGTGTATGGTGCAACTTGCAGGAATTTATGAAGCTAAGAAAAGAGTCTTATAAAAATCGGGAGGAGGAGAGGATTTTATGATCTACAAAATCCAATAGATAACAGGCATACAAGATGCCCACACAATTTGTACCAGTGTAAATGAAATAGTTTTCTACTTTAATAAATACTTTGGGGAATATGAGGCAAAAAGGTTCTTGTTCCTTTTAATTTTAAAGCAGACTACCCCTCTTAATTACTGCATTCAGGCAGTCACGTACCACATATAACAGTTGCAGCCGATGAAGTCATGGAATGCTTTAAATCAGAGGAGGCAAGAAGGATTTAAAAAGGAGAATATTGTATTTGTTGGAGTTTTCTTTATATCACTCTATGAGTAAAAAGAACATGAGAGAAATAAGTCTGAGAATCCATCTTATTTAATGAAGTCAATGTAAATATATTATTTAGAGTTTATATTTCTTGGATTAAATACGTTTATTTAGTAACTTAAAATGCAAGATATATTCAAAGCATGTTTTAATTTTCAGGACATCTTCTCAAAAAATAATTAAATCCAAAAATTTGACAATAATCAAAGTAATTTAAAAATCAGTCATAAAATTACGACATATTTTCCCCTGGGATCTGGATATTTTCACTTGTGAAATACTGTATACGTGTCATTTCATTATTCTTACATTTCAAGGAAGGTTTTTTTTGTTAAACTGAGGTCCTTGGAA
This sequence comes from Dicrurus megarhynchus, assembly GCA_013399195.1. Lineage (NCBI taxonomy): Eukaryota > Metazoa > Chordata > Aves > Passeriformes > Dicruridae > Dicrurus > Dicrurus megarhynchus. The sequence continues at coordinate 1,578,888 of VXAD01004809.1, forward strand.
TGTGTCCAAATCAGTATCTTCAGTTTTTTGACATTGAAATGCTGTCTGATGAGTAATGCAGTTGCTTTTTAAAAAAACCCAAACAAATAAACAAAACTGTAAAGCTTTAAGGATATCAATTACTCCAGAACACCATTACTGATCAACGATATAGGAACACAGGATATAATTCAAGTCAAATGTCAGCAGTAATTTTGTCGCGTATGTGCTGGCACAGTATATGGAAGGCACTGAAATCTCTAACCAAAATGTGAAACAGAAATAACAAACATACGTAGAAAAGGAGATGTAAAAAATATTTTGAATTATGGCTTTATGTAGAATGAAATGAAACAGCAATTTCACTACCTGTCCTTCTTTTAAGGCATGGAATAAAAAATGCCATGTTGGGATGCACATTATGTATAACAATCAAACATTGGAAGAACTTGATGGTGTTCACTCCTGGTCTTGCTTATTAGGTTTGACATGGGTCAAAGTCTTCACTCTGAGAATCTGTTTTAGAAGTTTTAGAGAAGTTGCTCATGATTTAATGTGCTGTAAATCAAACTGAAGTGAGATCAACCTTAACTGAGACTTGCAATGCAACCTAGTGCTAGGTACAATTTTTCATAAGTAAAAATTCTGTCAGAATGTGCTAGGTTGATCAGATATGATGGAATACACCAGCTGCTTTCCAAGATATTGGTGAAAATTTTGTAATTAGCCCTCCCCCCCCCGCCCCCCCATATTTTAATTTATATTGTATACAAAAATGTGTGGCTACACATTATTTCCAATGGCACACAGACTTGAGGAAATTCTACTTCCATGGTCACCTTCCAGTGAAGTAGTTCTATTGGTAACAGTTACTTTGGGGTCTCAGATTGCCACTTTTCTCACCCATCGAGGCACATTTATGCTGATTATGGCCTGGAACAGATGGCTTGGGGACTACTTGTTCTTGTGGGCCAGGGGCAGCACTCATTAATAACTTGTTGCTCCAGAGTGTACAAGGAATGGTCAGTAGTTTCTCTAGGAAACCTCCTCAAGAGACAATCAAAGACACATATTCATTGCACCCAGCTTGGTTAGCCTGCTCCAGCACAGAGGGACATCTTGAAACCCAGATGTAATTGCTAAGTTCTGCTTCTGACAAGTTGTAAGCTCAGAGGTTCAGATGAGGAACTGTGTTTTGATTAGGCTAATTCATAGCTGTCAGTATGGATAATGGACTGATGTGGAAATCACTAGCAGAAGAAGCAAAAATAAAAATAAAAATTAATTTTCACAAAATGAAGGTCTTGGTCTGAAAATCTTACAGTCTAAGCAGATGATCGATCACTTTTTAGACAGATAAGAGTACAAAATCCCCTTCAAAAAATGACAAAAGCTTCTGCTTAACTTTTCTTTTATTCAAGGTGTCATATTAGTAAAGACAACATCAGCAAATTTCTGCATGTAGAAGCAACTCCATCAACCCAAGCTGTAGGTAAAGAAATGGCTGCTTCTGTCCCTTAAACTTCATACATATATGTTGCATTCTTTCTGTGTAGGGTTCTGGTGGATTTATAACATGTGGCAGAATATCAGCAGTGCAGATTTCATGAGCCATCATTAAAATATGTAAATAATGTTGGTCTTAATATAACATAACATAAAATTTAATAACTTATTAATACCTTTGGTTTACAGATGGGGATTACCTTGATCCTTGTCACCCCTGGAGAGTCAAGAAATTCCATATAGTGAAAGCCTTATATGCCCTATATTAATAAAGTGAAATTTCTTAGCATTCCCAGGAGCTTTACAGTGAAATGTTATACCTAGTCAGCGTGCCAGTAAAGCAACATTATAGAAGGCAAGTATTTTTTTAAGAACAGTTTATGGGTATTTCTTCTAGTATCTGCTAAAAATAATTTCATAGATCATGAAAAAACCATTAATTTACATTCAGTTGTGGGGTTTAGATTTTAATTTGGGGGTTTGATTAATTAAATATACCCTCTGTAATTTAGTTGCCAAGCCAGAAGGAGGTTGATATGTCACCAATGATTTGCTAATACATCCATTTTGCAGTTGAATGAAAGAAATATTTGCCCAAGTGTATATTCATGCTGCAATGGGAAGTGCCCCATTGTAAGCTGAGGCTCAAGTGTCCAAAAATGTTAATGCTGTCACAGCTGGTGCTGTGGTAATGAGTCATAAATGATGACAAATGGAAAAAAAAGGTAGTCTTGTTCCATTTAGCCATAAAACTACTGTTTTCTTACAAACTAATAGAAGCACATACATTAAACAAACAATCAAACAAACAAAAGCCTGGAGATTGTTAGTAGTTTTTATTCTCTTGTATTTAGCTTTTGTTTTAATTTCTATTCCCTGAAGTTACAGGGTTTTATGGATTTTTTTTAAAGGGCTGGGTATAAAATGGGAGTACTGCAGACCCGAGGATACAAATCCCTCTGTAAAGCAGTGAGATGGGTCAGAGGAACAATTTATAACAAATAATGGCAATACTGTAATTTAAACAGGTATAAAGAAATAATAAATTTTAGTGGGAAAATTCTGAAAAGCATGGGCTGTAGATAAATTCATTATAATCACTGCTAGGTCAGTGTATCAGATACAGTAAATATCTACATAATAATGGGACACTACTGTGGTTAACTGAATACTGATATTGTCTGTCTCTGTGGCTAGGGTTGTCATCATGAAACAGAACTGCTGGAAGACATAGCTGCTGCTGAGAGTCTCTTTAAAACCTGAGAGATGTTATCATATGCAGTTTGCTGTTACTGTAAAGTTACATTTTACTGTCTTTGTCGCAACAGGTTTTGGTGAACTCAGAGAAGACTTTCTGAGAGCTGTTCAGGGCCTCATGAAGCAGGCCAGAAGGTTCAGGTGAACACAGATCGCACAAGTTCATTTCCAAACATTTTTTAAGTGTTTGAACATAGTTTTTGATACAAAATTCAGACAATCCAGTGAACCTACTCATAATGTGCTGTGAAACTGCAATGATCAAGGTAGTTTCTGATCTTCTGCTCACAAGGGAGAATTTTTCTAAATTTAAAAAAGCTATAGTTTTTCCAGTAAGAGTAACTGAGAAGAACTATAGTCATAAATCTAATTTCAATTATGAATCAATAATTAAGACATTTTTTATGCAGTAATCTGATATTTTCATTCCCATTTATCATTAATTTCTAAAAGAAGAAAGAAAAGAAAGAAAGAAAAGGCTTCTTGAAAGTTTGACACTATATCAGCAGGAAAAAAACCCCAACAAAACAACTAGAAGTGTTCCTTTAATTTCAAACATCAAATAGAGGGTCAACTAGCTTAAGCACCCTTCCACAGCAGTCCTCTTGCAGCTGATGCTCCCCAGGATCTCTCCATGTCTTGCCTGCTCTTCCATTGTACAGCACAAATGATTCTGCACTTGCAGGGTGAATACACCTGGCTGAAAAAACAACCCAAAATCGAAGATGTTATTTTTCAGGGGAAACATTTACCCTATCATTTCCACTGCAGGTAAGCAAGCTTGTGAAACACCAAGGCTAGTAAAAAACCCAAGAATCCAGGGTCAGAGCAGGCACTTCTGCACTTCTGAAAGAAAACTAGCTTCTAACAGTGATCTAACTAAGGCCAATTTATTTCAGGTGTCATGGCAGGTCCTTTGCAAGGAACTTGTCCATGCTTATCTTGAAAAAGCATAACGTGTTCTTCCTTATTTTCTGGTTGCCTTTAGGCTCCAGCCACCAAAGAAACACAAGTAGCAGAGCTGGCACCCTGTGTTCACAAGAAGCAGACACCTTCTGTGTCAGAAACGAAATTTGGCTCCCGTCGTTACAATGTAGTGAATAGCAGATGAATGTAGGTCAGAAACTCAGTTCTATTAATACTGAAGTGTTTTCAGGAAAAAGTTTAAAAGAAGGATTGGTTGTTTTATTTGGTTTTGTCGTTCTGCCTGGCCTAAGGTCTGACACATTTTATTTGAGTCTTCTGCATTCAAACAGAGAAATCCAGACACATAACAAAATCTTTGGAAGTTATTAGCTTGATCAACAAGCACTACTCAAACAAAGCCTTGCCTAGAAGAATGGAGAGATGAACAGGAGAGCAGCCTTCTAATCTTTTATGCAGATTTCATTTTTGCTAGTTTTGGATATCAAAAAGGCATTGCTGACAATTTTCAGCTTTTTATCACTTTGGTAAATTTCAAGCTCTACATTGACTTTGTTTAGTTGATTCAAGGTTTACAAGGAAGAATATGTACAATTTACTTTTAGACCAGCTAGTATAATTGATAAAAGAGTGAGTTTTGAGGCCCTTGCTATCTGAAAGAGGTAGCAAACTTCAGTCAAAATACAGGCTGACAACATTTGTTCTGAGTTTAACTTAATTATGTGAGTTTGGGTTTTCTTAGTGCTTGACTAAGCTTTTGACAACTTGTGAAGTGGTATGTGAGTACTGCTGAGACTGGGAACAAGATGTTGTTTTATAAATATACTTGGCAGAGAAAAAGAGGAATTCATAGTGGAAATTAGCTTATAAACACTCAAGAACCAGGATATGTGAAGTAAAATGGGTTTTGGCAAGCCCATTCAAGTAAATTTACCTAGTATATAAGCCTAAGGGAAGACTAAATTTTTCCATTCACCCATCATTCATTCTCCTGCTCCCATTTCAGCTTCCAAAACCCATTCTTCCCTCAGGGAAAACTACTTACTGTGATTTAGCTGGGGAAAAAATGGTATCAGATCCTATACAAGTCCAAAAATGCAAAATCATGACACTGCTCTTAAAGTCTGACTCACCATAAGCCTAGCCAGCTCCTGGGTACATCTATGCTCCTCTGTTAAAACAGAGGTTGATAAGGGAGGTAAGTAGGCTTCTGCCTGTGGCCCTAGGGCACAAGCTGTTCAAGAATGACTGCAAGATCTTGGAGGTAAGTTCCTTAGGGAAGTTCCCACGGTCACACAACAAAATAAGGAGAGTCAATATGTTGTAGCAAGGTAAATTAATATGTGCCTATATATGTACATACATACACACACACACATATATATATAAATCATAGTGAGAGCTTTAAAATACTCTAGCAAGTTTCCCAGAAAGACAGAGAAACACACCTGAGCAACCTGAGAATAAACTTCAGAATTATCCTTGATTAGAGCATACGTGCCAGAGACCAGCAAGGTCAGACATGGCACCCTCAGACACTGCACCCTAAGGGAAATGGATCCTGGAGACGAAATATGCAGAAATCTACACCAGAAATGCACAGATGCTGATGTCTTACCCCTTTAGCGCAGATGAATTAGGAAACATACCTTTGTCCTTTGAGATGCCATGTGTCTGTTCTCATCCAATTTTAGTGTAATGATATGCTCCCTGCCACCCCAAGATCCCTGGAAAGAGACTTGGGCACAGGAATTGTTTCCTTTAAGCTGTGTCCCTGATCTTAAGTCACAGGTCCAAGGAGCGATATAAAATAGGAATAGTCCATGCAACAGCTTCTTTTCAGTCCTTCTGCCTCCCATTTGTACCATTTTTGTTTGGGTGTTGTTTTTTAATGTAAGTGCATAATCTTGAGCAGAAACAGATGTCTTATGTCTTCTGATCTTTCCTTTTTTTTCAATGAGTTTTACTTTTTTTTTTTCCTTTTTAGTATTGATGCCTATTTGAGATTGATTGGTGCTTAAATTGCTTAATCTGTAATGGAAGAAAATTTTCAGGATCTCTTCTGCTTTGTGATTTCTACAACCCTTCCTTTTAGGCACAACATTTTTACAGAGAAGAACTTTTTTTAACAATCCTTATTTTGAGATATTTTTACTGCCTTTTCATGAATTGTCAAGATGAAAGCAACTATTAGAAAGTTCTAAAACCTGAAAAAATATATATAAAAGGAGATAATCCAAATATATTTAACATTTCTAAACGTATTAATTTTCTCTTTTCTCCTTAAATGCAGTGAGTATAACATCATGAAAAGTGTGAAAAGGCTCCATTCTCTGGTGGATTTTATAAGAATCACTCTAAAAGTTTTGAAATTCTATCTATTTTAGCAACTTGCTTAAGAAATTTTGAGACTCTGTGCATAGTTAACTATACACAGTCAACTCATCTGACCTTTTATGTAAATAAAAAATTACTATATTTTTTACTATATTAGATTGTGTTTTAATGATAAATAGACATACTGCAAAATAGACAAATCTGAAACACCGCTAGAAACACAGGAATAAAGAGATATCATCTACATGAATTCTTTACTGCCTTCTTACCTTTACACACCTCTGATAAGATTTAATTTTCCTAATGCTTCAAATAAACCATGTTTCCTGAAAATAAAACTTATCCTGGTGATCAGAAAACTGAGGACACTGAAGATGTTCATAGGTTGAGTGGTGGACATTTTCTACTTGTATTTCTCCAAGGTTTTTGGTAGGGTTTCTCACAGCCCCCTCCTGGAGAAATTACTGTGTGACAATCTAGACAAGGTGTCTGTGCAGTGGGTGGGGACCTGGCTGCCTGGCCACACCCAGAGAGTGGTGGTAACCAGCTCCTTTGGAAATTGGCAACTTCTCACAGGTGGGGTCCCCGCAGCATGGGTGTCGGACTTTACTCTCTGTGATGTCTTCACATGGAAGTTGGGTTCAAGTGTATCCTGATAAAGTTCACCAATGATTACAAACTGAGTGGGGAAAGAAACCTTCAGAACTCTGCAGGAAGGCCTGGATAGGCTGGAGGAGCAACAACTAAAAGCATTGCACATGGCAACATATAATCCAGGAATACAGCACTGGGATCTACCCATTTGCATAGGAGCTCTGTGGAAAGGTGCCTACAGGTCCTGGCAGACAATAAGCTCAAGGTGAGTGAACAGTATGCTGCTGCAGCAAAGAAGCAAGTGGGATTCTAGCTTGCATCAACAAGGGCATCACCAGCAGAGATAAAGAAACCATTATTCCACTCTATTTAGTGCTTGCCAGGCCACATCTGCAATACTGTGTTCAGTTTTAGTCCCTGCTATGCAATAAAAGTTCTGGACAGGCTGGTGACGGTCCAAAGAAGGACAACAAAGATGATCAAAGGACTGGGAAGCCTGTCAAGGAAAGCCTGAGGGAAATGGATTTGTTCAGCATTGAGAAAAGAAGGCTTGGGGAAGACTTTCTCACTATGATCCAGCATTTAAAGGGTGACTGTAAAGACGGAGGCTCCCTCTTTCCAAGGAGTCATGTGGAAAAGATGAGGGGTAATATACACAAATTAGTCCTGGGAAGATCCTGATTAGACACAAGAGGAAAATTCTTGACAATGAGAACAATCAGCCATTGGAATTATCTTCTCAGAGACTACTCTGGCACATTCTGTTAGGTTCCCCAGAAATGGACAGTTTTAAGATTCAGTGGGGCAGGGTGTTGGACCATCTTATCTAGGCCATGTTTTTGCCATGAAATGTTGGACCAGGTGATCTCTTTCCAACCTGGTATTCCACGACTCTATGATTCTATGATTGAAAATCACTACCTCTCTTACAAGAAATACTTTCACCCTGGGAGACTGATAAAATCTCTGAGACCTATTTCTCCTTTCTCTCCTGGGACATAAACTCCTATTTTTAAAATAAAACAAAAGCAATCCTCCAGGATTTCCATTCTTTCTTCTCTTGTCCCACATGCTCCATTGAAATTTTATTCGCCTCTGCCTGATTCTAGTTTTTTCCAGTTTCCTAGCAGCATATGAACCTGGAAGTAGTTCTGCAGTTACATTATTTGTAGAGAAATAGTTATACCTCACCTCATTTTTGGCTTGCAACTCACTTCCTAGCATGTTAGAAAACACTATTTGTACAGCAGTAGTTGTTCACTTGGACACATTTCCAGACCTCCATATCTCAGATTTGCATCTTTCCCAGCCTCAATGCTATTGTCACTATATATTTTGATTTATTTTTCTTTATGTGTGCAGTTTTTCTACTTTACTGTGTTGAATTTCATCTTAAAGACTTCTGACCATTTCATCAATTTATCAGGATCAATTTAAATTCACAAGTTGTCCTCTGAAGGGTTTGCAGCACTCAACTGTTTACTGTTGAGTGTCAAGGCTGATAAGTCACCTAGCTTGTTAATGAAACCATTAAAAACACAGGACATAAGACAGATCTCTGCAGGGCCACCCACATCAAGCATCTTCCTTGTTTCTTGACAGCAAACTGTTGATAGCTGCTGTTTAAGCTTGATAATTTCAACCTGATGTGAATCTGCCTGTTGGTAGTTTAATCCATTCCATATGACACTGAAGCCTAGAGAAACATAGCACTCCATTAAAAGGTATTTATAAATTGCAAATAGACGAGCTTCCTGTCCCATAGAAGTTCATTTCTATTGTGCATGAAATGCTGTCTGGAAAGACAAAGACACTGAGCAATCTATGAGAACACAAATTCTGTCGTAACGTGACATTTTCACCCATATTGTCTTCCGTCTCTGTATTCTGTACAGATAATTGCATAGCAATATGCTTACTTTTCACATTCCAGCCAGTCAGCCATCCTATTATCGTTCTCATCACTCATACAACCTTCAAAAAGTGTTAACAACTATCCGCCACCTCCTTCCATTTCCACACCTGAGGCGAATATACATTGAAGCCTTGTTCCATTGTTAATTCAGTTTGTATGGGATATAGACCATTTTAAACTGAAATGGGAATAATCTTTACAGTTTTCTATTTACAATTTTATGCTTCCTGTCATTCTGAGCAAGTGAAATACTGGACTTATAAAAAATAAATCAAATTACTTTGGTTTTCTTCTATATCAAAACAAAAACAATCTTGAAAATCTTCTTTGTTGACTAGAATTTTTTATTTCCACTGAGCTGTGGTCTATTTGTCTTAATTTGAAAATTAATCCAACACATTTTTACAAACTCCAGAAAAATATTTTTCTCCTACTTATATCGTCATAACACTTTTTTGAAAAGCAAGGAAACAAAACGTATTATTTGATAAAGCTGAAGATACCATCAACAAAAACCCTACCATTTTGTTTTCTGCTTTAGACAAGTTTGGAGCTGGCTGTGGGTGGTCTTGAAGGTAATGACAGAGACCTTGAATTTAGTATGATGTTTCACGAGTAGAGCAATATATTGAACAGGCGACAGATTTAATAGGTAGACACTATTTCTTAGGTGGCAAGAGCTGAGGTCATCAGGCTCGGGAACATGTTTCCCAAAAGAGTTGTGGATGTCTGATCCCTGGAAGTGTTCATGGCCAGGTTGGATGGGGCTTTGAGCTATCTGATCTAGTGGAAGGTGTCCCTGTCCATGGTAAGAGGGTTGGAACCCGATGGTCTTTAAGATCCCTTCCAAACCAAACCAAACCAAACCAATCTATGATTCTATGATTCAGGGCACTGTGTGGCATTTGTGTTGCTCAGCCCAGAGATGGATGCAGTTGTGAATAACTGAAGTGACTCCATGATCCATCAGAGAGGAAAAATGTTTTAACCTTACTAGAAATGAAATCACAGTGATACCATTGCATTGATAGTTTGTTGGTATTTCTTTGAATATTTCTACTGGAAGGGCCTCACAGGAATTCATGCTATTTTAGGAAACCTCAGGACAGTTAGAGCCGAATGGATACAATTATGGTCTAGGGGTGAGAAGGGTTTTCACAGAAAAAGCAAACACTTCCTCAAAATAAAAATCACTGAAAATCAGTATTCTGTGGGGAAAACAAACAACCAAAAAACACCACCACCAAAGTAACTTTAACTGAATGATGGAGGCTTATTTTAGCCTCCAGACTTTGGGGGTGGAGGTGGGTGGGTTGGAATTAGTGATCATTTTTAATATATTCATGTGTCATTAATATGATAATATTATCATCCTAACAACAGTTTCATCAGTCATATCATAATGTTTCTGAAAGAGAAAAGGCATATTTCAGAATTTGCTATTGAATTGCCAAATTTTATCTCACATTGTTAGAACCAAAATTTATAATAAAATTTGACAGCTTCATTGAAGAAGTAATTTTCTGTTCAAATTTTGAAAATTAATATCATGATATGTTAAAAGCTTGTTTGTCACACATGTTTAGTACAACTCATTAATCTGATAAGACATTCAGTAACCTGAAAGGAATGTGATATTGCGCTATATTGATGTGACACCTTATTAGGGATTTCATAATTTCTTAGGAATGCCTGTTTGATCTAATGCCATCTGGATTTTTTCAATTTTTTTAATTAGAAGACAAAAGACAAACTTTGTTTCTGTAGGGAGGAAAAGTTTCAAGGGGAAAAAAAGGCAACTATAGACTATTTTAAAAACAGAATTATTCCCAAAAAATCAAAATATTTGATGTTATCTTTTCCCCCAGAAAATACCCCCAAATTGCATTTTAAAATGTAAAATCTGAGGAGAAATTAAAATATTACACCTGAGGACTAGATGGACATTTGAAAAACTTTCCAGTTATGAGCTTTATGATCTTGTTATTTCAGGAAAGGTATGCAGGAATGGGTTGACACATTGAGTATAAGCTCTCTTTCATTCTATTTTATTTTATTTTATTTTATTTTATTTTATTTTATTTTATTTTATTTTATTTTATTTTATTTTATTTTTTAATAGTACTAACACAATTGTGGTTGTCTTAAAGATGCACAATGACATGACCATCACTTCAAGTACTTACAATTTGATTGTTTGCACCTTCAAGCTGCAATTTCTGCTATGACTGCCTGGAGCAGTATTGATTTAAATTTGTCTATGACAATGCACGTGGTTGCCTCCACAGGATGGATTTGTACTCATTAGTGCTTAACTAGAAAAACAACACAAATTAAGGCTTTAAAGTTAAAAACTGTGTGATTCTCTGTGCTCCATTGATTTTAGTTGACTTCTGAATATCTATCTATACACATAAAATCTCCAAATCAGTGTTCAGCACAGCGAAAGAAATGGCTCTAAAGAGGGGCTCACTGTACCAGTGAGTATGCAGGAAAGATGAGTAAAGTGTAAGATAGAAGAAATAACAAGATAATTTTCCTCCAATGTGTAAAAGCCAGTACTTCGAAATGAAGATTTTAAATACCTGTCTTTAACAATTTGTACCAATCTGCTGCAGTTCCAAAGACTGTACTCATTCCCACGTTTTTTGCAATCCCAAATGAGTAAAAAGTAAAACAGTTCCTATGATGTTGTGATATCAACCATCCAGAAAGCCTCATCAAAATTCAGCAACCTTTAATGGCCTCTACTGTCACACTTAAGTTAAAAGAAGAGTGAAGATGTAAATACCTAAAGCCACAAAACTCTATCGTACCTAAATCCATATTACAGAGGTAATGACACTGACATTAATACAGCAAATGCTTTCTGAAGGCTCTTAGGGAAATTCTGAGATGACACTTCCTAGCTCCTGAAAACAGGCAAAATTTTGTAACTATTTTAAATAGGGAGGTTGCTATATTATTCACATCCTATGTTGACAATGTATTTTTATTTCTGTAGAGGATTTATAAATTAAGAACTTCTGTTCATCTTAGCTCTTGAAAAACATTGCAAAACTTTAAAGAAATTTATTTAGGACTTTAAATCAAAAGCAGAGTCCTATCAAACCCAGAAAGTAGAGTGGTCAAAAAACAACATAAAAAACTATTTTTTTAAAATATTTCCCAGTAATAAGGAGATTTAAATTTTATAATATATGACAATTGAACATGCTTTAGAATTCCCTGTTGTAATCTGGACTGCTTTTTTATATAAGGTAACATAGTATTTGATATTAATGTGATATGAAATTATGTTAAAGTCAGTCACCAGCTTGTTTTCTTTTTCCCCCCTTTTTTTCATAGCAAGTAGATATATAGATAAATAAAGTATCTACAAATCTTGCCATGGATTACACAATCTTTTTCAAAGTTATCCACCTATGTGGTGTTAGTGAACAACAAAAGTATCAGATTTCCTACAGTGCTATCAAAAGATTACTGCTTGCAAGCAGATGCCTACTTCTCTGGAATCATCTTGGCTGTTATCTGATATTAAAGCTCTGTCTGATATAACCCAATAATTCAGGCTTTGTCTATAGTTCTAAGAAGTGATAGGTAGGTCCTAAGAGGAATTTGTTCCATTTCAAAATGCCCATCCAACAGAAATTAGATGCATTCATCTCTGAAGATACACACCTTCTTCCATTAACTACAGAAACAGCATAGCTTACTACTTTAGACCAAACTTTTTGGTAGCTGAGGTTAGGTGAGAACAATCTGCTATCGCTCCCTAGTTCCAGAATACCCAGAGCACTATGAAATGTGCTAGCTGCTGCCCCTCTGTTAATCAGTGCTGCAGAATCAGCATATATCTATATTAAATCACAGTGCATGATCAATCTCTCTTGCAACTTTGAATGTTCTGGATTTGCCTTTATCATGTCAAAGGAAAGAGGGAGATAGAAAATCTAGACCTGGAAGATGAAGAAGGGAAAGAAAGGAAATAACAACAAACACATGAAGAACAAAAAACACTGTAGACCTAGATTCTGAAGGCTCTCTTTAGGAATGATATCTTTCACAGGTGGCTTCTGTGGCTCCATTTGCACTACTTTCTTGTTTATATTTATGCTTTGTTCAAGGTGACTTTCTGCTTTTCTTCATACATTGTGTGTTCATATTTGAAACACTAAATACCAATAGATATCTCTCTGTTTGCGTTCTTCAGCGTAGAATTTTTCTAGCTGGCATCTTGGGAGCAGGAAGGTTGAATGCAGAAAAAAAGAGATTATATTCTACAATTAATTTCATATGGAAACATTAATAAACATAACTCCTTCATATAAATATAGCAGTTCCTATATTCAAAATGTGGTTTCTTGAGTAGCTCGATTTACCAAACCACCTGCTCTTGCCAAAAAAAAGCATTCGTTGCTTTTCCTTATTTTAACTCTGCCTACCCCTACTGCTGTTGTAGCAGTATGGTCACATTTTTGAGCCCTGATATGTGTACTATCTTCCAGATCACCAGCTCAAAGTAGGACAGAGTGGTCATCTTCATTCTGGTGCATTTCCTGCCAGGTTAATTCGCTGCATTAGTTCATGGCCGCTGTAGGAAATAGCTGGGGCACAAAGTTTACATTGAAAACATGCACCTGGGTGTGATAGTGGCTGGGGCTTCCCTCTTTTAGTGGAGATGAACATTTAGGTTAACTCATCGAGGTGATTGGAAATGCAACTGCAAGTTGTGGTTTCGTGACCAGTTTAGTACAATCCAAGAGCAGGCTGCTGTATATTCATACCATCTAGTTTTCTATATTAGTGTCTGTATAGTTCTCCAGAGGATATAAAACATGAGTAAGATAACCTAGAATTTATGACTTGTGCTTGTAAATGTGGCTTATTTGATTCACAAAGCTCCTAAAACTGGGGCAGAAATACTGGAAGCTTACTTGTAAGATCTCATCAGTGTTTACAGGACATGTATCAGTGTGGTGACAACATAAAAGGTCCCTGTGGCACTGTAAACTTTCAGTGATGCCACAATATTAGGACACTAGACAGCTTTTCTATTTACAGTTCTGGTTTAGCAGTGTACGTGATTGAAGACTGAAGAACGTGGAAGATCTTAACACTAGTGGCATATGTAGCTAGGACTTACACATTTTCTGAAAAATTTAAAGTTTCAATTCCTCCCAATGTACCTTTCTTCTCAATAGTTTTATCTTCCTTAAAAATTTCTTTAAAAAAAACAAAACAAGAAAATATGTGAGTGAAATGCAATAGTGGTAACTCACCCTCTACTTATATACATATTTTTCTACTGATTTTCTTCAGCAAAAGATTGACTAGTAAAACCTAATTTATGTCTGTAGGTAATTGAAATTTAACAGCTTGTGCTGCATGAAGAACATGTGTAACAATGTGCAGTGTATAACAACTTGAAATCATGGATGACTTTCACTTTATCTCTGGGCATGCCAGGAGACTCTAATAAAGTATGAGACTTTATTGCTTTACTGACACAAAAATGAAACACCAATTTAGTCATAATATCATGTTGGGATTTGTCTGACTCAACTATTATTAGACAGCAGGTCTATGGTTTCATCTCAGCTCCCTCCCATTGCTAAAGATGCTAAAGACAAGGTGGGATGAATCATCCTCTGTTGAGTTTCTACTTAACTAAATAAGTTAGACTAGCTTTGAGATCATGCCTTACTTACCTAGCAAAAGCAGAATAAGAATAATCTATTGTCTGCAATGAACTCTCTTCAAGTGAGTGGCTTATTAGTTAGTAATTTTATGTATACCGGGTAAGTTTTTGGGGTGTGCTGGGAAATATTAAATCTCACTTCATCTGGACAGATGGTACCACTTCCTATTGGTGTAAGCTAGCAGAAGTGTCTCCTACACCAGGTGAAATGTTCACTTTTCTAGTACAGGAAAAGGAGGGAATGTAGGAGCAGACTGATGCTGGGGTATCTCTCCATTATCTCTTATTAACATTTCTCCAGTTTTTGCTATGCTGGACAGTGTACAATGCAGGACATGCAAAGTTTCTGCTTGCACTTTCCCCTAGATATAAATAAAACTTGGATGCACTAGAGAACAAAATGTTTCATACTTGGTGGTATTTAATATGTCACAACTATCTACTGAGTGTGTCGAAATGTCACTTCCAGCTGATAGCCCAGTAATATGTGAAAGGTTCTCAAAGGTTAAAACTTAAGACTGCAGTTACCTCTGGCTTTTTCAGGAGAGGGATTTGTTCTTAAACTTCTGAAAACCTGAAAAGTGAGATATCTGTTTTGCAAATGTACTCAAATTTTAGATCAGTGGGGCATTGTAGTAGCTGCTTAATGGGATTCGTGGAATGCTGCCTCTGCAGTTTATGAGCAGAGGCTTATAAAAGGTGGGTAATAATGAGTGGTTTCAATTACATATATTAAAAAATCAATGTCAACACTTTTAAAAGAAAATAAAACATTGCTCAACTCATACATGTAGTATCCAGGCTGATTGCTTCATACTGAAACACCTGTGGGGCAATTCTTTTTTACAAGCAAAATGAAGTGCATAAAGAAGATCATAGTTAATCGCTGCCTATTTGAAACAGTGATTATATAAAGTATCAGCAATTCCTCTGCATTCAAATAATTCATTTTGGACTTACTCCACCTTAGTCTTTTAACATGATGCAAAAATATGCAATATTCTGCATTAACACCTGGGAAAATGCAAAGGCCAATTGGATCCACAGTGCTTTCTTAAGGCCAATACTTTAAATACACTATCAGGATTTCTGCTCCAGAGGTGACTCTTCTAACTCACTGATATCAGAGTTGAAGTCCTAAGAAGCACATTGTCATCAACAGCCAGCATACCTTATCACACTCCCATTGCAGTGTGTGCCTACAGCACTGTCACCCTCTGGGTAATCTCAGCTTCTCTTTAGATGGTTGTGCCACAAATCACTCAGGAATGGCAGCTCTTTGGGAGCAGGGATGTACATATCTCCACACAGAGCAGCAACCCCTCGGTCCTCCACCTGCAGCCACAGGGGACTGGGAGGATCGATCGGCTACTGAGTCTTCACTCAGCAACCACATCTAAATTATAAAAACTGGAGGAAACAGACCCTGCATGAGCTCCCATACGCTGAAGTGGGATTTTTTTCCTTGTTGGAAGATGTAAATGCAAATGATGTGTTTAAAAAATCAGGAAACAGATTCAAAAAGCAAAGAATAATGACATTTTTCCCCCTGCCTGTGCACAAGCACAGCTATTTTTTTACATTTTTCCTATTTTTAAGGCATCATCAAGACTCTATTCAATGTACAAAACCCAAAGATTAATGAAATGTATCTCTAAATTATATTTTTTTATTACAAAATATGACAGGCAGATTAAAATTTCTTCTCTAATAAATAGCATGTTAATATTGAAAGCTTTTGTTTCATTTACTTTGTTGCCCACTGCAATAAACAGACAGAATTAACCACAAAATATCCCATTTCTTTTGAAGCTTATATAATTATTACATTAAAAAATAAAAATAATATCCAATAACTTTGGAAACTATTTTTTGGTTACTTAACACTACATACCTTCTTTCCTACCGAGAAATTAATATACCAAAAATGTAGTTGTCTTATTATAGTACTAGAATTATTCCTTCACCACAAGAAACCATTTAACTGAAATAATGACATTAAGAATGTCTGCATTCTCAAGAGGAGGAGTAGGGGGAAGGATAAATAAAGATTTAAAAGAATTCTTTGATTACCTGTGAGCTATTTGATTTAATTGAATCAGAATCTGGTGATTCAGTATGAATGAAGTAAAGTCTCACTGACTGACTGCCTGCCTGTAAATTACATTTCATTGTCTTTTTCACTTTCTAACGATAAAGAACTGTGAATTAGCAGAATTATGAATCTCAAATAAAAAAAATCTAAATTCTGCTCTAGGTGGTATATGATATTAGCAGGAAAAAATGACATCAAGAGAAACATTTTTCTGGTGTTAGAGAGCACTTTTGAAATTTCATGAGAAGTCATCATGTTTTCTTTCTTTGTTTACCTGTAGCAAACAGTTCCAAAGTCTATATTGTTACACTTAATTTGATTCACTTTTAAAAAATATGGTCATTCTATCTTTATAACAGATTAATTAATGTTATAAAAAATATATAGCAAAGTCTTTAGGTGTATGTTCTTCAATTTGAAAAAAATTAAGAATATTTAGAAATTCCCAAGAAGAGGACTATGTTAAATTGAAATTATGAAATTATGAACATTTATGTAGAGAGGACTTTCCTGCTATTTCTTGATACTTCTCTGCTCACAGGTCTGTAGATTTATATGTAGATCAATAGCTTCTATGTTGTACTGCACATCTGTATCCCATGGATAATCCACTATAAACATCAAACTCTAGGAAAACTCCCAGTGCCCAGGCTGACTTCCCCACATGGGTCATATTTTCTACAATTTTTTTCCCTGAAACTTAGCTGCATTTGACTGTACTGTGCATTTACGCCCAACTTTACCAGACTATATTTTATCAGTAGATGATCCTTTATACCATTCATCATCCCTTTGAAAACTTAATCATATTCCTACTATATGATAACTGATAAAACTGTCAAGCAGTCTCACGTCAGAAGTCAGTTCCTGAAGGATTTCCCTGGAACATGGTTCCTCATGCCAATTTCATATTTTGCAGTTAGATTTGGAAGCCTGTCAGTTTTGCAGATTTCAGACCACTTCATGTGTCATGTGAATTTTGTGTCACTCTTCTACGGGACTTGTCATGTTACTTATTCATGTGGAAATACTGCAGCTTTTATTGCACCTCCCTAGAGCTGAAATGAAACTTGAGTTCTATGTTTTCAGAATTTTCACAGCTTCCTTTTACAACTCCTGCAACATATTAGTTATTTTTCTATTCTAGAATTAGAGATAAGAACTGAACGAAAATTTTCTCTCATGAAGGAGAAGTGATTTCAAGCCCATCAAGTACTAATGATACCACTTTACATTTAAAAGGTTAGTGATGTAGGTAAAAGTAAATGCTGTACAGTGTACTGTGAAAAACAGTATTTTACTAAGAGCTTTTATGGAATTGTCACTTATCCATTGAAAATTTAACAAAAAAAAAAAAAAAAAGGTGAGTGCTTTTCTGTCTCCTCTTTCCCAAGCTTCACAATCAAGCAATCAGAGCCTGTAGATGGGAGGAACATACTCATTTTGCTTGTTTTAGGTTTTCCCCAGGCTCAGTCCAGGATATAAAGGAAAGCTGCCTTTACTTGTTTTCTATGAACATTCATGATACAGGAGTCCTGGGATGATTCTTTGACTCACATCAAAAAACAGTCGTTTCTTTACCTTAAATGATTACTTTGGTTATTTTGGGACACCACTTCTCTGAGAGCAGAGAGTTGTCACTGTGCTCCCTTGTGTCAGGAAGACTGCAAAGAACATCATTCAGATTGTAAAAGCCTGATTTTTATATTGACCCTGATGAATCTTTAACATTTCAGAAGTTTATTTTCTCCTATTGAAATTACCAGACAAAAATAGAGAAAAAAACCCTGATTTACTGGGACAGTTCATTTAGAAGATCATTAATAACACGTAGGAACTTGTAGCTCTTAGTCATCAGTTTTCATCTAATCCCTTTTTTCATGGATTCATTACTCACCAAGCCAGAAGAATCATTGTATTTCCTCAGAACCTCCTGTATGAGACAAACTGCAGAATTTCAACCAGTGTTTTCTAAATCAAACACTTATTACCTACCAGAATTAAAGAACAATGTAAAAAGAAAATTTTGTTGCTGGGCTGTGACTGCTGAGGTATGTGCATGAAATCATCTGTCTGTAGAATAATAACAAATAATCCAAAATTTGTGCAAAAATTCCCCTCTTCTCTCCACCTTCTGCCACCATTGCTAACCAGAATGGGTAGCATTAGTTGCAGTGCCAGGAGCACATGGCAGACAAACTAATGTTAAAATATTGTAGGTGATTCTCTCTGTTTTAAGTTGAATTTTGATGGAATCTGTTGACTATGTTACATTTCTTTCCTTATGTTTTGCTGGTTTTATAATTTACATGAATCAGAAGTTGGCTGTTAGTCTTCAATACTAAATTTTTCAGCATGCCTGAGTCAGAATACCTTTCCTTTAGGAAATGCAAGTTTCTTTAGAATGAAAGCCTTCAGGGGAAGACTCAGACTTATCAGACGTAGGAAGATAGTGGTCCCAGGATGACCTTAATAGAGGGATTATCTTTAGCTATACCCAAATATGCTCACTTGTTTTTCCAAAATGAAATTGTAAAGTTTAATTCTTCTGAAAAAAAAAAAAAAAAAAAAATCAGATTTTTTCCCCAGTTCAGTGATAGTTTTTCATGGAAGGAATCAGTTCTGCACCCAGTTTCCCAATAAACTTAGATAAAATGAAATTATTCCATATATTTTATTGTTCCTGGACAAAGGTTAGTTTAGTTGTATTTTATTGCATGCACTTTGTGGAAGATCTGAAATTAAGCAATGTGTCAGCTCAGGGCAAATAAAGAATCATTCCAAACACAAAAAAATTGTTACTTGTTCTTTGTTCCCCATCAAGTGAATAGAATAATGTTTCAAATGTGTGTGGAAAAAAATATTTCCTCTTCTGTGGATAAGATGTATTATCTCATTTGGGTTTTGATATTGCCAGTATAGGATATAAACTTACATAGTGTTTGTATATTTGTTTTAATTTAAAAACCAATTTCACATACAATTTAGCATTGAGATATAACATAATTACATTTTGTTCTTACATCTACAAAATGCATGTCCACATATTGACTGTTATTTATTGGTATAGAGCAGTAAAGGAAGTTTTTGCTTCTAGTCTTTAATTTAAGGCTGTGCAAAAAATCTTCCTGCTTATATGTAACAACTGAAAAGGGGATAAAACACTCACAACTTTTAATTGGTGCTGTTAAATTGGAAAAGTGTCTAATTCTAAGCTGGCCCATGATCAGCCTGGTTTCTATAAAGAGATGAACAAGGATTACAGTGGTTAAGCCATGGGCACTGCCTTCTTTGAATCAAAAGAATTTCAATAGTATTTTCAAATGTATGCAAAATTAGTAAACAATACTGTCACTTTAAAAATAAATACTATGGGCCCACAAAAGCCTCTTTTTTTTTAGTTTGTTCAGGAGTTAGCAATGTCCTGCAGTTGTTATCAACTGAAGATTTCTATCCCAAAATAATTTTTCAGTTCTGCTGCAGGAGCCGTAGAAGGAGTAGCTCAGCTGAAGTCTGCTCTTCCTGGTATTTCTGAAGGGCCCAAGGAAGACCAAGTTTCAAAAATGTTACTCTGTCTAAATAAGGTTGTCTGGTTGCCTGAGAAAATATTGTAGTACCAAATGTATTTATATTTCCTGTATTGATTGATTAATTAATTATTTATTGACTTATATTTAGGTATACAACAGCCCTACTTGCAGAATTGAGAAGGCCTATGCCTTGATTATTTTTATTTTTTACTTGCCACCATTTCAATTTAGACCGTAATTTAATCTCACTTTTCAAATTGGCTGGAAACTCAAAGCAACCCTTGATGATAAGATCTAAATGGAGATCAAAGTAAGGGATAGAGTCATCGAGGAAAAACATGCAAAAAGGTGTTTTAAAGATGGTTTAATGAAAATAGTTTTAAACGGAAGCTGAAAAATCTTGTCCTTTCTAAAACTCAGATTGTTTTAATTCAGGAGCCTAAAGGGATATTTTTTTTAAAACCTCACATGGACCCAGATACCCAACCCCCAGAAAGATTTAGTTAAGTTAGAAATCTACTACAAGTTATGCCTTCCACATTTACCTTTTTATGTTGATTTAAAGGATTTGAGAGAGCCTCACATCCAAGGGCTTCAGTTTGAACACAGTCTAAACATTCAACTGTATGTAGATAGAGATAATGTATAGGTTTATTCAGCTGGAAAGTGCAAAAATGCAGTAAAAAACATTTATCTTGGTTGCATGGGAAAAAAGAGCGACACTACACACATATCTGGTACTAAGAAAACCAAAACATTCTCTTTGTAAGTTTTTTGTATCTTATATTAAATGAGAAAAATACATCTACATGTTTTTTCTTTCTCTGTCAGTTTTATTATATCCTGCTTCTTGTTTTTGATATAGTTAATACAACAGTTACTTGGACAAGTACTTTGTGATGTAATATTGTAAATGTTTATAACTGTTTAGAAAAAAAAGTTCTATAAATTTCAGCCCTAAAGGCTATCAGGTCTGCAAAAGAAATTTAATAATTTTTATGGCAATGTTATCCAGACAAGAGTTTATTTATCAAGTTTTTCTTGATTATGGTACTTTCAGAAAGGGCAATAAATCCCTGGAGGCTCTTGAAACACATGGGAGGTGATAGGTTTTCCTGTTTTCCCAATGTGGTCTGCAGTTAATAATCAGGAAGCAAAGTTACATAGATCAGTTCCTTATAATGCCAATGTATTTTCTGCTTTTCAGAAAAACCAGTAAAGCTACCTGAACAAATTGAAAGTCTCTTTCATTAAAAAATTCAAAATGTCACCATTTTTTTCATTTTGTGAATTCTATACTTGAATGTTTTTTCTATTTATTTATTTATTAATGTCTTCATAATTTACTTTACTAGAGTTGTGTTTGAAACCCTTGACTTTACAACCTGTCTCTAGTATTAATTAATGTATCAGAAAGGTTATTTTGTAATTTTGTCAGCTTATTTGCAATGAAAAATAATGCTGAATAAAACCCCTGATTTAAAAAAAAAAAAAAAATTATATCTCATTTGTGATAAAAACCAGCTACTGTCAACCATAAGTTTTAAATGAAGATTTTCAGTTGGACTGACTGCTGAGTTGTTTTCCTTTTAGTAGAACAAGAAAATGCATTAGTAAAGTAGTGCTAAGAGAAAGTTTGTCAAAGACTTCAGCTTTATCTTCATTTTTACCGATACAGCTCCAATTTCTACATACTGCTTTTGTAAAAACAATCTCCATGAGAGACTGCAATTTCAGCTGCTGCTTCTGACATAGTTCCATGAGTAAGTGGTATGAGCCACAGAGAAGTCTGACTCAGTTACCACTTCTGCATGTTGCTTTTCTTGTGTCAGGAAGTAGTCAACACTCAATGTACCCAGTGCCTGGCACAGAACACCTGCTTCAAAGAGGTTGTAATGAGGATACCAACTCTACCTAATTGTTTGAGCACAGGTGGAGAGTTCCATTTCTCTCGTAGAGGAAGCAGTTCCAGTCTGTCCAGCCCTTTGTGCATGTTTGCAACAGGTGAGCACTCTCTGTGCAAGCAGGGTTTTTATGGAGCAACACCATCAATTTTTGAACTGTGCTATATAGATTTTTGTCATTCAAGCTCCTACAGAGAAGTTGTGTAAAAATAAGGCTACTGTCCTCAATGAGGATGGCAAATAATTTGGAAGGTTTTTGGAATATTGTGATGAGATGAAAAGTTTTAATATGCTACTAATTAGTACTACCTTGTGTATCTATCGCAAGCTGTCAGCCCACTTCAACTGCTAACAGCGTTTGAAACTTCAGATTTGTTTGTTTGGGTGCAAGCTTTCCTCTGTGCAGAGGGCCAATTTCTCTTCAAATTAATCTTTATTTGTGTAACCAGTAAAAATGATTCTGTGTGCCCGCTTTTATTCCTCCTTCACAGAGAAGGCAGCAAAATTGAAAAGTACATGCTGAGACACATTTTTATTTCATAGTCACATACGAAATTCCTGTAAGTCACACACCTTACATATGTATAACTAAGAGATCCTTTTGTGATTCCTGCCCTCTGCCTATAATGGGTGCAGAGGGACCTACATGAGTAAATTTTATGCTTGGCTTCTTTTAAAAGTGCATATAAAAAGTAGCAGTAAATTGAAGCCCACGGGGTACTTTCCATATTGTACTGTAAGGATGTTTCATTGCATACTACTCATGAAAATTGAACTTGATATGAGCTATAATTATGACAAAGGTAAGTGAGAGTGTGATTCTCACTTTGAGTACTCTTCCCCTTTGTCCTTTTTCTGTGCTTTTAGTCACTTTTAATATCTAGGGAGATGTTTCATGTCAAAGGTTTTTGCATATTGTAGAAACTCATGTATTAGTTAATAATATATGAATTTTGCCCTACATTAAGAGTACAATCACCTTATGGGAAATCAGAAATATTGAGGATGCCAAAGGTTTAATTGAGACCTTCATCCTAATAATGTTCAGTGACACTGGTATGTTGGAGTCCAGAATGCAGAGAATATTGCTCTGCCTCTTTTTAAGTATAAAAACCCCCCTGTACATCAGCATTTCTGACCTTTGTCCATGGAGAAATCTATATACTCTCTGGGAAGAATTAAAATTTACACTGGTGTGAACTAGGTGATGGGATATTATGTAAGGTTGTCACAGGGTGAAAAATCTAGACTTTTTAGGTTGGTTAATATAGTAAATAGATAAAAGCAAAAAACTTAAAAATGGAGGATAATAGTTGTCTTTTAGATTTCTTCTTCTTCTTCTAATATTCCATATTCTGCGGTAGAGGTAGTTTGGAATGACTGGATGAAAGAACCTGCAATTCCAGTGAACGTGCTGAGGTGAATTATTGAGCATTGGTAGAAAAAGGAAAATATCTTTCATTTTAACTTTTAATTGGATAATTTACCTTTAAAAAAGTGTATTATCAAGATGAAGCGCCCATTCTTGGCATTCCTTGCTCTGTGCTTTGTCTAATGCCCGGCTATGGGCTAAATTTCTCTGATAAGACTTAATAAACAACTATCTGCAAACTAAGAAGACAGAAAGTCTTATTTTTTTACGGCGCCTAGCAAAAGATATTAAAATTCCCTCATCAGGGAAATAATAATTGAGGCACAAAACCTAACACTGGTATTTTCATATATTTAATTAGACTCATACCAGTTTATAAACTACCCTGATGGTCTAGAATTTATCAATTTCCTAATCATTCATGTACATGTTGTTGCTTTGATTAGTGAGAGCCACATGAAAATAAAACCATCAGTTTTATTTCTATTTCAACATAAGCATCTTTTCAATCCTAGCTCAGTCAGATTTAATAATTTCATTCCTCAAACAAGGAGGAAGGAGTCTGGACATTATACCTTTCAGCTGCTTTTTGAAAATACAGTATTTTGGCAGTACTTGAAGACTCCTAACTTGGAAAGTCTAGGCAGACATTTTCAATAGCTAGAACATAATAGTTTCAAATGTCTACTTGGATCGTAAGCAATAATACTGACTAACAAAATCACAGGTAATTTCATATTTTTACACACCTTCAAATAGTGCTTTGCACTGTCGTGTGATCAAGTTGAATATGTACAAGATATGATGTTGTATGAGACCAGTGTTTTCCATTGCTGGCTCCTACTGTGTGGAATTTTGGAGACGATTGATAACATAATATAAGAATAAAAATTGTTGTCTAAGTCTGTAGACTTTGGTTGGTTGGTTGTTGGTTTTGTTTATTTTAAAAAGTAAATAAATTTATACCTGTTATGACTGTGAAGAAAGCCTGAAACTATAACTGAGGCAACAATGCTCCCTCCTATTTTTCAGACTGAAACAATAATTCAGGTGAGACAAATGCACTCACTTCAAAACCCACAGTACTTCAGACAGCAATCCAGGTTCAAAAAGAGACACTTTTAATGGAGTAGAAAACTTAGAGTCAATATTAAGAAATACCACTCATTTAACTCTTAACAACCTTTTAATTTTGATTCTTTCATATTATTATATGTCGTTTTTATTATTATTAATTTCATGATATCATGAAGCTGCATATATCTGAAACACATTGTGTTTAGATATAGCTTAAAAAATAACAACTTTTTTCCAGCATTTTTAGTGTCTCAACACAATTCTAGGTTCTTATCCTTAAAAGAAAGGTAACTAGGCTACCCAAGTACACCCTTTAATTTTTTCTTTCCAGCAATGGAGAGAGGTCAGAAGTCAAATAACTCCTTAAGAGACAATGCTATTCTACCTAACACAAGTATGTCTTCTCTCCGTAAGTATTGGGAAATCAAGCAGCACCAGAAGCAAGGCTATGTGTCTAGTCTCAACTGAGAGAACAAATAGAAGTCATTAAAAACCTCCACCCATTAGTTAAAAACAAGTTCACATCACAGAAGAGATGGTGAAGATGATGATGTTTATGGGCTTACAGAAATTTCAAGCTAGAACAGGACTGTATAAAAGCACTCGAGGTGTACAAGCAATAGATCACTCTTCAGGACAGTCTCCAGTTAAATGTGTTTTAGACTGAGTAGAGTTGTTTATGCACACCCACAACTCTTGATTTAACTGTTTTCCAGTGATAGAGCAGAGTCTTGCATATAACACTAGACATAAATTGAAGCAGGTTTCACTCGTGATGATCTGCATCTGGGAAGAAATACTCCATAGCAGCTTCTACAGCTATGCCATGGCACAGAAGCTATCTCCTACTTCATGAATTCGTCAGGTTCTCCCCTACATAGTGTTTGCTGTGTGGTGACAGAGAAAGAGGCTTTCATAATATAGTGAAAAAATGTGTGAATTATAGCCTTAACTGGGAAACAATATCAAGCAAGAATAAGCTGCATGAATCTTATTTAATATGAGACCTGAAAGGGCTTTGTATTAGGATGATGAAACACACAAGTGCATTAGAATAAGATTGAGGGCGTTAAGACAGTAGAAACTGTACACAAATCTTGGCTGAGAAGGAGCAATAAGCACATGGATGTGAATGAGAAACTGGGACAGAAGATTGTAACTGGATTTCAGTCACTTGATGTCAGTTTCAATTTATAGTTTGGTAAGTAAAAAAATCACATGTGCATCCCGTGGTCCTGAGTATCCTGCAGCTTGCCAGTGTATTCATGGTTTTGGTAGAATTTAATATCTGAATTTAATCCAATCCATCTATCCATCTCTATAACTTCCATCATTAACCTATCTGAACGTTGATGGCTAAATTTCTGTATGACAGTCTCCGAAAGAGGTTGCATAACTGACTGAATGTAATTTTACACATTAGATACAGCCATTCTTACCAAGATACTCCCACTGTTTCCACTCTTTCTTTATGAAGGTGATGTGCTGGGCAAATATTTCATGCTTCCCCATGCAGAGATCAGCTTCTGCTCTACTTCTTTGTCCATATAATTACTTGGAACTGATAGGAGATCTTCAGCTTCCATTAAATCAATAAAAGGATGGGACTTTTTAAAATTCACATAGGTCCAAATATTTTGAGCTGCCTTCTGGATATAGTCTGTGTATTTCTTCACTGTAAGTGAAGAACTGATGCTTGCATGACATGACACAAGATGCTTCATTCTATTTGTCATTCTCTTGCTTTCCCTCACACAGAACAAAAAATTCACCATTACTGCAATTTCTTAAAGCTTGTAGAGATAACCTGGTCTTCAAGAGAAACAATGTTCCTCAGGGGAACATAAGCTACAAACTGATAAAAGAAAAGCAACAGCAGAAGTAATTTGTGTTTATTCAGCACTTGGCATTAGTGACATTTTCATGCAGGTCATAGACTCAGTTTAACACTAGTTTCTTTCTTCAAAGAAAGGCATCTGCAACCACAGCCACAGCTTCAAAAGCCTACCACCATCTAGAAAAGCCCAAGTTTGAAAAAGCTTAGTTCTGGACTTTTGATTTAGCTCAATAAATCAAGAAATTTTTAACCACATTTGATACACCCTTCATAGTCTGTGTTCCTATTTACTGTAACTTTCATAAAAAGAAGAAATAAGGGCAGTCCATCACAATATATAAAAGAAAAAGAAAACATGCATAATGAAATTATGGGACTTAATGTCTTTAGTTGTTGGGAAGGTAAAATATGTCTATAGTTGGGCAGGTTCATGACATTCTCTAGTAGCCTCTAGACATGATAATCCCGAGGTATTTCTTAGCCAGGAAAGTCTGGATGCAAAAAGGACACTGGGCTAGGTAAGTTTTTTGTCTAATTTAATACAAAGGATATCACACATTTTTATATGTACATACACATACATGAATAAAGTATATTAACTTTTGAAATTTAGCTATTAATTCTAGTTTTAAGTAAAATTATTTAGGCAGACATAGTTACATAATATGTGAATTAAGCAAGCATATTATGTAGAAATACAACGTAAACACCCAACAACCTTTTCCATCTACTATCAAAATTCAACTACAAAAAAAACCCTAAAAGAAATAAAAAATAATCAAACATCACAGAATTATTTGAACTGTTTGAAGCTGTCTGGGAGAAACAGAGAAGTGAAATGCTGAACAAAAAATTCTGGAAAGCTAAACAATTTTTTAAATTGGAGTAAAACAATGGTCCTGTTTCTCAGGAGAAGCCAGAAGAATTCTCATTACAAATGCTGGACTGAACGTTTCTTCACTTGAGTGCAGCAATGTGGCTAGTACTAATAACTCATTTGCGACACATTTCTAAAACCCATAGTAGAAGTAAAAATGAGTTTTGGTGAAGAAAAGTGTTGTCTTTTCCAGGGTTAATCTAATAAAAAGACTGAAGAACATAGATACATATGTAAATAGTTAACATGAAGGAATGCAAAATTGCACAAAACAAACGAAGACTTTATTTCACCAGACATCTAAATTAATCCCCTCCTGATCAAGGAGGCATATGGAACATTAGTTACTCTGTGATTACTTTGTTTTAGTGATGTACAATACATGACCCTGGAAATTGTAATTGTGAAGGATGCCAAAGCTTGGTGTGTTGGCACCTCAGCAAACTGATCCATGAGCTGAACACAGCTTTCTGGAATGAATAAAAAATGCAACAACTGTATTTCCCAAATAGGAGCTCTTTCAATATAAGATATGCAGGAAACAAACTCTTTGAGAAATAATTTAATCTGCTTCATATGATGGCATAGAGTACCACAGAAGAAATCATTAGAGAACAGAATTTTAATATTACATTGCCTTCTTAGATTTAGTATAGTAAACTTTTTCTCAGAATCTTCAGATTTGAATTAGAAAAACTGATGTAAATGTTGGCAAACTTGGAGGTGTAATATTTAAAATCCACACTCTAAGTATAAAGAAGTTAGAGAGACTGTAAGATACCTGAACACAGTCTGCAGTCCTTAATCATGCGGAACACATTCTAAAATCAATAAAATTAGGCAAGATGTATTGCACTAAAGTTACTTGTCATAAATGTCAGGTGAAAGTGATAAAGAATCTTATACTAATTGGCCATGTGCCCATGCAAGAATTTGACTCTCTCAAAAGTGTGAATATTTTCAAAAAAATTAAGCCGACACAGATGCTTGCAAAGAACCAAATTGGAACTCAAAAATTAAGCCATTATTTCATTAATATCAGCTGTAAAATTCCTGTAACTTCAGCTTCGCTGGGATGCCACCACTGGATCTGCAGCTTCACTGAAGCAGTTTGTCTTTATTTTACAAAAAAAATCAAACATTTCTTTGAAACTCAGAATATAAGAGACAGTTCTTTCCCCTAAGAAATTGAAAATAGAGATCCTATAAACCAAAGCATTTTTGTACCAGGTTAAGTATATGACACATCAGAAAAGGAACACTTTAAAGGAACATATTATGCATAAAAGCTGTCCTAAAGGTGGAGGAATAGACCCGGTCAATTACAGAAAACCAGAAAAACACTGAGTAACAAGAAATAAAAATCAGGCCAACCCTCAACTGCTTAATTCTTGATTTACACATGGTAGCTATTTCCCAAGTAGCTTTCACATGTTTCTAATACCTGATACCACAACGTCTTCAAAGCTTCTGATGTATGTCCTAAATTTTTTTCAGTGAGAAATTGTAGTTTAAGTATTTAAATGGAAGTAGAATTGCAAGAACAAGGGGAACAAGGGGTTTATGCAGTTATTATTAGAAGCTATTTTTACCTTCCATAATATTTTTCTTTGCATTCAAATAATTTATCTTGGTTTTTCCTATTGCTTTCCAAATGAAACATTGCCTATTTAATAATTTATTAAGAAGTAGATAAATTTGCACATACTATTTTTTTCAATAAAATACCATCAGAGAGCACTGGTGACAAAAGTTAGATGTAAAGAGGAGATAAAGAAAGCAGCAAAATAATGAAGTCATCAAATGTTTCACTTTTTTATTTTTATGAAATGTCTTGCAAATGCAGGTGAAATTTGTTCAACATTATCAGCTGAGACTGCTGGATGCAGTGAAGAGATGTTCTCATCTGCCTTAATAATTCCAAGGTGTGGCCGCACTGCCAAGGTTTAAATCCTCAGAATCCATTTCAGGACACAGATTTTAATCTCCCTGCTAATTGAGAAGCCAGGCCACCCACTGCTTTGAATCAGAGTTACTGCAGAACCTTTGATTAGAGCTATTCTGCTTTGCATTTAAATATTTATATACTTCCTGGACAAGAGCCCACAACCAAACAGGTATAAGTGCCTATATTGAGAATTCTCTTTTTAAAGGGAGGCAAAACCTGAGTGCCAGGTTCAGTTGCGTACATATTTAGTTTTGAAAAAGAGTACAGACAGCATCAAAAAAGGAGAAGGCACAGATCTCAGGTACTTTCTTACTCAGGGTTCCTTGTGGAACATTACAGTTCAAACCTGTTGGGGTATATATATTAACATGGAATTGTTCTCTTCCCCATGCTGATGAGTGCTTAATTTTCCTGTCATCATTAAAAGAAAAAAAAAGTAATTTAATAAATTTTTTGTACCCACAGAAATAAAGAGATCAATTATTTACACTGTCCTACTCATCAGTTCTTTAGTTGTTTCAATTTCTGAACAAAAAAAAAACCACTAAAACACAGCTGTATGCTTTTATTATAGTTTTTCATTTTTTGTTGGAAATGGATAGTAGATGACAAGATACTAAGCCATCATAACACAAACTTGTGAGATTTATTGATTCAGCTCAAAGCTGATGGAGTTTCCATACATCAAAGCTTTCAAGTAGTAGCACACTCACCCTATATTATATCCATTAAGATTTTTTTTATCACTAAAAATCCAATAAAATATTTATAACTCTGTTACAAACCCCTGATGGTTAGATTAATGCAATTCTAAGCACTATGATTATCTTACACAAAGTTTTACACATATATCTTCTTTTATTTCTTTCTTTTGTTTTTGTGAATCCAGTGAGCTTGATTTCAGAGCTATTGGATTTTTCAGGCTATCTATAATAAGAGGCTCCCTGAAAACTGTCTCAAATGTCCATCTTTCTCTAGCAAAATCTGAAATTTAAATCTCCCTGGAGGTTATTTGAATATCCTTTTGTGAATTCAGAAATAATTAGATGATCTCTTATAATGAAGCAATTTATATTAATAAAAGAAAAGTCACAACCTACCTAATGAAGGTTGAAGGTGGACTCTCTGCTCCCTTGTTACCCCATCATAATGCAGCATCTTTGTGCTTCTGGGAAAGCAATTGGAAAGTATTCTCAGGAGATGTCTGTACTAGACAGCACATGAGAAAGCACATATACAGGACTAATTCAAAAGAGTCATATTTTAGTGTACAGTCAGGAGTCTTCTTTCAAACAGATACATTTATTTTGTTGAAACATAGTTTTTAAGCTACTTAAACACTGAATCTCCCTACCACAGAAAAGATTTAGCTACTGATAAAAGTAGAAATATTTTCAATCAAGTTTATCTGTTAATGCCTGAACTGCCATAGTATTCACATTTACTGATGCCAACAGGAATGTCTTTTATATATGGCTTTTCAAGGCATCCACAGCATCAAAAAAAAAGCTCAACACTCTGGAGGTAGTTTAGTTCCAACCTTCATTTCTTCTTTAGGATGTTGTCTAAAATTAGATTGTGAATTTATGCAATTTCTGTGAAGCTTATAAATTATTTCTATAGTCATAATTGTAGCAATTACTCATTGCATAGGTAGGATAAATTTGAGGAGATTTATTCACGAAAAATAACCTAAATATAAATAAGTATTTGTGCAGCAGAGAGAGAACTTTTTAGGTATACCTGTGTATGTTTTTCTCAGATCATCTGTACACCTGAAACTGGCACCAGTTTTTTCTAAACCCATTTACCTAAGCTAACATAATGAAAGACAGCACATGTTTTTTAGTTCACAAACTTGTTTTCAGTGCATGTTTGACATGTTAGGCTGCAGGCAAATGATGAGACCTTTACCCTGGCTTAAGGTTAAGAGAACTGAGCAGGACATGGAAAGCTACTGGACATAGCACAAGAAATTGTGTGAGAAGTGACAAAAGCTACAAATCCAATCATGAAGCACAACAAGACCTCACAGATGATGGGGTGAAAGTTGACTAAGAAGCAGCCAATTTTCACAGAAAAATGGAGGGAAACCGGGCACCTTTTGGAGAGTACAGTCTTGAAAGGCCAGTAACACCTAACTAATCATAGTAGCACTGGCATATGTGGCAGAGTCTGTCTAGGTAACTATCAGAAATAAACTTAGTCTTAATGTATCACATCTGGCACCAGGAGAGAAAAGGTTATTAGGGAAAGTTGTTTATTTGGGCAAAGACTGACCAGAGAAGGAGGAGAACAAAACTGTTGAAAAGAAGGCCAAGATACAGGAAAGGTGTTAACAGGGTGTCCGGATGTGTGTCTGATGCTGCCTGGTGGTACCAATCAGGCAGCCACGTGCAGTTCCCTGCAGCAAAAGCAAGACAAGAAAACAGGCCTGTTTCCAGATCATCAGTGTCAGGTCTTCCTCCATGGTTATGAAGACTAGCAGGGAGTGAGGTGGCTGCTCTCCCTGGCCAGTGAGGAAATCTTTGACTGAGGTGATTGAGCAGTCTGTCATCAACATATTCATGCTTGATCCAGGATGGATGCTACTTTATAACAAATTATGTAATTAATCTTGTAACAAAAATTATTTTTAAAGCAACATAAAATTGAACATGAGTCAGCAGTGCCCTGGCAGCCAGGAGGATGAACCATGTCCTGGGGGGACATCAGGCACAGCATCGCCAGACTGGCAAGGGAGGGGATTTTCCCTCTCTGCTCTGCACTGGGGTGGCCTCACCTCGAGTCTTGGGTACAGTTTTGGGTGCCAGAATATGAGAAAAACATTAGACTATTAGACAGTGTCCAAAGATGGTGAAGGGCCTTGAGGGGAAGCCAGATGAGGTCGTTTTGTTTGTGCAGCCTGGAGAAAAGGAAACTGAGGAGAAACCTCATGGCAGTCTACAACTTCCTGATGAGGGCAAGAGCAAGGGCAGACACTGATCTCTTCTCTGGGGTGACCAGTGACAGGACCTGAGGGAATAGCCTGAAGTTGTGTCAGGGGAGGTTTAGGCCAGAGGGTGGCTGGGCACTGGAAGAGGGTCCCCAGGGCAGTGGTCTCAGCACTGAGGCTAACAGAGCTCAAGAAGCATCTGGACTACGCTCTCAGGCACAGAGTGTGACTCTTGGGGATGATGATGTGCAGGGCCAGGAGTTGGACTCAATGATCTCTGTGGGTCCCTTCCAATCCATCTTATTTTGTGATTTTGCTGATACAGGTTTAGAGGGTCTTGTTCTAGTTTTGAAATAAACATTAGGTCAATTTATCAGAGTTGGTACTGATATTCAGGAGCCATCTAAACACAGTCCTGTACCATGTGCTCTCGGATGACCCTGCTTGAGCAGGGAGACTGAACCAGATGTCACACTGTGGTCCCTTGCAACCCGACCCATTCTGTGATTATGTGATAGAGACTTCTCAGCTTTCTGTGCAGTTCTAAGCTGAAGTTTTAATTTGGTCCAGGATCTTACTTCAGCTTGGAAACATGAACTAGACATGGATGCAGTTTTAGGTTTTAGTGTCATTTACAAACTTGTCATGGCCAATGAACATAAACTAATTATTTAACCCTGTAGCGGTTAAAGTTTACTTCAGTTCTGGGCACAATTCATCTAGAAGTCTTCTTGTCCTTAAGGAAAACAGTTAAAGAGGAACAAATGTTTCACATTAGGTTTCAAGTACAGGACTGTAAATTAAATTTAAAATGTTGCAGAAGATCTAAAATTAAAAATAATTTACTTTTCTAGGTTTGGAATGAATATTGACTTTCTTTTGTTTTTTCTCCTTGAGCTGCATTTCTGAGTTTGACCTACAGTTCACATACTAAAAGCAGAGTGTGACAGATTTGCAATGCAAATCCTGACTTCTCATATGCCAATAAGAGGAAAAAAAAGCATGCCAAGAAGTGTGAACTTCCACTCTGTGGTACATGCATTTGATAATTAAAATTATTCTTGAAATATCTCTGCTTTGCAGAAGCATTTTCTTTCATAGTTTAAATATAAGATTAATTTTAAACTCACATTAGAAAGAAAATTGATGTTCTGTGTCTAACCTGAAACACAAAACGGCAGGCACCATCACATGAAAAAATGGAATTTCTCAGCATTAACAAGGGAGCAATGAAAATTGTAGAAAACACACTATCATGTTCAGCTATAGAGAAAATCCTTGTTACAATAATTCACTCTGTGGTTGAGACCATAAATTATGGACTCCTTTAAACTCTGTAGGACAGTCACTAAGGCAGTGACACATATCTAATAAAAACACTGTAAGAATAAAAGGTCAGTATAAAAAAAAGGTCAGTAAAAATTATTTTAATAAATTTCACATTTTCTAAATATATGCAAATAATTTTCTAAATATTTAAGGTTAATATCAAATATGTCTTTTACACATATGACTGAGGAAAATTTCAAGGTGGATATAAACATTCAATGAAAATACTCCAACTTTATCACTTCCCTGAAGCAACTCACAAGATCTATTATTTATGTCTTTTATTTCCATTCTCTTTTATTGATCACAATGTAGAAACACAGATCAGTCTCCTGTCATGGGTCTTTGTTGCTTGGGGGAGAAACTGTAGCATCACATAGAAAGTGCTGTGTATCGGAAGTACAAAACTCCCTGATTTGCTAATTGTGGAGTTGTTTTAACTGAAAAAAAAGAGACAAGTATCTTCAAGAAAAAATAATTATAACTTCTTCAATAGCTCTGTTAGAGATCTGGGATATCTAATGTATGTTTCATTACACTATTACTAAGTTGCTGATCAGTTCTGCAACACAGTTAATTCTAATACAATAAAAGGTTTCATTTCTTCATGGGAAATTGAGCTAGAGAGGTCTTGAGGCTAAGCCGCAAAGGACCTGTAATGGGACATAGTTGCCTAAATATAGATTAAGTTTCTAACTTCCCCTGTTGACTGAGCAGCTTGCCAGAACATCTTTGAAATGAGATGTTAACAAGTGTGCATTGCTTAAGATCCTATGTCCCAACTGGTTTAAGCTCTTATATACAGGAGATTGGACTCTGGATAATAGAGACTCCTTAACCTTGTAAATTCTGTCTTCGTAATTCTTTGTACTGAATATCATATAAACACTGCCTGAAAGTACTGGCCGATTTAGTGGTGTTTGATTTAGTAATTTCAAGTACTGTGGACTTACTTAGATGCTTTTTAAAAGTCTTCCACAAATAACATTTAGAGTCCTTTAAATGCCAGTTCATTTGCATTCAAAGGTTGTTGCTCCCTGAAGTCATGGTAGCACTCCTGTACGGGACATTTCAGTGTGGAGAGTTATTTTTGCATAAGGAGAAATAACAGGATTAGAGGGAGTGTAGGAGAAGGTAATGGTAAATGAAACCTTTCACCTTTGGAGCAATGGTGAAGACTGTGACCCTACTCAGCATGACATGAATATTTGCAAGTGTTCAGAGATGTCACTGTCTTGAGATGTGTCCCTGCACCTGTTTGTCATTGTTTTCAAAGGTTCCAGAAGTTACTGCACCCCCAGCTGAGCCATAGTGTCTGACCAAGGGCATACTCTTGGGCCACTGCAAAGTTGATTAAAGTAGATTAATTTAAGTCAAATTGAATGTTACTGTGGATTCAAAACAGCTGGTTTTATTCAACATCTTAATGGCAAAGGAGTGCTCACCAACAGGCAGCTAAAGGGTTCACTGGGCCTAAAATGGGTGTTAAGCCCCACATGGCACTGATCCGATAAGTCCTAGAGCACAGTACAAGAGAAGCACGAGAAAGTCCAAGCCTGAGATTATTCCAGTCAAGGAGATGGGTTTTTCTAGTCACCTGTGTGTTCTAGGGTAAGTTTGCAGCCTCTACACTATTTTTTCACTGGAGTTGCTTGTTGCTTTCCTGCTGTACTCATCCTGTGCTGCCTTACTGGGGTGATTCGTATAGAGACTGAGTCCTGCTCAATAAAAAAGGAAATTCTGGTGAAAGACTGGGGCACTGTGAATGTTTCCACATATTATATTTGTACATAACTGGTTTGTTGTTTGGGTTTTTTGTAATAGTATACACTGTACCTCTAGAACTCTTGGTAAAGATGGCGCTTAATGCCTTGTTTAACTCAAGCTCCCAAATTCCTTGGCATATCTTTGCTCTCTCCCTCCTAAAAATTAAAAAAGAAACATATGATTCAACACTTCTAAATTCAAAAAAATTTTGGGGAAACAGTTAGACAATCATTAAAGGAATCCTTTGAAGCATGCAGTCTCTCATTCAAAGTACAGAGGTAAAAACTTTCAGGCATAACAGTAGACTGTAAGAAGAACTTCTAATATTCAGTTTTCTAGTACCAATAAAAGCAGCAACAGTAGATAAACCATATCAAAATTCACTGAGGGAAAAAAGAAATAGTGTCATATTAGAAAGCCACATCCATGGCTTAGATCACAAAACAACCCAAATAATTTAATATTTTCATAAAGTTACATATTGATTCCTAAATAATGCAGAGCAAAGACTTAATCAATAGTTCTGACAAGGAACAAAAAAAATCAACAACTACAAAGAAACCAGATGCATGAAGTTGCTGAAACAATGATACTATGATGAAAAGCATCAATTAATGCTCATAGTTATGGCTAAAGCAGTAAGGAGTAAATACAGTCTTGTGTCTAGTCCCCATTCTCTTTGTTATCGCCAGCAATAATATTAAAAAATGTTCAAAGAATATAGAAAATGGAAATAAAAGAATCAGTGTTTGTCATGAAAGATATGTAGTTCTCCCTTCCCTCCCTTTCTTTTCCAGCAAGAGTTCAAACCCATACCATAAAGGATTGAATAATCTCCAGGGGAAATGAAAATTCATGAGTAACACCATAATTTCAATAAAACTTAGCGCAAAGACAGGTTTGAATAACAACTGAAAGGAACCAAATTTTCCAGGAAGACTCTGAAGAACCACCATCTGCATTTCTTCGGGAAATTATTTGAAGAGAAAAGAAACTTAAGGATGAATCTTATATGTTGGTTCAATCATTTAGCTGAAACAAAGTAGTCAGAAAGAGTGGGAAGTAAAGTCTCTGAATCTGATGTGGAGAGTTATTTACTCTTGTCCACAGGAATCTTTGGAACTGTTTGAGGCCATGTTGGATGGGGCTCTGAGCAACCTGGTTAGAGTGGGTTGGCAGTGACTGGATGCCAGGCACTCAGTGCCCTCTCACTCTGCTCCACAGCTGGACAAAGGAGACAAAATATAATGAAGGGTTCATGAGCTGCTCCAGTGTGGGTCTCCTCCATCGGCTGTATGTGGATCTCTGAAGCTCTCTAATCCTCTATGGGCTGCAGGGGCACAGCTGCTTCACCATGGTCTGCACCACGGGCTGCAAGGGAATCTCAGCTCCAGAACCTGGAACACCTCCTGCCCCTTCTTCTCCATTGACCTTAGCAACTGCACAATTGTTCCTCTCACATATTCTCACTCTGCTCTTCTCTGACTGCAATCACTACTGTGCAATAACTTTCTTTTTCTTCTTAAATACATTATCACAGGGACATTACCACCATTTCTAATTGGCCCAGCCTTGACCAGCAGCAGGTCTGTCTTTGGAGCTGTCAGGGATTGGCTCTGCTGGACATGGAGGAAGCTTCCAGCAGCTTCTCACAGAAGCCATCCCTGGAGCCCTCCCCACCACTACCAAAGCTTGGCCATGAAAACTCCATATGCTGGTCCCTGCCCGTGGCAGGGAGTTTGGAAATTGATGATCTTTAAGGTCCCTTCCAACCAAACCATTCTACGACTCTATGATGATTCTGGAAACTAAAGTGTATCAAGTATTTGTACACCTCATGCAGGAAAATGCACTTGCTTGAAGAATGCAGAAATGAGTAATAATTGAATGATGGGCACCGTTTTGAACTTCAGCTCTAGAGCTCTTTTGCTTGTACTTTCTAAATATATTTATGTGTTTGATATATGATAGGGTGAATGTTCATAGAAATTACTATTCATATGCCAGTGTTTCCAATGAAGAGATTTTTCAATCAGTATTCACCTATAATATTTCTTATAGTAATCTACATTTAATGTGTACAAAGAATATAAATAACTAGCATAATGCAAGATATTAAAGTTAGAGTAAAACTGCTATTTGAAATTCAAAGTAAACCAGTTGCTTTCACAAAGAAATTACATATTTATGATTATATGCAATACAAATAATAATGCATAATTTATTTATCTGATACTATTACATGAGAATTCTCCATTGAGAATTCTAAAGTAATTTTCTTGATTAAAGTAAATTCCAGCCCTGAAAAAATTCTCCCTGGAAAAAAATGAGTTTTTAATAGCAAAACCTGGCTAACATTAGAAAAGGATTAAAAGGCAGAAAGTTTTCATAATTATTGTTATAAAATTATTCTCTCAGTACAAATGACCATTGAAAAAGACCATTGAAATTACACAAATTTATAGTGTATTTTCCCTTCTGACACCCTTCCCACTAAGATTACTATTTAGTGAAAAGCCTTTCATCTATGTTTTTTGATGTTTTTAAATCTGAAACAACATAAGGAATAAAGGAGAAGAAATCTTATGCTTAAGGAGTAAATACTCAAAAGATTTCTCTCAGTAGTTCTCCTGGTTGCATATTCTCAAGATTTTTAAGAAGGTATAATATAGCATATTTTGCATATTATAGAAATTAATCCAAAAATACTTTTGATTTTGAAACAATTTAAATAAGTTTAAAAAATCTTTCTTGAAGAATCTGCAAGGTACAAGCTGCATCAACTTTCTGGGACTAACACTTGACATATAGTACATAGTAAGATATTAAAAATAATTATTTATTTTAATTTCCTTTATTTTTTCTTTTTTTTTTTCAAAAATTGTCTTTACAATGAATACATCTTTTAATCAAATATACATTGAAGTATAAAGGCATGACAAGTGACAGAAAATACCTATTTCTCATTAGAATTTAAATGTTGAAGAAAATGTTAATAATCTTGTGAATTGCAATATGTGAAGCCCTTTTGGCTTGCTCTTGCCTTCCACAAGTGAAAATTAAACTTAAAACAATCTTCATCATAAAGAATGAGACAAAGAATAATTTAATACTCACATAAAAAGCTGATCCTCCTTTTTACTTCTCTTGTCTGAAATTGCACAGTGTTCGTATCATCACAGATAAAATGTAAGATCTTTACAAAGACGCAAAATTACGAAATACTGAGCAAAAGCAGTTCATTAATTATGAATCTGAAAAAAATGAGGACCATGCATGTCAAAACATTCAGAGTACTTTAAAAAAGCACCAAAAGATAATACTACTATAACCCAAGAAACTGATTTTGTGTGATGGGGAAATGACCCTTACTATCTGGAAAAAATAATAAAAATTCTGTAATAAAAATGATTCAGTAATAAAAATAGTCTGTGGTATGAATGCTAGCAAAACAGAACACAGATTCATAAAGGTTCAGCAACAGACTGTACGTAAATACATATAATATTTCCATAGTTTTGGCCCAGTTTTATTTTATCATCTGATAAGAAGCCATTCATTAAAAAATTTTCTGGACCTGGAACTGATAAGAAGATTCACTTTATAATTGCATAGCTACTAGAAAGCAAAAATTGCTGTAGTGTACACCAGGACAGGGTAGGTTGGGATTTTTTATCCACTTACATTAGCAAAGAGATAGCTTTTCTGATTTTCTGGTGTCAGGGCAAAAAGTAGGAAGAAGTGTGGAATGAACTGTGAACTATGGGCCAATTAAAACCGGAACATCTAAAATGTCCGTAGTAGAAATCATGCTTTTTTTTTTTTTTAATAGCTAAGAAAAAAATTTGCTGACCACAGCATTATGAGGCAGCCAGCCTCAATTGCTGTTTTTGCAGCAACAGTAAAATATAAATCTTGTAGTGGTGTTTATTTCTCCTTTGTCCCAATTCATACATCTTTCTGTGCTAAAGCTCAGCCCTCTCTTGATAAGCCAGGCAGTCAGGATGTGCAGCCGTGTGACTGAACCATCTCCTTCCCTTCATTTTGTGGTCCATTTTAATGGAATGATCTGAAGGAAAAAAAGTGAAAAGCTCTCACTGTTTTCTAACCTTTCCTAAGAGATGACCTTTCCATTAGATATGGTATAGTGACCTACACTGTTGGAGGCCTTTTAAAGATGGCTGGTTTGCCATTTCGCAAATGGATTTGTTTGTCTGGAAACCAAATCATTAGCTGTCTGCAAGTCAGTCCTTTGCTGCTCGTATCAAAAGCTTTGAGGCTCTTTACATGTTGGAAGTTAGCCAGCAATATTTTATGCTGTGTACAAGTTCCGTTTCAGAGCTCAGACCAGAATTCTTTACAGCAAGATTACTGATATCTCAACTACTCAGTCTCTGTGGGAGTGAGGCTCTGGTCTATTCCAGGAAGGGAAGCAAAGGGTGATCTCAAGTGAGATTAACCATCTCAGTTCAGGAGAAACTTGACTTTTATGCTATGACCATCATTACTTAAAAATGTCTATTTTAACTGTTTGAGGCTAAATTCTTTACATTCTCTTTCTTACAAATTATCTGATTTTACATGTGCCCAATATTTAAAAAAAATGTTCTGACTTGTTGTTTCGTCTTCTTTTTAACTTGTTTTGTTAAACTTTGTTTTAAAAGGGTTGTCAAGCTGGACCGGGCTGCCCATGGCAGTGGTATAGTCACCATCCATGGAGGTATTTAAAAAACGTGTAGATGTGGCACCTGGGGACATGGTTTAGTGGTGGACTTGGCAGTGGTGGGTTAATGGTTGGACTCAATGATCTTGGAGGTCCTTTTCAACATAAATTATTCTACGTTTCTATTTTCTTTTCTCTCTTTTGTTGAAGAAAAAAAATGTTTCATATTCTTATTCCTTTTCCTGCATTCTTAACGGTGCAAAACATAAATGTTATTATTCATGAACAGAAAGCTGGAAAAAATCCTAAAACGTTTAGGAAATTTAGTTTCAAAGAATACTAAATGAGCACACATAGGCCATACTGAACAAAACAAGCCTCCAATAAGTTAGCTAATCCCAGCAACTCATGACAAAAGATGGTAAAGGACAGCCACATTACCCAGGGAAAAAAAAAAGGAAGGAATGATAACTTACCTAGGTTCTGTTTTGTTTCATGGCCTCCAGACAGAAAACATGCCTCCTGCCCTCTACAGCACTGTGGTTGATGACTGGCACAGAATACCTGCATTAGGTTAAAGTCAGTAGAAAATTTATATCTGTGGTGTAATAGTCTGATGATATTTAATGTCTATGTTCATATATTTATATTAAATATATATATATACACTTATCAATGTAAGTAATTGTACATATACATTAAACTGCCAAGTCTGTGACTTTAAATAAGCAAAAGAGTGGCTCAGAGAACATCAGTAGTGCTATGGAGCTTTTAAGAGTGATCAGTTGCACACTGTTCCTTGCCAATCTCAAACTAGCATCAGGTAAAGGTAGCAGATAGCAAGTTCAGATGGAAGAAAAGCAAGTATTCCTTGCCAGTCTGTAGTTAAGCTGTTAAACTCCTTGGCTCAAGATATGGGAGTACTACAAGTCTGCAGGAACTCATGTGTTAATTGGAGAAACTAAAAAATGTTGAAAGGACTGTGTAATTCAAAAATATGAATATTGTTTCAGGATATGACTAAGATTTCAGTTCTAAGAGGTGGGGAGGATATTGTGAAGTTTACTTGGGGGGGTTAAGTATGTTTATATATACACACCTAATTTGTTTCTGGCCTCTGTGTTTCACCACTGCTGGCAGAATACTCAGATAAATGTTTCTTTTGTCTTACCCATTATAGACAGTTATAGGTTTTTATTACTTTTAGTTTATTCTTAACAAAAAATAGTTTATTGTGGGCAAAGGCAATGGATGACATTCCACATATTGCCACATAAGTGTTTGTGGCCAATAGTGTATCTCCAGGGTGTAAATCAATTTTTTAAATCCATGTTTTTCATGTTCTAAAGTATTTTCCCTTTTAGAAAAACCAAAATTAATTGGCCTCGTTTATTGTCAGTGTGACAGTGCTCAGAGCTTCAACTTTTGTTTCAGTGAAGTGCAATAATGCCTTCATTGTGAGCTGGAACAATTCCCAGCTTTGTATATTCTTATATAGCAAAACTATGTAAATAGAATATCATATAATGAAAGTCTAGAAGTGAAAAAAAGAGAATGTCTTCATTAAAAAGAAAATAGTTTGAACAGAAATTTTAACTATTTGTTCGAATAAGACAATCTAAGGTACTTGGGAAAAAAAATGCCTGGAAAAAATTGAAATCAGAGCAAATGACAGTGAAAAGAAATCCTTTTCTTCTTTCCTTGAAAGAAACTGATCAACTATTTTCTACTGAACCACAATATGATGACTCCTGATAAGTTCTGATTATATTTCACAACTGCTTTTTCTGTGGTCCACCTTGACTGGAATATGAATATTAGTGGTCTGGGGTTTTTTATAAGTTCCACAGATGTCTGCATGACAGGGAAGCAGATGAAAATTTTTCGTAACAAGATTTTTGCTGTATTTGTTTGGGGTCAAATCTTGCTTCCCAAGCTGAAACAACTATGCCTATGCAAGAGTTTTGTTTGTATCAAACTTTAACATATTCTAGCATAATTCCTCTGCTTAACAATATCTACTCTAGAAAGATACAGCCCTCCAGCAACTGTGATGTTCCTAAGCCATCAACAGTAGCATGAATCATAAGATAGATGGCTGTCAGTATTAATTCAACATTTGTGAAGTTACATGATTAAGGATCACTATAGTCTCCTATCTCCTTATCCCAGCTACTAGCAACTTTAAAAACCTAGTGCAAGAACATCTGTCTCATGAACTTGAGTTTACAGAGAGTTTTATTCAGTGTGTTAGTGAATTCTTTAGTATGCTTCTTCATATATTGGTTTATACCTCACACTTGCAACGGACTTAAAGATCACAATTGCCTTAAACACTGTTAAGGCCAGAGAAGGAACTTGCCATAAGATCAGCCCCACAGTGCAAACGTGAGATAAGCACAGAAGAGAGGAATTTGCAACAGGAAGGTACTAATTCCATGCCTAAAGAAGGTGAGTTTTGGTTAACACATCCTGGCTAATGCATCCAGACAAAAATTCCCACTGTGGCAGACTCTGGGAAAGGAAACAAATTCTTATACACGTATGACTCCAAGTTATGGGAACATCTGCAACCACCCCGTGGATACCCAGGACTTGAACTGTAAAACTGCTACCCCCAGAAGAATGACTCCAGGGCCCCCACCACTGAGAAGACGAGGCTGAAGAATGTTCTGTTTTCTGGATCCATGGATGGTGGTATCTTTCTACTTATCCTGTCTCTTCTCATGCTCTTGCTTCCTCTCTCCCCGCTCTTTCCTATTTCTTTCTATCTCTTACATGTATTATTAAATAAAATCCATACTATTGCCTTTGCTATATGATCTCATTTGCACCTGAATTCAGGCAGAAGCATCTCTCAATAATCCGATCTTAACAACACTGCCTTGTAAAAGTGTCAGCACAATATTAGAAAAAGTTTGAGACACCTACTAATGTATTAAATTTGTTAATTACTTTCTGATACTAAAATGACCAAATCTAACAGGTAGGAACTTCAGATCACACAAAACTGCAAAAGCACTGGATTCACAAGCTCTGTGGGATGTCTTCAAGTAGTGTAAAAGGTTTACAATATTCATAGTAAATTATGCTCGAGATTAGATACAAAACTGATTTTCTGACTCTTGATATACCAGTAGGTATTCAGAAATGAAAATACATGCATTCTTGCATGCAGTACATGGTTTAAAATAATCAGGTATTTTTTCCATGGAAACTTCTAGTATCACAGGGTTTAGATTGAGTTTTATGAAAATTTGGGGGTCTTTTTTAAGTAAGAAGTGCCCAAAATTTCTTTGTAGTTAGAACCTGAAATACCCTGTGTAAAAAGGAGAGGAAATCAAATCCGCAGTAAAATGTTTAAAATGTGCTCTATCTTTTTGGAAACATGAATCTTCACACCTCAAAGAAGGTGAAAAAAAACGGGTGTGGATCAAAGTACGTAATCTATAGGTGTAGTGTATGTCAGTAAATTACCTGCAGGTATATGCCTGGCTCTGCCATTACTCTGCCAGATGTGGTGTACATCAAAGCCAATGCAAAGATTAACATTAATGGATAGGTTAATACTAATGGATAGAGATGTAGGCTCTAAGAAAGCAAGAAAGAGAAATCCTTCAGCATTTTGTTGCCTGAGGACGAGTTCCTTGCTGCATACACTTGCTATCTAGAGTTTCTTTTTCCCTTATTATGTTTTACTTTATCCAGCTTAAAAGCTTCATTTTTAACTTTCTGTTTGAAGAAGTTTTCTTAGTTTCCTCAAAATTAAAGTAGTGCATATTAAACCACTGATGATTGTTTCCCACAAATGTATTTTGTACGAATGATACGAATGCACTGTGTGAACCCTCCTTCCAGAAGTATTCA
Source organism: Dicrurus megarhynchus (assembly GCA_013399195.1). NCBI lineage: Eukaryota > Metazoa > Chordata > Aves > Passeriformes > Dicruridae > Dicrurus > Dicrurus megarhynchus. The sequence continues at coordinate 1,622,302 of VXAD01004809.1, forward strand.
CCATGGCTCTCACATAGGTAAGCATAACTCTATACAGATTCAGCATTTTGATTTTTTGTGTTCGCTTTGGGATTAAAGAAATAGGTTATAAGAGTAATGTCATTACATTAAAAAAAAGTCTTTTGGGAAGAGTTGATAATAATCTCTAAAGTCCACTCTAACCAATTGTTCTCCAGCCTTGATTTCTGCCTGTTTCATTTTCATAGATTCTTTTATTTTTCCATATTTCCCTTCTACTTTCCCTGTTACACACATAAAATTTTTGTGTCCCTTCCTTATACACAGTGTATTCTATATTTGTTATTTTAGCTACATTCAATCTAATATATAACCCCAACTCTGAATATAAGTGCTGCAAATAATTAGATAATTTAAGTGTATTTATATCTGATTATAATAATAAAGACAGAAATTATAAATTATTTTTTCAGAATAAATTATTTAATGGATCTAACCTTTCTACCAGTTGTCACGGATATCTTATTGCAACACTCTAAGTCAAAATCAAGCTTTAAGAGTATGATTTCTTTCTTGCTAAGAAATCAATCAGTTTTTTTTAAATATTAACTCTAAAAGTAGCAAATTGTCTTTCTGTCCTACTTTGGGTGGGCTGTAACACAAATGATAAATAATCATAATGTATTGAAATGCATTCTGAGAGCCAATTCAGACTCGTTCCTGGGAAATAACCTCAGCTACTAAATTTTTGTTTGTTTTGGTGATAAAGATGTTGGCAAATGAAGAAGTGGACTTAAACCACATTGTTTCTATGGGTCATTGAATAGCTAAAAGTTCAAAAATTTTTCTACACATTCAAACAAGCCCCAGTAGAAATTATATTTAAAAGTTTAGAGATTTAGGGAAGCTAGAATACAGTCTTTCAAATAACAGTGTCACTGGTGATGAAAACCCTTTTGAAAAGGACAAACAACTGCTTGGTTTCTCTGCTATTTTTCTCATTATCTTTGGCATGCAAAATTCTTTAGTCTAAGAAAGCATTTGGAATCAGACAGAATGGGAAGAGACTGCAACATAAGCACCAAGTTTCTGATTATTGTGACAGTTCAAGAATGAATACTGTATTCACTTCAATGACATGTAAAGAAAATTAGCAAATAGCAAATAGCATTGTATACAGCTAAAGATTAAAACTGTATTTAAAAAAGAAAAAAAGAAAGAAAACACCACTGTGGGTCTTTTCTCATTTCTAGGATACCTATCTCAGTATCCTATAGAAAATCCAAAGCTTCATTTTCCATTCCAGACACATTTCTGTATAAATATATAATCTTAAATTAATCTGAAACTTTATTAAATTTGAGGATTAAAAAAATAGGTTAAAAATTTCAAAAAAAATCTTTATCCTCTAAAGAATGGCAAACTGTGGAGAAAACTACAGCAAACTTTATGATATATAGGGTTCAGATGTGTTTCAACTGCAGCCTTCAGACTTGCTGTTAGTATAAGTAATTAGGGTACTTGTCAAACAATGCATTTCATGACACCCATGTCCCATGAATCAGGTTAATTGTGGTGTTCATAGCAGGCAGGGCAGGATATTACTTATGATCTTTAAATTGTCCGTTTATCAAACTCTGGTGTTTCACAAAAGAAAGGAGATATATAGGGTCACATCTAAAATATCTGAGACAAGACAGACTGTCTCGTCAATTCCAGAACATTTTAAATAAATCTATTCACTTTTCTCAGTTTGAATTCAGATCTGACCTTCTTTGTTAACCAGTCATGGCAACCATGAATAGCTAAAAATCTTAAATGTATTGGGAGTATCTGACATCAGCTTGTTTTTTCTGTGGTGGAAAAAGCCATCACAGTTGCAGGTTTTTCAGTAGAGTACAGCAAATAAAATTTTTCATAAAGAAAAAAAACTGTCCTAAGGGAAACAGTGGAATTTGGGAATGAATGAACATTGAACTTACCCTTATCCAAACACAGTGAGGCATGAAAGACCTTTCAGGAAATATGTTTAATGTCTCTATGTAGATGGTAGAGAGAGCCAAAAAGGGGCTCGATTCATAAAAATAATAAAAGTATTCTCCCAGGCTTCAAATGAAATACAAATTAGCTTCAAATATCTTGGTTATATTCATAAACAGCATTTGATATGATCTGTCTTTTAGTCTTGGATGTGTAAATGATCAAGATGCTTATACACGGCATCCTTTCCTTTCACAGAGTAAGATCAACACTGATGCTTCCAGTGGGAACTCCTGTGTCACAAGGAATTACACAAGCAGACTCTAAATCAAAGAATAAATAGATTTTCCAGATATATAACACAATTCAGTTAGAGGGGAAATTTGTAATTCGTCTAGGCCAATCTCCTGCCCAAAGTAGTGATAATTTCTAAGTCAGATCAGGTTGTTCAGACTTGTGCCTAGACAAGTTTCAAGTGTCTCCAAAAGTGAAGATTTTGTGACCCTACTATAGGGCTTAGCTGTTGATGAAATTTTGAGTTGTGTCCTATTGTTATGACTGAATAGGAGCCTTTCTTCTGCACAATCTTTCCTTTTTACAGTAGATAAATTCAGTGTTATTCTCTTATTTTCTTTTCTAGGCTAAACAAAAAACATTCCCTCCACATCTCCCCACATCCTGTGCAATAGACCCTCATTTATCTTGGTGGCCCTCCACTGGACTCCCTCTAATTTTTCTATCATGTCTTTTGCTTTCAGATGTTCCAAACTGGATGCAGAATTACAGATGTGGCCCCAAAAATGTGAAATAAATGGGTTAAATCACTTTGCTTGTCCTGATAGGTAGGAATTTGCTACCTCAGATCACAAAAACATAGAATCATAGAATGGTTTGGGTTGTAAAATAACCCTGAAGATCTAGTTTCAACTGCTCTGCCTTCAACTAGACCAAGTTGCTCAAAGCCTGGCTTTGAACACTTCCAGGGATGATGCACCCACAGCTTCTCTGGTCAACCTCTTCCTGTGCATTACTGCCCTCCCAGTAAAGAACTTCTTCCTAGTATCTAGTCTAAAGCTACTCTTGGTTTAAACCCGTTCCCTCTTGTCCTGCCACTACATGCCCTTGCAAATAGTTTTGCCCCATCTTTCCTGTAAGTACCCTTCAAGCACTGGATGGCCACAGTTAGGTCACCCCAAAGCCTTCTCTTCTTCAGGCTGCACAACCTCAATTCCCTCAGCCTTTCCTCATAGGAGGGATAATCCCTCCCTCTAATCAACTTGTGCCACCTCCTCTGGACCTGCTCCAACAGATCAATGTCCTTCCTTTATTGGGGACCCAAGATCTGGATGCAGCACTCCAGGCAGGCTCTCACCAAAGCAGAATAAGTAGAGGGGCAGAATCCCCTCCCTCATCCTGTTGGCCACATTGCTTCTGATGCAGCCCAGGATACAATCGGTTTTCTGGGTTACAAACACACATTGCCGTGTCACGTCCAGCCTCTCATCCACCAACGCGCCCAAGTCTTTCTCAGCAGGGCTGCTCTCAATCTGTTCATCCAGACTGAGAACACACAACCCCATACCAGGGGTTGCCCTGACCCAGTAACAGTACCTTGTGCTTGGTGTTGTTAAACTGCATGACATTCCCATGGGCCCACTTCTTAAGCCTGTCTTGTCCCTCTGGATGGCATCCCTTCCTTCAGGTGTGGCAACAGTACCACTGAACTTGGTGTCATCTGCAAATTTTCTGATGGTTTACTCAATCCCTCTGCCATTAATTAGGATACTAAATAACACTGGTCCCAGTTTGGATCCTTGAGGGGCACCACTCATCACTGATGCCCACTGGAACTCTGAGCCATTGACTACTATCCTCTGGATGCAACCATTCAACCAATTCCTAATCCACCTAACAGTCCACCTGTCAAATCCATCACTCTCCAACTTGGAGAGAAAGATATTGTGGGGATGGTGTCAAAGACTTTACAGAAATCCAGATAAACGACATCCGTAGTCCTTCCCTTATCCACTGATGTAGTCACTCCAGCATAGAAGGCCACTAGGTTTTCAGGCAGGATTTGCCCTTGGTGAAGCCATGCTGGTTGTCTCAAATCACCTCCCAGTTCTCCATGTGCCATGGCACAGCTTCTGGGAGGATCTGCCCCATGATCTTCCCAGGCACAGAGGTGAGGCTGACAGCTCGGTACTTCCCAGGGTCACCCTTTCTTCCCTTTTTAAAGATGAGTACTATGTTTCCCTTTTTCCAGTCACCCAGGACTTTTTCTGACTGCAATGACTTCTCAAATATCATGGAGAAGGGCTTGGCAACTGTATCAGGCAATTCCCTCAGGACTCTGGGATGTATTTTGTTGGGTTCCATAGACTTGTGGACATTCAGGTTCCTTGGGTGGTCAGGAACCTGACCTTCATTTACAGTGGTGGGGACTTTGCTCTCCCAGTTCCCATCTTGTCCCCATCCACTCAAGAGGTGTGGGAAGGGAGTTTGTCATTAAAGACTGAGGCAAAAAATTTAAGTACCTCAACCTTCTCCTTGCCTGTTGTTACCCATTCACCACTGCTGTTTATCAGAGTGGATAAACCTTCTTTGACCTTCCTTTCCAGATTAAACATACCTGTAGAAGCCCTTCCTGTTATTCTTTGCGTCCTTTGCCAGGTTCAGTTCCAGTTTTGCTTTGAACTTCCTCACTTCCTCCCTTTCACAATTGTATTTCTCTATACTCTTCCAGGTTACCTGTCCTTGCTTCCACGACATTTGATTTTTGCCCTGGCCAGCAGTTCTCTACGGAGCCATGCCAGTCTCTTGCCTTCCCTGCCCAGTCTCTTGCTCCTGGGAATCGCTAGCTCTTGTGCTCTATGGAAGACGTCTTTAAAAATCTTCTAGCTCTGTCCCTCTCCCTTGTCCCTGAGGGCAGTCTCCCAGGGGATCCCACTGACATACTCCCTGAAAAGCTGGAAAACTATTTTCCAAAATTTCAGGAGCATGACTTTACTCCTTACTTGACCTATATTCAGATCAAGATGAGATTAGCTGCTTGTATCACTAAGCATCAATACATGCAGCATTCCTTCACGGAAAAATGAATATTTATTGAATGTTGGCTTTAAAAACACTGGGAAGAATACCATGTGGTGTGACACACTGAAAACCTTGTGTTTTATGTACTATGATCCATAATACTTATTTGATATAATTTGATATTCAAGTGGTTTTGTTGTGCTTTGCTGCGGTCTTTTTGTTTTGTTTTGCTTTGTTTTCACTTTTAAAATAACAAATAGTGAAAACATCTTGAAATAAAGTAACAGCATTTACACTAATCAAACTGACCTGGAACATTCCATCCAGACTTAATTTTAACTTCAAGGAAATGAAATTTCTTGCTGCATATGACCAATTTTTATGAAAGGCATTTGTTGAAGAACATCAATAACTGAAAATATCTGATTTTATCAGAGCAATTGTACCTTGAAAGTATGAGCATGAAACACACTAGTGAGACAGTTGCAGCACAATGAGGTCTAGCTACAATGAAGAAGTAAAAAATAATAAGAGTTAACAGTTTAAAGAGAATGTAGGTATAGAAGGCAGAATTCAACCATGTGGCATAACTAATTTTATTAACAAATACAAATTAACAAACCAGAGACAAGTAATTTTAATAGTTATGAACACATTTGGGGAAAAGAGATTTGTTTATTGAAATACCTGTGCATTTTCTCCTTTGTCTTGTCAGATTTCCACGTAGGGGCTGAAGACACCAGTATATTGAGGATTTCCAAATTTTGAATGCAGATGTTGCAACAAAAGTCTCTCTAGAAATTCTGAAGAGTTGGGCTTTCTTTGGCAACTAGATATACTAAATGACTGCTTTGGGCTCTTTAAGACACTTTTCTTTTCCTTTTGTAATTCTTTTTCTTTTTTTTCAAAATTTTTTATTTCTATGGATGATGTGGATCACAGCAAAAAAAGATTTGTCTTCCCCAACATGTGTTCACATTTTTCTGTGGCTATGAACAGAGAGTAGAGCTGTCTGAAAACAGAAACCATTGGTGTGGTGCAGATGAGGAGCCTTTTGCTTTTGTATTATGTTTAACTTGACCCAAGACAGTCATGCTATTTTCTCAACCTTCTGTAGCAGAAAGTCTATGGAGCAGTAAAAAACCAAAATACACCACAAAGATGCACAAACTGACTTCATCCAGGAGCCCATTTATTAGTTCAATACATGCAAGCTAAAGAATTCTGCTAGCAGATTTCACCTAATTTGTTGTTACAGAGCTTGTGCATTTGTACATTTGTACAAATGCTTGTTACATTTTACCAAAAAAAAAAAAAAAAAATTAATCACATCCCATTCCCACCTTCCCCAGAGTCATTCCACACCAGTTAACTGGCTGGAAAGAATGACATTAGTACCAATCTACTTTATCTGACTCAGTGCTGCTTTGATCAAACTTACAGTAGTGGAAAAAGAAAATTTGCCTTATTCCTTGAAGTCATAGCTATATTGCTAGTTTCAGAAATAACAGTCCTGGAATTCATCAGCCCAAGTCTGGGTTTCAAAATGGGCAGTTTACAAAACCAATAGACCTTTATTCAAGTAAGAGTAACTCTTTTAATGAGTCATGTTTAGTTATACCCAAACATATTAGACAGATGATTACAAATGTTCTAAGCAGGCTATAAACTTACAGGCTGTATGGTAAACCAGTGTCTGAGTGACATATCTCATGCTATCAGATGCACAAAACAATTTACTGGAGAAATATTTTACCTTTAATTAACTCTTTCATCATATTGCTAATTAGCTTTAAAATATAGCCTAGATTAACTCTAAAATATTCATTCATTATCTTCAAGCCCTTTTCTCTCTTCTTTATTTTTTGAATAAATAATTTTGTCATCTCTTCTTTTTAGTGTCACATGAACACTATAAACACCTAACTCTTGCTGCAGATGATCACCATTATGCCCACAGAGTCACATTAGAGTGAGAGGCAGTTATGATCTCTTTCATAATCTAAATTTGGCTACTCCAAAGCCACCAATGCTCAGTTGTACAAGGACCCACTTGATGTAATACACCACCTACAGAATGAACTCCTGTTCTCAGTGCCTTAACTGACTGCCTGTTGAAGTTTGTCTGATACCTAAATCATGGAGGTATTAATATTGTCAGCTGCTACTTGTGTGCTTGATAACTGAGCAGCTACATTTTAATTGCTCAGTAAGGCCTTTTTTGAACCCAGTGAGTGAAGCAAAGGTCCAGGTGAACTCCAATCCTGGTGGAATAGGCAGCAGACTGGTGTAAAAAACTGTGTGCGACCTCGGCTGTAGTGCAGTCTAAAAATAATGTTTTCCAGTGATTAAGCCTACTCTTCAGTTCTTGCTTGAACTCTTGCAGAAAACCAGGGATCATATTGTACATGATTATACCATACATATATTCTGTGGTATTCACCTTTTTTTATGTTTTTATGAGAATCATAACTGCATCAATTGCACTATATATTTCTCAGCTTATTTCTTCCAGTGTAACTTAAATAATATTTGAATTTTATATCAGATACTCTACTATAACCTCTTTCAAGGCTGCTAAAATTATGTCACTATTACATGTTTTCCAGAAAAACCATGGAATATATGACATGTGCCAATTATAGTTTTCTAGATGGTTCATCGTTAAGTAGCCATTTGTTTCCTCTGCCTTAATGTAAACCATTACACAAAGATTCAAAAAGATACTTGATTTGATTGCTTGCAAGAGTTTTATATGAAACACAGTATAATAATGTTGTCCTTACAGTGATAGTCTGTATTATATGTAAGATCTGTCCAGCTTTCTTTAATGATAACATTAACCGTAGTCAATAGGGTTTTTTTAATCATTCTGTCAGGACTAGGTCTGTAGAGATAAGCAGTATTAGAAAAGTTTTGCAATTTTGTCAGTTATTGTAAGACATAAATAACATAAATCCCATTTCTATGGGAAGCTCTTCTGTTCCTATATGTTTGGAAAAGGATACAAATTTAAAAGACAATATAAGTCTTAGTTAAATTTGAGAAAGTAAACAAAGACAAAAACAATCAAAAAGCTCACAAAACATTTCCTACTGCAATACTGTTTCTGGAAAGTTCTAGATATTTCCTGCCCAAATAAGATATAAATTTTGAAAAGGAGAGTGTAAATATTTGAGCCTTGGTACTCAGAGACCAGAGAGGTCATTTTCATTTCTTCTTTAAATGTGTTCCATGTACAAAGAGAAAATTCTGAATTCTGTTTTAATTCTGCCTAGGCTCATCCTTACACCCTTAAAACCACATATTTCCTAAATCACTCTCTGGAAAGTCATATTGTTCTGAGGCAGGCAATCACTGAACTAGCCTAAAGCCATATTGACAGAGCTTTGAAGATTAGAGGTGTAACATTGTACTGGATGTAAATGGAAGAGGGAAGAAAGTTTAAAAGAGTACTGTCACACTGAACCTTTGAAAAAAATTGTCCTGTGTATGTTAGAAGTATGGCTAATGCACTAAGAAAATGTGTATCTGTTCCAGGAGCACAGCAAGAGTTGCCCAATATGAGCTTTCAGATATCTACATCTCAATCAGCACAGGAAAGCTCCTCTTCCTCCTTCTTCATGTATGAAACACAAGTATATATCTTTGACGGGGTATATCATACTAAATTGGTACAACTGACCCACTTCACTTAAGAGTGGGATTCAATGATTCTTGTGGTTCTCTTACAACTCAGAATATTCTGTCATTTATAATAAGGTTATTAATGAGATGCCACTGTGACAATTTTATCTAATAGCCATTGTCATTTAGAAGACACATCATGCTATGATCCAGATATGTGTCTGTGCAATAAAAAATTGTAGAATTTAGTAAAGAAAATTAAACAAGAAAGAAAACCAAAACATGACAGATCAGTAGTAGTTGATAACTTGTTTTGGATATATTTTCGAGGTCTTTTTCAATCTTGCTCAAAATATTTTACATACTGAAAATCACAGGATCCCTTTGCTTGGCCACACTAAGCAGTAATTTGCCACAGCAGACTATCACATTCTATATTGATAGGGAGAGAAGAAGGTATTACCTACTAATCCAGAGACCTGAAGACTCATTTTGCCAACAATAACATGTATAGATCCAGGTTTGATCTGGCTATTCAGATATTTTTCAGTTCTTCAAAATTAATTTTCTGTAAATGATCCATAATCTGTGAAGGAATCTTTGGTATCAACAGTCAAATAAATTTTCTGAGAAGTGTTCGGAGAATACATCGTGGACAGCAGTGCTGGGACAGAAAGAAATTTTTGATCATACTCTGGAAAAATTCTACAACATCTGAAGACGACTCCAGGATGTGAAAGTTGGCTGTAAGTGGACAAACTCACATGGAGCTTGATATTAAATTATTTGCATTACAAAATTCGTTGTGACACTCAACACAATTCTCATAAAAAATGTATGTTACTGTGACCATAAAGAAAATTTGCCATAATTTAAAATTCATGATAGTCCAATATCACAACTTTGTGATCAAGCCAAAATAAAGTCAGCAGATATGGTGGTAAACAATAATAAAATTTAATTTCTTCTTACAGAGCAAACCCTTTTTTCTTTTCAGTGCTTTCTGCACCTTAAACACAGCTTATTTGCAAAAATAGCTGTGATCCTTTACCTTCCATTTTGAGCTCTTTGGGCAAATTATACTTTGATGGACTTGCCTTTGGGGTTTCTTTTCCCTTTCTGGTAAGCAAACTGCCCTAGGAGATAATTTTATCGCTTTCTTTCTAAATTGCAGTAAAAGCTATAAAAAGTTGTTGGCCCTCCTCTAAGGTACATCAGCAGCTACAGAGTGTTATTCTGACCTCACCGCAGCTTACTGTGCAAATTATTATTTCAGCACAAATAGATGCAATAAATAAAAACACGAAGGTCATTAATATTATTATCATTTCAAATCCTAAAAATCTTTTCCAGAATTTCTTTTATGGAGCAATATTATAGCTGTAGGACAATATGCCTTCATTCTGCTGAAAAGCTGCAACTTTAAGAGCAAAGAACCTGATTCTGATAGATGCTGAATGTCGTTCAGCCCATGGGGTTTGTGGATGCTGAGCACCTTGCCAAGGGATGCCTGGTACTTCATAGGATCAGTCCATAGCAGCACTGCTACAGTAAGCTCTTGGAGTTTCTGTCATATGGGCAAGAGAAAAATGTGATAAAGTGTGTTTAGATGAAATAGAGCAACTACCCACCTGTTAATACTGGCAGTGGTGAGTCAATCTGAAGACAGAGTTGAAAGGATTCTAGCTCTAAAATTGAAAAAGTTTTGGATCAATATAGGTAAATAAGAATACAGTAGGCTTACAGAAGAACAGAAATCCCAGTTTCAAGTCTATGAAAAGAGAAGGAATTGTTTTGTCAAGATTACTGTTTTGTAGGCCCTTCAAAGTCCTCTAGTGTTCAGAAAACTGTTTGTCCTCTTTAGGGGAGATGTGCAAAATAGCAGTGGCTAACATTTTCATTTTCATTATATTTGTTTTCCTTATGCTTGACTGCTCTATACAAAACTATTCCCTATAATACTGGGCAATCTAGCTTGCAATTTTAAAAGCATCATTCACGATAAATAAATGTATCTATCTGTCAGATCTCAGAGCAAAACACAAATGTTCTGTTTTCCATGAGAGAAATATACAATTCAAAAACTCCCCAAAGTAATTTTCTCCCAGGTCCATAGTATACTCATATTTAATAGGCTTTTTAGTCCAGATGGCCAATATTAGGAATTCAGCATCGTATATATAGAAATAAATTTACTAGCACAATAATATGAACATTGTATCAAAAGCATAACATATCTGGTGTTCACATGCCATTTCTTTTCTTTCTAACTTAACTTCCAAATCTCCTTGACCCAAGTGTGCAGAGTGTCGCACGAGGACACGAAGGAAGACACGTATACTCACGCTCTCACAGCAGGTGAAAGGCCAAGAAGAAGGTGGCCTCTTTATTCAGACAGTTATATACCTTCTTAACAACCACTGTGGATTGGATGGTGGATATTACCACCCCTCAATCACACTGGTCAAAGGAAATATCCATCAAACATCTCTGCCCAGGAGAAAGAATGACAACAATAAGGACAGTTAGACAAACATAGCTGTGTTTACAGAAGAGTGCTTGAGAACTTTTATCACAGAATTAAAAACATCTAAGCACTACAGAAATCAGGGCGACATGCAGAGCTCCCACCCACGAGTAACTGGATTCCAGGTGCCTGTTGCATACATGCCTGGGATGTATATGAATTGCAATACACCTGAACCCTTCCTTCTGCTAGTACACACTTGAAAACAGAAAAACAAACAAGCAAAACTCCTAATTTTTGGGTCCATAGTATAAGTATATTAGACCCAGAATAAAGCAGAATTCAAGATGATAACAATACTCATGTCTAAACGTGAATTCTAAGCAAGAACTTAAATAAAATCCAATGCATCTGATGGAACAGAAAGGAACAGCAAAAAAACTGACAAAACTGATGAACACTGTAGTGCCCTCCCCCAATACTACTGAATATAGATGGAGTAATTCACAGCTTTCATTGAGAAAGATGTGTTCTTGGTGTCAGAACTGATTTTGATTACTACAAAGCTTTTGTACCTACACCTTTTAAGAATTTCTACCACTCCATTGACCTAAGCAAGAATTTGGACTCATGAAATAGTAAAGGGATCCCAGATCCTTTAGTCACATTAGGAAATGCAAGATATCTGTGAATCTACCACTATGACTTTAATCCTAAGGAATTTGACAAGACCCAACAAAAGGAGCCAGTTTTTGTCCACTTTGTCTCCTTTCTTATTATCTAAGTGATCTGTCACTCAAGTAACTGAATAAGTATTGACAGACTTATTCTCACAGGTATAACAAGTATTGCTATGTCTCTTCTGCAGTTCAGAATCTGAACCACAGGCCATGAAATAGGAAAACACATAAGCACATGCTCACCTGAGACATGTCTGAGAGCAAAGAATACACTTGAGAATTTGCCCAGACCTACGTGACTTCCAAAGGTTCATTCAGATGGTTGTAACAACGTTAAGTGTTAAAAACCTAGAGCTTCTGAATGCTGCTGAAAGGTTTTAACCACAGGTTCCTCTGCAGCAAGTATGTAGAAAAATCTCTACAGGACAAAATCTTTACAATAAACCTGTTAAAATATGTTGGGCTATTTACAGTTGTTTCATAACCTTAGACACAGAATTGTATCGGCAGCTGAAACCAAATCTAAAGTTATCTGGGAAAGATGAGAAAAATTCCATTATATAAAATAATACCCTTCAGTTGGCCATATTTTTGATACAAGCATTATTTTTTCATGTTTCAGTGATGGGAGAAGCAGATTTAAGGGCTTCCTCCAGATAATTTTGTTTCTCTTTCTATAAAAGAATTGAATCCTACAGAAGAAAATAAATATTTACCTTTTATTTTGAATAAACATCATAGTAAAAGTAAAATGCACAAGGATTCAAACAGACTTGAAAATTTACTTTTAACAATATTTGCTTTGATCTGAGGAGTCTAAAGGGTTTTGGAGAACTAATTAAGAGCAGATTTTAATTTGGGTGTGATGACTGTATTTTCTCCTGACTACATTATGTACCAACAAAAAATAAGTGTTTTAAGGGTCATAATTATTTGTGAAATCTTTGTTCAAAACTGCTTACCTTAAGATCATTGCTTTTAGCAATTAATATCTCTTTTAAAATATGCTGAAAAATACTGATGATATTTTATAGATGTCAGAAGTTCACGTTACTTGGCCATCAAAGATTTAATTGTCAAACAATGAGTATATTTGTAATAAAATATGTTTTATGTACATCAAACATGGAACCTGAACTATGACTGCAGAACAATTTTTTTATATCAGGAATCTTACCCCCAAACAAAAATCTGCACATTCAGGGAAAATCTTAGGTTTACTTAAAAATATTAAGAAAGATAATACTTTTGAGGCTTTTCATCAGAAGCATTAGAGACTCAGCTGCAGTTGACCATTTACTTCCCAGATTAAAAATGTATTAATGTCAAGAAAAAGTAAATCAATAATCTGAATATATCAATATAACCTGGTTACTCCTAGTATTGTATCTCCAGTCTTTCATGTGTTTTTCCCCATAATTTACTTATTCTCGTTTGTGTTAGCGCAGCCTTCTCTGTGCTTTCAGAGGACCAACTTTCCTTAGATTCCCAGGTATGCTAGAGGAAATTTTGAGGTAGGTTGCCAGATTGCAACACCTTTCCAGGTCTGATCTGGCAAGGCAGTGTAAAAAACAAGGGTCAGAACTTGCAATAAATGTATTTGGTTTTTTTGCTGTTTAAATGTAATCAAATGTATCAAGCTAACAGTAACTGGAAAGCATAATGCTCACTTACTAAAAAAAAATAAGTTCAAGTGAACTTCATATGTCAGTGCTATAAAATTTGCAGGGCTTTATTTTATTATATAAAACAGTCTAATCTATAATGTGCTTGGTTTGATGGAGAATATTAAAAGTTGAATTATGAAATATAATAAGCTGTGTTTAAAGACAGCCTGTAAAATATAATTTTATGACAAAAATTTGACCTCTAGAAAGAAACTTTGCTATTTAATTTTTAAATTTTTTTTTCTCTCCACATCCATTTGCTCTGTGATATCAGAAATTTAATAACATTACCTTTCTTCTTTTTAAACACTGTGATAATTTTTAGCTGTTTTTAAAATTCATCACGGGCACATGATGAAAAAAGGCATTAAAAACAAATAATGACAGGGAGTCTGTTCATTTTTACTGCGAAAGAAGGAGGTAAATACAGGTACAGATAGAATTGAAAGGCATAAAGATGTGTGAAATGTAAGGTTTGTTAGAATATCACTGGTGTGGAAAAAAAGAAACAGAAACTGCACTCCCATGCCCCTGCTCCTCACTGACCTGCTCAATAAACCAATACAATCACCGAACCACTGCCAAACACTGCTTAAGGAGAGACCATTTTGTTTGTGCCAGGAGCAGTCTAACATGCATGTAGTATAGACAATGGACTAATAAGGTCTGTGAGCAGGTGACTCAAACTGCCCATGTAGAAGAACAAACATTTGTTTGTGTATCTTTAGCCTTTTTCCTTTTTTTTTTTTTTTGAATCCTTCCCCTTGACAGTTTCATTCAATGTCTCTAGCTCTTGTACTCCATAATCCCATAAAATTCTCTTTGTGGTGCAGCAAACAGGCAGGATTTCATGTCCCAGAATCACTTCTAGTCACCACTGGGTTTTCCTCTTGGCATCTGTGTAAACTGTATTCGTTCAGCTGCTGTTTGGTTAGTGGACTCTGGAGGTTTATGTAGATATAAGATATACAGAGCTGACATTTCTGGCAGACCCTAATGCTACTTCCTTTTCTTTTGTTCTCTATTGTTCCTTTCTGCGGCATGAAGCAGGTGCTTATGATGTCCGTGTTGTGAGTAGGAGCTGTAGAAACTCAACTGTTCAACTTCTTGTCAATTTTTAAGTCTCTGTAGGCATCATTATTTATACTTCCAAAGGAATACGTGACATTCTGGAATTCTATGGCATGAAAGCAGTCAAATACAAAATTTTTGAAAGTGCAAAGACATTCTTTTGGGTACTGGTGTATTACAATAGTCAAGTGAGAGCTATATCTTTTCCAGACCTATCTTCCTCCTGCAAGCACTGAGAGGTTTCCACTATGTAATAAAAGTAAGGAGAAGAGAGGAAGTTTCAGTTTGCTACAGTAAATGAAAAGCATAAAATAAAAAGTAAAATCATTGTAATCAGAAGCTTTTTAGAAGATAAACAATAACGAACACTGAAAACGTTTACACTGATACATAAATGTCTGACAGAGTAATTTTAAGAATTTATTTGGACTTGAAACTGACTTGAAGTAAAATGAAGACCTCAATTTAAGGAATACTGAAGAAGTTTTAATATGAATAAATGAAGGGGATTAAATCCAGGGTAAAAAACTGGTCAGCAAAAACATGCTTCCTATTTGGTAGAACAGAATATCAAACTTTTTTCAACTAAATCTAAGTTTCATTCTGACTTCAAAGTATTTCTAAACCATATATTGTACTGAATTCTTCCTATGTGGTGTGTCATCAGTTTATGCTACCTTTACACCCTGTATGATTCTCATTTACAGTGAGCCCTGTTGTCAAGTGTAAAGAGGCGTTACTATTTGCTAGTTGCAATAGCAAGGTTATTTTAAATTGCCAAAATAGAATGCAAAGTGAATAAACAACACCACATTAAAATTGCTTCATTTGTAAGTGGGAACAACCCCTTTATCAACAAATTATATGAAAGATAGACCTACTAATCTTCTATCATCATAAATTATATGAAGCAGCTGTGAGGACTAGGAATCAGGGTAACAGAGAAACCCCTTTCCTTATAATATCTCAAATCTGGAGTTGATACCTTGAGTTACTGATAACAAAACATTAGCCAAATATTTCTTTAGAGTAAAAAAAGGGTCTTATTTTTACACTGTTCTTGTGACTGGATCAAGAAATGCAAGGTTGTCTTTAAGCCACTTTGGGGCTTCCTAGGTCTTTCCAAGAATCTGTTGCCTACTCAGACATCAGCAGGTTTGGAATATTTCTATATTCTGTTTTCTACAGTTTTGTAAAAAATATAATGGCAATCCAGATACTATGTCCTTGACAAAGACTAGTTTGTTACCTACCCTGAAATTCAGCTCCAGAAATTTTGTGGTAGCTAATGCCCACTGGAGATACTTTGAGTGACCTGTGTAGCTAAAATAGAACTCAATATAGGTATTAAAAATGCAATACAGATATTTTTTCATGTGTTAAACTTCTGGTTTGAAAATTTAACATTTTTTAATTTCTGCCTATAATATACATATTTATGTGTCAAGATTATCTGCTGACTCCTAATGTTCCTCTCTGGAAATTTTCTGTTTGTTGATGAATTTTCTCATCATGCTTTTCCTCTATGAACAGATGTAAATTTGGCAAAGACATATATTTACATTCCTGAAGAGCTTATTTGGCAGGTGGCTTTTGTTTTTTACAACCTGCTCTCTTTCTTAGATGGTAAATATTTTTCTGTCTTCTTTCCCTCTGTGATTCTGTATGTGACAGAAACATCTATTTTGTAAATTCAGATTGATATTATATCCTGTCTGTAGTTATGTCGTTCTCTGTAATTACTCTGACTGAAATTACTGATTATTAATAGCTTTATCCTTGAAAGCCAGCTAATTTTTTTTTTAAACAAACGCATTGTGCCTTGCTTGACATGCTAAGACTACAATTTTTGGACTGATTCAGAAGATTCTGGCAGTCTAAGATCTGTAAGCCATGCCATTTTTTACACAAATTCTTTTCCACAGCCTTCCTTCTCGACTGCCTTGTAGCCGGAATAGCAGTGAAGTAGAAGGTCCAAATGCACCCCAGAGCACCTTGGTGAGACAGTGGAAGTGTCCTCATGACAGGGATACGCACCCAAGTTTTTTTATTACATCCTTCTTCACTAAATTTTACTTCCTGTTGATGTCAAGAAGCAAACCTGACATCCAGTTCACAGCTTTATAGCAGAAACAGACAAATCTTATTAAAGAATATTTGTTTTCTAATCTATGACCCTATTTATTTGGGATTTTTTGGTGATACATACAATTACACACAATATGATAGTTGTCATCATATTGCCAGTTCTTTGGCCATATTTTTCCATCTCTTCCAAAGACTACAAAAGGAGATGATATGAATTAAACTATGTATTTTTGATTCAACAGAGAGTATAAAGAAAGAACTAAAAATAGATATTCTTAGACATCATTTTGAATACAACTTCAAAATAGACATAAGCTTTTGAATTTGCACAGTGGAAACCATATTCTACACAATAAAAATTTGTTTTGAATAACTGGATAGTCATTATAATGACATATTCTGGAGAGTGCATTTTCTAGGTTTCATGTCTAGTGATCTCCTTAAAAGACTGATGCCATTTGTGTCTGGCAATGATAACTACCATGTACTGTGGCATGCAAAACCAGTTATTTTAATCTATTCATACTGATTTCAGAAAGATAGAGTTGCATTGTTATACTTGAGGCAAAAATGTATGTCTTTTGAATTTGTTTTGTAAAAATTTTCACTAAAACTGAAGTGACATTTAAAGCATTAGTGACTTTTTATGTCATAATTTATATACACTTACAGTAAAATACAGAAATATGTAGATTCATATAGTGAAGCAGGTTTATATATTCGTATTTTATCTCAGGACTTTGAGTAAAAAACAATTTTGATCATGAAATATCCAGTCTTTGTTAGTCTTTTGGGACAAGTTCAGTGTCAGAACTTTATTTTCTATAGGCTTTTATTAAATCAGCTAAAGAAGAGACAAAGTGACTCATATCACAAACACAACTATAAAGGTCCAGATAGGAAAAGACCTGCTCCCTAGAATCCTAGTCATATGTGATGACAGAAATATCCTAAGGGAGAGCAAAGCCCCTAGCACATTTATGTAACTGGGATTCAAATAAATGTATTTTAGTTTCTCTTCATAATTTACATTGTTTAGATTTTAAATAAATCAAATTTTCACCTATTTCTAGATATTTTTGGATGGTGGTGTATCTAATGACAGATTAAACCCAGTGCATAGTAAGACTGAGAAATATTCTTCAGTACAATAGTACTACAATAGTATGTCCCTGATAGAGTTTAACATCAATCACTTTCACTGCTTTATACACAATCATGATTGAATTTCACTCTTGACTCAGTTAACTACAAGTTCCCAATGCAGTTGATGTAGAATCTGTTGAAACATATCCCCAATAAATCAAAATATAAATCCTTATAGCTATGTAAATATGAGAGAGCCCATTCACAGTCCCACAGGAACTGACATAAAGAAAAGTCATTGTAAAGTATGTAATGAATTTGTATCAGTCTAGCCATAACTGAAGAGAAACCACTTTTCTCATTCCTTTTCTCACATTAAATGGGAGGTAGAGCAATTTACTTCCTTTAGGTGATGGGTGTCCTACTGCACATTTGCCACAGAATAA
Organism: Dicrurus megarhynchus; assembly: GCA_013399195.1. Lineage (NCBI taxonomy): Eukaryota > Metazoa > Chordata > Aves > Passeriformes > Dicruridae > Dicrurus > Dicrurus megarhynchus. The sequence goes on from VXAD01004809.1 coordinate 1,640,408, forward strand.
AAGACTTTGTGTACATTATAGTGTGTATATATATACACGTGTGTGTGTATAAATAAAATAGTATATAATAGATTGACTGGCATAATGTAAATCCACACTTACCACACTATAATCTGTGAGACAGACAGATCTAGAAGTTAAAAGAAGTATCCCTGTTTTGCTCTCTGTAATGTTGTTACAAAAGCTAATATTGGTTTTCAGTCAGTTAGATCCTGATAGCAGCTTTGTGAACTTCTGCCACAGTATATAATTTTAGCAAAGTAGAATTGGCCCAAAATCTTAGGTTATTCCCAAAATATTTTTACTCATCTCTTCCCACCTGCCTGCCTCCCTGCCAAGGAGGTTCTTTGATATGATCATTGGCACAGACATGGCAATTAGAAAAGGTTCGTGGCTGCTCCAGGAGCCAGCTCTTGATTATTTTGAGGCAGATAGTTGCAGGAATTCAAACTGCTTGAGCATCAACCTCATTTTTGATACCATGTACTTTGAATTGTCCAGGTTTGCCAGTTTTATAGAACATTTTTTCTTATATATTTCTTACATAAAATTGTATTAAATTATTTGGACTTGTGTTGATTTCTGGCACAAATTATTTAACTATACTTGAGGTAAAAGCTAAGCAGACTTAGTTGTCCTTTCCATTTGAGTGGTAGATAAAATTCAAACTGAAGTCCACAATTTCCTTTAAATCAGGACTGAGCAGTACAATCTTAATCAAGTTGGTAATAACAGATGTCTTGCCTTCCAGGTGAAGACAGGGGAGCAGTTTTGAATTTTCTGTGTATCTTAAAATTATTTAAATTTTCTGGTTTGTTTGGTTTTTTTGGGGGTTTTTTGGGTTTTTTTGTTTTTTGTTTTTTTTTTTTTTTTGGGTTTTTTTTTGGGGTTTTTTTTTGTTTTTTTTTTTTTTTTGGGTTTTTTTTTGGGGTTTTTTTTTGTTTTTTTTTTTTTTTTGGGTTTTTTTTTGGGGTTTTTTTTTGTTTTTTTTTTTTTTTTGGGTTTTTTTTTGGGGTTTTTTTTTTTTTTTTTTTTTTTGGTTTTTTTTTTTGGTTTTTTTTCTCCTGGGTTTGTGGTTTTGTGTCATTAGGGTATGGCTTTGGGAGCCACTTCTCTCTGGTGTTTAGGGAAAGCTTTACAAGGTTTGTGCACATACCATAGCACTATCAGTTAATGTATCATCCTTCAGCCATAGGAAAAAACACAGAATTGGCTCTGTGCTGGAATTCAGTCAAATCTTGTCTAGCTAACAAGTTTCGTAGTTTCACATACTCCCCTGTCTCCTGGCAGAGATGACAAAATTGCTGGAATCCAAACACACGGAAAAATGTCAGCAAAACTAGAGGGATCTAAGAGGGAAAGGAATCTTAACATGTTTAGTCTATAACTGATCTCTTATTATATTTGAAAAGAGATCAGAAAATAAAAGAATGAAAATACAAGAATAAAGGACTACACACACGTGAAAAATTAAAAAGATCCAGGAGTAGCATGGAGAAAATAGAACTTTTTCCTTATATAGTCTCTACTTTGACTCAAGTATGATATGAAGTTAACCTCAATGTAACACACAATGGACACCTGAGATAATAAAAACCATTTTGTTACTGTGATACGTTTATGACTAACAAAAATTTCAAACTTATTTTCTTTTTTTCTGTTAAAATATTTGTAAATTGTATCTCTTATAAAGCCTGCATCTTGCCAAGAGACTTTTGCCGGCTTAGGTCTCGCTACTTCATTTAATAATTTGGTTGATTGTTTGGGTTTTTTTAAGTCAGTATATTTCTAAAGTAGAGACTTCCTTGTGTATTTCATTTCCAGGATATTTAAACTTATTTCCCCTTTTATCCAAGAATCTAATATATAACTAGAGAATAAATTGTCAAAATTTACTGCCTCCAAGAAGGGCAAAATATTTTAAATATGCCTGTAAAAAGCTACTACTATCCTTTTATTTTACTTTTCAATAAATATTGAGAGAACTGGAATAGACTACACCAGATGAAATTAATGGCAGGAGATTTGTTTCCTTTACAATTGGTTCCTTCCCTTTATTATTCATTGAGGACTTTCTGTGGTAATTGCTAATACAGCATCTTTCCGTGTGATTGCACATTGTCTGCATCTGGGCAAGTGCACGGAGCACATTCCGAGTGCAGAGAGAGACGCCTGTTCTCGTGATTCATCCGAGCAGTGCCGGCTGAATTCCCGTGAAGTTGTTCACTGATCACTGCTTAGCCCATGCAAATCAAAGTAAGTCACAACAACACCGATGTTGCTGCATCTTCATGCCAGAATGCTCTGCTGAGCCTTGGCTTGTTTACTGCTGAATTCCCTTCAAAGGGGAGGCTTGACTATATAAACAATTGAAGACCTTAGTATATAATTAATGTGTTTTCTAATTAAATAGTAACCAAGTATGTTGTAATGTTTCAATTAAGAGTATAGAAAGTAATTAATTGTAATCTTAAATATTTAATGTGAGCATGCCAATTAACAAAATGCTACTTCTCTGATTTAAAAATTGTGCTTGGCTCAATATCAGAAGCACTATACATTTTTAGGGAGATTTTTTTTTAATAGCAGGACTTTTTTTTCCACAACAACAAACTTTTAAGTTTAAAAATATAGATAAAGTCTCTTGGTCTAACTAACTTTACACACATATAAAGCAATATAAAAATTTTACTTAAAAAATACCATGCCAACTATTTTTTTAAACATCTTTTTTTTTTAAGTGAACAGTGTGAAATCCCTGTTTTAATTATCATTTCAAGGATATTTACTTCACGTATTAAGTCATATGATTTAGGCATAAGATCAATGCATTTCATTTCCTCTGGCTAACAAGTGTTAAAATAGTATTAAAGTCCTTGGAATTAAGCTCTCAATTCCAGTTGGATTTTAGCCTTTGAAGGAGTGTTTCAAGTCTCAGCTCCAAACATTTTATGTCACTGGAGACAATGCAGAGTCACAACAATTTAACAGGAGCAGGGTGGAAGACATATTACAGTATTTGGATTTCTTTAAGAGGCGCTACTCAAAATTCATTGCTGACTTTCTTTTCTTCTTCTTTAGTGTTGCCAGTGAGGTATTCCAATGCCCAAGGATGAGTTCAAGTCACACTCTGCATAAACTCATACACAGAAAGGTAGGATGGATGGCACTGTTTACAGTCACCATCTGTCTCTACGAAAAAAATCCTGACTTTTTCCACTCATTGCACTCAAAGCTAGCAAACCTTTCCTGCAATGCAATATAAGACTGGTAAAGTCTAGAAATAGATTCTTTGGGTCACTGTAGTGATAGTATTGACTCAAAAATAGAGGGTAAAAGCACATTTTAACAACACTGAGAAAGGAGAAAAAAAAATCAACATTGGTTCCTGAAATAAGGATAGTATACCATATTTAGGCAGTCTAATGGAAGTCAGCTTGACTATTACACATTACATTTCCTTTATGTTTAAAGAAAGTCAACAGAAGTCCAAACTTTTTGAGCTTTGCAATGTCTCAACCCCACAAATTTGAAGCTTCTGTGCAAGATTCCTCCAGAAGAATCTAGCCTGATGCTTTTCATCCTGAATAGAAAGAATACAACAGAAAAGAATAAAAAATTGGTCAGTACACAGCTTGTATTCTGAAAATACAAAGTTTGAGGACTTGTTTGACCATCTACTTCTTAAATAGACCTCTGAAATGTAATGCAAAGGACTTCTTGAAAGCAAAACATAGACTAGCTCTTCATTTATTCTGTAAAAGAGCTTATGATTTGTTTATTTCTGTAAATACAGTATAGGCAGATTGTTTATCTGAGGAATGTCATGCATTATTTCAAGGCATAAAGTCTAACAGTATTAATTATAAATGTCATTTTAAATTAATAATAGGCCAAATAATAATGATAAACAAGCCAAGTATTTAATATGATTTTTTATTTCAATGGAGCATAATGCGTGAGTACAGAGGTTACTGCCTTTCATCATTATTTAACATTGACCAAGGTTGTATACATTATAATTGTTATGAAATGAATACCATTATATCACAGTTTCAGTGCAACCACAGTACCTATGTTTGGATAATTTAAGTGACAGTTTCTTTGCACATTATACCCTCCTTTTATGTCATTCTAATTTATTATAGAAAAGCCCATATGTGTAAGAAGTATTCAAATGCACATGGGATTTCTCTTCATATCATATACATCTTATTTTTCAGTGCTTAATACTGAACCGTGTATCACAAAACATAACCCAATGTGCTTGATTTCCTTTACAAGGTTCCCTTTAACTTTTCATTGCATGACTGGTTGGAATGTGCAAATTATAACTTGTAGCAGAGTATTCTGAGAGAATAATATTTGCCTTAGAAGCAGTGTGGTCACATTGTATTTCCAAGGCAGAAAGCAGCACTGAACTACCTGCCCTGACAGAGTTCATTTTTTACCAGGAGTTATGCTATGGTAGAGCTCAGAGGAGCAGAAGTTCCCTGATTTAGAAAGAGATGGCACAATTTTTTAACTACACTTAAACAAAGTGATGAAATTCTGTTCTTGGAGTTTTATGTTATTTATCTTTAAGGATAATTAATATGCTTAATATCGAAAAGTAAGAATTCATATTCATATAGTTGCTTGAAAACATAAATCAAGATCTGATGAACCAACTTGAAAAGTATCATACAGAAAACCGGTTTCTTAGCTGTCCATGGCTTGATTTTTGTGCCTTCTGTCAAGTATCTCTTGTAAGCTCCTGCCAAAGACCTGTTATTGAATCAAGCAGATGGATGAGTGGCCCTTCACCCTGTAACATTTGTAATAATTTAAGGGTATGATTCCTTTCATTTAAAGTCAATGACTAGTGCTCCTTGTGGAGGGCCTAAACTAAGACCATCTGAAGGCAAATTGCAAACTCCCAAAAAGAAATTCATCACCACTGCTTTTGATATCTGTGCTGGGATGGGCAGAACCACCCTCTACAAGAACGTGTCTCTTCATTGTCCACACAGAAAACTAAGAAAAGACATTTCGTTTTTGATGACTAAATTTGCATAAAAGCAATCTCAGACTTAATCAATTACTAAATATAAATCTATCACTTGAAGAAGGAAGTACTTCACAGTAATGAATACAACAAGTTTTCACAAGGACATTGGGTACAAACAAAACCCAGCAGGTCTGAGATCCTTCTCAGTTCTCACATATATGAAATTTGTATCGCACACAAGTCAGTAATATTTTTTTTCCAGATTTTTAAATTACTTTGAGTGTCTGCAACGCAGATCGGTAGATGGTGTGATTTTTTTTAAAAAGTAGATTTAGTCATATCAAAAACCTAATGAGAAAATACTTGAGTCTTGAGTCTCATAAATATCCTCATAGAGTGATCCTTAGATCAACAGAAATATTGGAAAAGAAAAAAAAAATAAAGAGCATCTACAAAATGGATGAAGTAGCTTGTTTTAAAATGGTCTGAAAGAATACTCATATCTCCTCATATGTGTCCATGTGTCTTTGGATTCCCACCAATAATAGGAGCAGTGAACATCTGGAAGCCATTTACTAGGAGAATTTGGTGAATTTATCATTATCAATTCATTCAGTATTCCCTGTAAATTCACTTACAAATCTCTTTAGGGTTCTTAGGGATGTCACTTAACATTCAGTTGTTCTTATGGATCCAGCTTGCGGTTCAATTGCAGTACATTTGTTTAAATGGCACCAGTTTGTGCTCAGATTGTCTCTAGACAACAAATCCGTTTGCCACCTTTTGGTTGCTCTATTACTTTGCTTTTTGTTTGTTTTATTAGGAGACATTACTGGATTTTAGAGGTGCTGCTGCTATTTTTAAACAGCAGTTCCCACAATCTCTAATCTTTACACCTAAAACATTGTTAATGGCGATTTAACATAATATTTTAAAGGAGGCCAGGTAAAACCCCCTAGTTTTAGCCACTTTTTCATAAAATTGGAAAAGAATATGAAGACAAGAAATTAATCCCCAAATTAAGAGGATCCCCATGCTTTTTTTTCCTTTGACACCACTACCAGAAGTAATTATGAGTATATTTAGTTCTTAGTAGTTTAGCACTTTCAACTGTTAGTCTCTCTGCAAGGTTCAAACTCACAAAAGAAAAGAATCAATGAGTAACATTTTACAGGTTCCCTGAAACCTGGCATATGCTACACATTTTATGTTGTCAGGAAGGTCCTCTTTATACTCAGATTTTTTCTTCACAGGAGATAAAACACTCTTGAAGAAGAAAAAGAAATAACCATTTTTTTCACTTTCTGTATGCTCAGAATACAGAAGACTTAAGGACCTTTTTCAAAATTGTTACAGTTCATCCTTTTTTGTTTATGTCCTACATTTTGTATACATAGTTCACACTGCAAAGTCTTTTGTGTGTGAACAATCTACTTCTTTGATCTTACCATTCCTGCTGCATGGTACATAGTATGATCACAGTTGTGTTTTATTTCCATATGGAAAAGAACTGGGTAAAAGACAGTGTAGGCAGAGAGGACAGGTGAGGTTCTTTTGTCTCCTTAAACTTCTGCACCCAATTTCTAGTCTGCTCTCACTACAAAATTATTAAATTCTCAGAATAATCTGTTTTTTTGTCTCATTTGTTTATGAGTTGGGTTCTACTTGGCACACTAATCACTAGGCAGATAATCTTGTGAGTCCTTCAATTTTGAATTTACAGAACTGTAATTGCTTCTACCCTTACAACCCCACAAACTCACGCCTTCTGCATTAGCATATGGCCACGCTCCTGCCCATTCCAGCGGATGTTCCAGATAACCTTACAGTTCCATCTAAAAGTTTTTTTTAATAGACTGTTATTTTAAAGCATGATCTAGTGTCCAATTTATTTTTAATTTCAAGTTACTTAAAAATAAAACTTTATCTACTATGCTGAAGTAACCTGGGTGTCATAAATCGAAAAGCTTGACATTCTGCGGAATATTAAGTACTTCATTATTCAGCATTGCACCTTTGCAAAAAGAATCCAGTATTACAAAGTCTTATATGTTCCTATGGAGAATCTGCAGCAGACTGTCTCTGGAATGATAAGACAGTTTAGCAGCAGTAAGAAATCCTTTGAAAGTAAGTTGGGTTTTTTAAATGTAGTCAGGAAATATTTTAGGAAAGATTTGTTGAGTGTTGGTTTTGGTCCATTTCAGACTGAGTCAGCGTGCTAAAATATTTGTGATGTGACTATTTATTGCTGTATATATACTAACAATATGTGTACACTTTATGTGAGCATACACTGATACACAATGGAATTCAAATAGTGTCTCATTTGTCTTTACAACAGTCAGACTAAATGCTGGCATAACCATTGTCTCAGGTAATAACAATAGCAGCAACAGTCTAAAAAACATAGATGTATAGTGTGTAAACCACATCAATTGTTTTGACTTATTGCCACAAGAGGGAGTGAATCCCAAAGACAGTGATCTTATGGTCTTTCAATAGCCCAGTTTCCCGGGCTCAACTGGAGAACCAAAGTATTCAAGCCAGTCATAACAGTACATGCTAGAGAAATGACACTTGAGATGGTCTGATCAGTGTCACTGAAGGGTTTCATATGGTCATCAACACCCACAATTACATTGGAAATGAAATTAGGTGATGGCTTCTTTGTTACCAGCTTCCTCTATTTAAAGGACTATAAGAAATTATAACAACATTTGAAAATTATTCTCTACAGTGAATTATTCAACCACTAAATCCAAAAAATAAGTGGACTGTCAGATTTGTAAAAGACCCTCTGCAGTGAAGAGCAGACTGCAGCTATCCAATTATCTGCTCCCTTGGTTGCCTAACTGATCTATGAAATCAAATTAAACACCAATCTGTAGATTTAATATTAATATTTCAGTGCTAAAGGATCTGGACCAAATCTACTGAAACAATGAAGAATACCTAAATCATCTTGTGGTTTTCAAATGGAAGATAGTAAATCTGAATGGTTAAAATCCATAACCAGCTATTCTGTTCTCTAGAATTGAGTGTTATTAAACTGAATTCTCACTTTTTATGCTAAATTCGGAGCCATATTCGCTCTATCCCATCTGCATCAATGAACACACAATGGAGCATACCAAAAAGGATAGTTAACAATCCCTCTGTTTTCTGCAAGCTGTTTTGAGTTTCCTTGTCTTGTTGGCTTTGCTTTTGGTTTTGCTTTTTCCTTACCTGAAGTCAGTCAGTCATCTGAGGAGACAGATGAGGAAACTGCGAACCATATCTGTCCTCTTATTAGTCTCTCTTATTTTTACTCTGTTCCCTTCTTCCTCCCATTCCATTTCAGGTGTTTTACCAATGAAAACTACTAAGCATTTTCAGCAGCAACCAGAGTCAAGATGAAATACTTAGGAGTTCTCTGTTCTGGCTTTCCAGAAACATGGCAGAACAAAACGTTTCTTTGGAGGACATTTTTACTTGAAAGAGGAAAGGCAAGGGCAAGAGCAAGGGCAATGAAGAGGACTGATTTAAGAGACCATATGATTATTTATCTCTTTGTTTATGTATATACCAATTTAGTAACTTCCACTCTTTCCTTTGCAAATATTTCCCTGTTAGTTAGTGAAATAGCAAAATGTCCCTTATCTCTGTCTTATTGTCATTTCTTGTCAGTATATGCCACCTACGAATTGAGATTATTAAACTGAAAGAAATTAGGATGCTTTTTCTTTCAGTTACCTGGGATTTCAGGACCTCTCTTCTTTAAGGAGAGATTCCTGGCGACAGTCTTCAATTATGCTTTTACTATCCAGTCTCCAGCTGCTATTACATCACCGGATATTCCAAGACTAGGCCTAAGTCACCACCATTTCAGCTAACTAAGATTGTTGTGATTGATAGGGAACACATCTCATGGAAAGAATGATGTGTTCTAGATTTAGGTAGACAAAAGCATTTATTCCACCACATTCTTAGCTTCTTAGGTACCTCTTAGAGGATTCTGGCAATAATTCTTGCCCAGAAGCTCTCCTATACCCATTTGAGCTAGATGTACCTGGAGAACTGGTACCATATTCAGGCTAAAAATCTGATTCATCTTTAGATACCTCAATTTTTGTGGTTGCGTGTATGTTATGGACACAGATGACCATGTATGGGTTTTCTCTGGTATTAAAATGGCACAAGGTGTTTAAGACATTTACAAAAGGCTGGTAGATACAACAAAAATCTAGGAGAGCCTCAAGCCTTTCTGTAGTAGCATAAAGGTAAGCGCTCTCTAGGCTTCACTGTTTGAACACGGTAAAATTCTAACATGTCCTCCACTGTTGGCACCTATCTAAAGGCATCCAAATCTATGCATGTTAGTTTCAAACTGAACTTCAGACTTGACATCTGGCTGGAAATTGGGATCCTCTTAGAAATGAACTGGGCTGCACCTACTACAAGAACAATATACTTGGCTTCTCATGGGATTTATTCTATTTTGAACATATGGAAAACATCCTGAAATGCAGATCATATAGGACAAATTGTAATATCTAGCAAATTCTCAATGTACTTATATTTAGGATTTTTCTTAAAATATCAGTTTCTAGTATTGTGCCATTTCTCTCCCATTTGTGATGACAAACCTTGGTTTAGGTCTTAAAAACTTTTCAAGTAGCAACAGAAAATTTAGCTATTACTGGGTACTGGCAACACAGTTCCAGGTCTTTGGACTCTTTTTTCTTAAACCCAAAAGTAATTGATATTGATATTGATATCAATTGATATTGAAAGATATTGAAAGTTCTTAGTCTGCTTCTGATTTAATTCAGTTCCATCATTAAATTCTGGAACGTAATTGGAATCCTTGCTAGTGGCATTTGGTCCTAATAAACAGGAATTAATGAACTTTTTTTAAACCCTTTTACTATGTTGTTTCTATCTGAGGTCTGCTACCAAATACACACAACTGATTCTTATCATCTGAACTCTTAATTTAGAAAATATTAGATTCAGTTCTACTGCTTGTTAATCACACAGATTAATGAAGGTACTTGTCAACATCATTTGTCACTAAAATACAAATTTTAATGAAAGTAATCAAAACCTTTGCACAAGACCTAGTTTTGGCTCGCGGAAAATGCACGTCTTCTGAAAGCAAAATTGTTTACAAGACTACTTTTGACAGATTTATTTGGTTTGATTTTTTGATTGTAAAAGATAACTTTGTTTTCTGCTTAAATATGTTTTCCAATAGGCAAATAAATTAAACTGATTTTTAGAAGTAAAATTATTAATTATATATAAAAAAGTTTTAAACGTGTTGAAAGAACAAGTGACATTACTTTGTATGGACCATGGTTGAACATTTATTTGCTTTAGGATTTGAACATTTGGTCTCATTTAAGATTACCAAAAAAAAAAAAAACTTGAGTATTTTTTCCAAAATGGGAAAGATATTTTGCCCAAATCTAATAATGTCATTTTTGAAAAAGTTTTCCAGGGACATAATAATGACATAATGACTGTCTGAGAAAGAGGTAGAGAGGAGATAGAAATGGATGACCACTCCCCATGAATTCCACTTCTACATTGTCCTAGCTACTGCGTTATCTAAAATATATAGTTTGATTTACTGGGATGCTGATCTCCATCCAAGAAATAAAACAAGCCAATAAATATAACCTGTACTATTTATAGAAGTAACTTTTCACAGCCTCTTTGTTGAAGGTAGGTTTCTGTTTTGTTCTGCACAGGTGTTGCCAGGAAGAAGATGCTTTCAATTGTGATATTAAAATCCAATTATTTTGATTTTAAATTTTGGGTTTAAAATGTGCAAAACATTTATACCTAGAGTTACACTGGGGTTTTTGTTTTGATTTGTTTTGGTTTTCGTATTTGAAAATGTCTTTTTTGCTATGGTCTTTGTTTAGAAATTAAAGTATTAAGCACTGCATGAGTGAAATAGCCAATGGCATGAAGACGCAGACATCACTCAGCTCAATTACCACTTTAAATGAGATGCCCATATTCTGTGGAGAGGATACACATTTAATCACAGTTTCATATTGGTCTGTATCTATCAATAGACAGATAATTATCTAAAGCTGCAAGTCAGGATTTAAAAACAAAACCAAGACCCTTCCATACAATTGCTTTAATGATATATAGATTTAGTAAGTTTTACTACAGTTGCCCTGGGTTTAGGCTAACACCATAACAAAAAATCCCTTGCTTAATGCTAAGTGGACCACCAACACATCTATTCCCTTTCTTAATGAGAGTAACTACAAATAAGATTTTAGTACAGAATTGAGACTCCTTCATGTGGAATGTTGCTGTTTTAGTTGTATAACATAAACCAGGAAAATATTTTCTGACACTATGTTCCATTTGGAAAACAACAAAAATCACAAATAATTTATAATAAATTTCTAGAATCTCAGATTCTATTATAAGAAACAAATACATCTATTTGTATTTAAATATAGACTGCAAAAGATTTAAATAAATTTGGAACACTCATTTTATTATTAATCACTTATGACAGGAGAACATTTTCATATTCTAACAGATGACTTGGATAAGTATATGTCAAATTTAAAGTTAAATTAAGGTTTTATGTAGTCTCTGTTAATAGAAAAACTTCCAGTTGATTTCAGAGGAGCTTAGGATGCATTCTTGATGACCATTTGTGCATGAGAGATTTCTTATTTGGATAGTCATATTAAGATCCAGGAGAGATTTTTCAGAACTGAGCTTTGACATAATAACAATGTATCATATTTTTACATTTGCATAAAGTGACATGTATACTGTGTGTATATATATATATTTATATGTACACAGAGTTAAATACTTATGTGTAATGAGATGATATGGTACAAGTATGTTTTTATCATGCCTTTGGAATAAGCAAATTGCTGATGAATCTGCACCAGATCCAGTCATGGATTCATAAGTACAAGCATTTTCAGAACAGGAAATATTTATGGTCACTTAGGATGACCTTCCACTTAAGTCAAGCCATAGATTTCATAGGTGTCAAACAAGGGTTATCAATCCTTTATTTAAAGTGGAAACGGAGAATTCCATACATTCTGGATAAGGTTTTTAATTCACTATGAGAAAATCTGTATCTTTCACATCAAAAAAAAAAACAAACCCAAAACCAATCCACAAACAAACTAACAAAATCAAACAAACAATAACAACCAAAGACAAACACTTTTATCCATTTCCCACTACTTGATTTTATTTTCCTTTACAGTAAAACTGGTAATCATAAAGAATAAATGTGAAAGGGAACCTGTTCTCCCCATAGACTCGTTGAACACTGTGAATTACCTTATAGACTTATTTGTGATAAATAAAGCAGGCAGTTTGTCTCACTGTAATGTGGTTTATTCACATTTTCAATTGTACTTGTATATGATTCTGTTGAGGTCTTTCCAACTTTTCAGGAATATATTTAAAATGCAGCTTATCTCAAGTGGTTATCAATAAAACCCTCCTGACATTTTCACAGGCTTATTTTTTTCCTATTGTTGTTTTATTTCTATTTCCCACTGCCGAAAAAGCCGTCTAATTCAGTATAATGAGTACTGTTTTCCAGCTTTTGAGAGGAGAGGAAAAATTTTAAAGAATATAAAAATATTTCTTCCTTTTAATAAGAATGTTGAATGTCAAAGGCAGATAACTTAGAATAAACATATAGTGAAAAAATACCACATTCCTCTGTAGAAGAAGCTTTCAAGTTGTAATCAAGCTTTTCTTATTTTAGTCAGCCACAATATATGGTACCTTTTACCTAAAATTTAATGTTCAGGCCCTAGACACTAGGCAACTCCACTTTTCTTTGTTGAGACTTCTAACATTCCATTCCACTGAGCAGCTGCAATCATCCAACACAAAAATAATAAAACGAACACAGGATAGGGCTCTAAAGCACAGGAGGTGATCAAAGGTACATCATATATGAAATTTACCACAAGAGACTAAAGTGTGTCCCATGCATGTCAACACCATACATATGTCCAGCATAATAGTTGTATTCAGATGCAAATGTTGTCTTCGGGATTTAGAATCTTTTCTAAACACAAACTTGCATGTTTGTGTCCTAATCATCCCATTCATACATAACACAAAGTCTGTAACAAAAGTATGACTAATTTTTCTCAAGCTTTATATAAACAAGGAGCAAAACTGAAGGAAGAAGGAAGGTTTTTTGATACAGATGGAAGTGGGCACGCCTGACATGAAGCACCCAAATCTGTCATTCAGACAGGCTGTTGGGGAGCCTGAGCAGAGTGGATATGGAAAACCAATAAGAAATGGAAAGTTCTGAATTATTTTTATTTATTTGTAATATTTAGAATGAAAATTACAATACTAGCTTCTAGAAGCACAGATAGGGTTTCGTGTCATAAAGCACTCCCTGAGTAAGTTTTTCAACTCAGGGCTAATGACTCCAGTGAATTGCATGTCCTAAGCAAATTAATGCCTACAATTCATACTTGTTGGATTCTGATGTCCCATTATATATCATTCTTCAAAAAGAAAAAAAAAAATGCTAATGTGAAACTCAGAAACGGCAGTGCTAACTTTTTAATCAGTTCCATTTCCTTCTCTCTTATAAACTCTCAAAATTTTTTATTTAAAATAAAATACTACTTATGGACAGAGATAAATGACATTTTTCAGGAATCCCATTTAATTCTGAGCCTTTTAAATTGTGTATAGAGCTCTATGGAAAAGAAGATACAATATGAGAATATTAAGGTTTAATTCAGACCAAGCACAAAAAGATTATATGCCAGGCTGAAGAAATCAACATTGTTTAGGATATCTGATTTCTCCATATTTTTCTAATCCTTTTTTAAATGCTGAATATTTAAAGAATATAAGTTACAGGGAAATAGTAGCTCATATATTCATTACGTGATTGGTGGCTAAATATTGGTGCCCAACATCAACAGGAGCCACTAAGGTTTAGTAAGAGAATAATCATGTCTGCTGGTTATAGACCCCTCAAAAGAGCCCATAAATACATAAAAACATTGGATTGCTAAAATAGAAATTACAGAAAAAAGTGAAATTAAGACATTTAAGCAAGATAGTAAATACAGGAACTACTATCTAGCAAAACAGTAGATTGACCATGACCTAGGGCCAAAACCATGTCTTTATTTAAAAAAAAAAAAACGCTGAACTTGCGGTAATGTAGGTAACAGTTTGGCCACCACTGTGGTGTACTCAGGCTTTAGAACCCATGTCACGTATGTAAATCCCAGGCTCACGATCTATGAAGATAAAAGTATGTTCTTCAGTGCCAGCAGTGCAATTCTGCATAAAACCCAAATATTGTTACTCAGTGTTCTTCAAGGGTTCCTTACCTTCAAAAATAGGAAAATTTTGAAATAGGGATAAATTTTTGTCCACATCCAGACGACAGGAGCGTTGTAGGGATTTTATTAAGTGTAGTACAAAAGTCACTGTACTTTCCTCAACTATTTTTCATCAACCTGTTTGCTGGTTGACACCTGGCTTGTGCCAGTCTGTGGCAATTGCAACTCCAGGCACCTAAGGACTGAAATGCTTGGTTTAGCTCAAGTCAAATGGCCCCAAAGACGAGTATGTGGGTGAAAGATAACAATTTGTGACATGCCATAGACTAATACAGAAGATTTATTGGGTTCCTAAAGCCTTAAATACTCTGAAGTATAAAACATTAACTTGTGCCAGATGGCTTGTGTAGTTGCCTATTTGAGTAAATTGGCTTATGAGTTAAGTTCTGACATAGCTGGGACTCCAGAGACTCACAAGATAAAAACCTTAGTCTACCTGAATCCAATGCCAAAGTCTCTACTGAACTGAGTAAATCAGTTTATTATTTGAGAACCTCTCTGAGAGTTTTCTGACTCAGATGGGTACTGAGTACTGATAGTCCCAGCTACAGTCTCTTCCTTGAAGGAGCAGTCAGAACACTCCAGAACCAAGCCTTTCAACAACACCTTCATTCAAAAGAGAAGTTTGATATCTGTGTGAAAAACTCCTTGTGTGGGTTGAGATCAGTGGCATTTTGACTTCCAAAGAATGAAGGAAGTAAAAATATAAAGAAATTCCCTCGTGTTTTACATGACTTACCTGTTATAAAAAGTAACAGTAAACAGTCTTTCATTAAGTCTGGGTAGCAAGCAGAGGTAGATGACAGTCACAGTTCAAACTGTTCACAATATAATTCTGTCTCAGTATTTCCTACATGATCATTAACAGTAACCCAGCTACTTTCAGTATGAGTAGCATAATTCTTTCCAAATGGGCCAATGCTTAATGAGTAGGAGGGTATTTTTAAGGTTAAAATGAAGCTCAGAACCAAGCACTTTTGTGGCTCCTTCCACAGAACATACAGAGTACCTTTTCTCCCCTCAATGTAGCAGTTACTGAGACTCCATGTCTCTTTTCTGAGTAATCTCTGCTAACTTTCAGTGAGGACAAGCATTCAACAATCAGCAGCCTCTGGAAACACAGAAAGAACGAATTGGCGATGATAACAACCTTCAGGCCAGATCTTCAGTCAAGGCATAGTTAAACTTGTTAACACACCGTTTAAGAATCTGGTGATTAGTGTCTGCTTATATGAAATCATTCAACACAACAGAGAGATTTGGTTGAGACCGCTTCAATGCATAAGCTACAAGTGCAACATATGCTTTCTAGCAGTTCCTAGATATTATGTATTTTTAGCAATATCCATTCAGAGTTCTATGTTGCCTCATCATTGACCACTTTCCATGGGTGGGAAGGTGTTCAACCATCCCCAGGAAAGCAGGACTCCATCATGCATGAATGTTATTTGGAAGACAAAGCACCATTATTATAAATGCTACCTTCTTCCTTCCTCTTGACCCAGCTTTATATGTTGAGCATGGTGCCACATGAAATGTCCCTTTGGTCAGTTGGGGTCAGCTGTCCCAGCTGTGTCCCCTCCCAACTCCTTGTGCACCCTCAGCCTCCTCTCTGGTGGAGTGGGGTGAGGAGCAGAAAAGGCCTTGACTCTGTCCAAGCAATAATGAAAACATCCCTGTGTTATCAACACTGTTTTCAGCTGAAAACATTGAAAAACATAGCCCATATTAGCTGCTATGAGGAAAATTAACTCTATCCCAGCCAAAATCATCACATCTCAACACACGTGAATGGAATCCAAGAAATTTATTTTAAATTAATAGGGCTATGGGAGGTCATTATCTTGATCTCCACTGAGAAGTGAACCAGAGTAAGGCTTGAAAAAAGCTGTGCTTCTGATCCTTGCGTTCAGGTCTCTACACTGGAGAGGTAAATCATCCAGGTAACAAAGTTTTAAATATTGCATAGAGTGAATTGCACATGTTCTCATTCAATTTTATTAGCAATAGGATTTGTTGTAATTCAAAATACTAGGAGATATATGTATGGAAAAATACGGAGAATAACCATGAAAGTGACTGGATCAAAGTCCTTTTGAGACAGAAATGAGTCAAAAATGGGGATATATTCTGACCTCAGTGCAAACTGAAAGTCAGTGCACACGCTTTGGACTGATCCACATTTGCACTGGAGAACACAAAGGAGGTGAAAACCTGGAAACAAAGATCACTGCAGTAAGGCCTCACAGATGCAGACATAACCACTCCACCAGTTACTGGGGGTGCAGCCTTGTAATCATGAAATCTATCAGCTGCTCTGTGAGAGCCTCCTCTAAATTCTTTGGCCTCTCTCCTTACCTTTAGTGAGGAGCAGCTTCTACAGAAGAAAAGCCAAAAAAGAAGAAAAGCAGCAAAGCCACCTAGTTAAAGAGCACACATAGCCCAGAACAGAGCAATGCCTCTTTTACATATCTCTGTTTCTTAATTTTAAAGAGGACATAGTTTAAATTTTAGAAAAATTGAGGTAATTTTTTATTTCTTCTTGATTGAGGTCACAAATACACACTATAAAAATACACAGCACTTTTGTCTTGTACATGCCTTTAGTTGCATGATAACTTTATTTTGTAGTTTTACGTGTGTTTTGCTAACAAAAATTGAGTTCTCAATGATAAAAACTGAAAAATGAAAGGAAAAGGAAAAGGAAAAGGAAAAGGAAAAGGAAAAGGAAAAGGAAAAGGAAAAGGGGAGGGGAGGCGAGGCGAGGCGAGGCGAGGCGAGGCGAGGCGAGGCGAGACTAATGTTAGTTCCTGAGGAACTTTGAAGAATCTGAACAATCAGTTATCCATTTGAACTACCCACCCAGAGTCTGGTAAAAACTACTGGTCTATTTATTTTATGGTGTTTTTCTTTTATAATCTTTGCCTTTAAGATAGGTATGGGGTGGAACAACATATTTTATTGACATTTTGTCTTAATGAAGGTGTGTTTCAGCTCTTCTGACTGCCCCCTCCTTCCAAAACACCTACACACATATTCACACACTCATTCTGAAAGAGGAAGTCTACCTAAATACACAAGTTACTTTTCATCTCAACAAAGGAGTGAGTAGGACTGAGAGTATTATTTCACAAGAGAAAGAAAAACTTGATTAACATTTTAATGATATCATTATCCTTTTGTTTAAGTTTAGGCTAAAATTGTGCACACCAATTGTGGTACTTGGGACACAGAGAATCAGAACAGACTTTCCATGGAAATTACAGACACAAAACCAGCGAAGGTTTGGCTGAGTTGTCTACATATAAACACTTGATGTAATTTGAAGTAATTGCATGTGGATACCTAAATTTAGGTGTCTGGATTTTGAATTAAATTTTATCTTTATAGACGTCTAGAGGTATGACAGATGCTTATTGTAAATACTTAGGCCATGATTCAGTTGTCTGTGACGACCACACACAGGCATCCAGTGTCATTTGAGATCTCTCAGGGTATCTGAAACATCTACACAAAAGGGGAAGATATGACATAAAACTTGTCAGAGACTAGAGACCTGGAAGAGCAGCTGTAGGTATCCCAAATGTCACTGGATGCCTGTGTGTGGACAACTGGACCAATTCTGCTGCTCCCTCAAGTCTCTTTCTGAAGAAAAAGATGATTGAAGTTCAGCTTTCCCTCAAGCATGCAGCATATTTAATACCTGACTCAGTCTCTTAATCTGATTTAGCCAATTAGATACTCCCCACAAGATTTCAAAATATACTAGGCCTCTGAAATCAATGAATGGTGTCACCAGTCACAAAAATTATTAATTCCTAGATGCAAATCCAAATGTGCATGGCACCTGCATGTGTCCAGTCCAAGATTTTTCTTTGGTTACGGATAAAGCAAACTGAGTCAGGCAGAAACATTGGATCTGAACTGAAACTTCCCAAATTCTAAAAGTAGGTGATCTTAAGGTTTTGATTCAGGATTGCTGTCAGTTTGATATCTTTTGTTCTAAAAATCAGTGTGGGAGGGTGGAGGTGTTTGCACAGAGAGGCAAGAACCAAAGGAGAGCAGCACGACAAACCCAGGGCATGCCTGCACTGAGTAACGCACCGATGACGTCGCACCCGCTGGCAACCCCTCAGCTGTTTGCTGCTGGGCAGATGCACCAACTTGCTCAAAGACAGCACAGAGAGCATTGCACAACACTCCACTGTGTGAGGCAGACATGCCTCTTGGGGAATATTTTGAGCAGATATAAATAACTTCTTTTGTGCAGCTGACGAAGTCTGTATCCAAGGGATTTTGTGTTTAAATGCAAAAAGTTTTAAAACAGAGAAAAGGTAGGATAAACATTCCTTCTTTGCTTTTTGCTCTTCTTTTTCTCCATTGTCAGGTGAAGATGAAAGGATATATACACACTCGGACAACTCAAGAAGAGTTTTTTAAAGAAGAAATGCACATATTAACCCAGAAATCTTCCCCTGCAAATCAACTTTAGAATTGGAAATCTGGAAATTTTATCGGTCATTACCTTGCCATATATCCTGTAATTTCTTTGCTATGGTGTGCATTATTTAAGGAAAATTCTTCCACTGGAGTTTATTAAATGTATTAAAGTATCAATTCCTTTGTAAATATATACATATTTTTGAAATTGGAGACTGGATTTTTGCTCTTGAAAAATTCAAAGACAGACGCAAGTGAGATGAGAAAAATCTTCATTGTTTGCACTTTGTGGACCAAAAACTGAGGCCCAAAGGGTTAAATTATTCGCTTAGAATTACCAATATTTTAAACAAAAGCTGAAAATGGGATGTTCAGAGCCACCTTTAAAAACTCATGTATTTCTACTGTTCCACTATAGAATAAATTTTCCAGAAATAGCCGAAACTTTATCTTTTCAGTAATTAAAACGTAGAAGGAATCTTCTTTTTTTTATAAAGCACCAAAACTACCCATGATAAAATCCATATCAGGTGTCTTATATGAACCAGAGGAAATATTTTCATTACTGTTATTTTTTTTCAATAGCCAACTGAGGAAAAAATAAACACATAAAGAAACTGAGGCTACAGCCAGCTGAATAGACAGTGCCTTAATCCTGTGTAATCTCCCATTCAGTAGAGGATTTATACTGATTACACTGACAGAGATGCTGAATGGATATTGTACAGTAGAGGGGGAAAAGGTACCAGAAGAACACAGTAAAAACCTGAAAGAGTCTGCATATGCCCTGATCTTGCATTTACACTCCTTCACTGCTTTCATCATGGCTAGAACTTGATAGCAAATTAAGATATACTGGGAGGCATTCCCTGCCTTTGGAATCATATTAGCATCTGGGCATTTGCCCCATTACTTTTCTGAGGTGATAACTAGTCTGCTTCTGTCCTGAGACAGCTAGATTGCTCAACCTGCTTCCAGGCACCTTCCAGAAAGTAGCACGGAGTAGGAATAGTCAGTCCCAAAGAGGCAGTTTGCACACACTGTCCGGCAAGCTTAATAGTGGCTGTGCCACTGGATTTCTGGGCCATAAAAACAATTTATTAATAAAATTATTACCTCTGTGGCTTTATTAAAAATTAAATATGTTAAAGATCCTATTAAAGATCTCTTCTTTTTAAATATAGCTCTAATTTGAGGATTTATCATTTTCCACAAAAACAGCTTTGGTGGTTTTTGCTTCCTTCTGCCCATGAATCACAATTTTCCTTGCATGTAGCAGCAATTTCAGGAAATCAGGATTTTTTGTTGTTGTTGTTGTTATTTCTGCCTTTCTTGTAATTATCTTCCTAATGTCTGTGTCAAGCTTTCTTAATATTACACTGTGCTTTAAAAATTTTATTCTTTCATGTCCAATGGTAGGAATCCATCACTCAGTTGTCAATCTGACCATGGCAACTAAAAAGTGCTGCAAACACTTTGTTTACATTTAAAGTATACCATTTCAGGGAAATGAAGTAACAGAAGTAATCCAATGATTGAATGGTAGTGCAAAATATTTGACAATTTGTTTCCGTTTAAGTAAATACTTCTTATATCATTGGGACTTCCAAGCATTTGCATGCTAATAGACTTGAAATATACGGTGGAAATTCAAACTTCAAGTATTTAGGATTCTAGATAGATTTATTTAATTTCTTCATTGTACAATATGCTATAAATGTTTGCCTCAGGATAACAATTATATATTTCACAGAGAAAGAATAAAGAGATTGTTGTGTCTGCTACATTTTCTAGAAAATACTTTATTTTGTTGGGCTTTACCCTCCACTGATTATGACTGTGTGATGTATTTAAGGCTCTTCTTAGCTTTGCCTCATCTTGGTTAAAGGGAAACCATGAATTGTTAGAATGAGTGGTCAATGTGAGCTAACAATTGATCATTTTCAGTGAAATAAATGTGAACATTGCTTCTGATATAGTAAATATGATGTCTGTACATACTTAATTGTCAAGTATTTTGGAGCACAGCTGAAAGACAGGGAAGGGAAAAACATTTAAACTTCTGAAAAACTTAGTAGACTGAGCAGCCTCTTTTGCTGCCTAAGAACAATCAGCTCTCTTGGCTTCACTCCTATGATGTAATTTTCAGCTGGTTTTTGGCTTAAACCAAAGACTGTTTTGCCATTAAAGCAGGACTCCTTAGTCTAGTCTTTCTCTGGCCTCTGCTAATGGCAGTAAATAAACTGAAGTTCTAGTTTCATGGAATCTCATTAGTACTTTCCTGTGGAAAAGGAATACATAAAAACACAGTTGTTCTACATAAAGGGCCCAAGATAGTATTTTAAAGACTTATTTCTTACATGTAAAGGAATCCTGAACTCCTTTTTATTTACGTACAATAATACAAATTTTGTTTGTCTCACTTTTCTGCATGTTTAAGCTCCATCATTTCTTCGTCTGAAAAGAAAATATCTTCCTGGTTACCTTTGCATTCACAAGCTTTGTATTTTTTAATCTCATCTGGAAACAAGACCTTAAGCCAGTTTATTAGTGACAAGGATCCTGAGGATTTAGGTGAAAAATTATGGAGAAGAAAGAAAGAAAGAAAGAAATCTTAATCATAGAAGCATTTCAGAAGTAAATACTGAATTCTGACAAGTTCTAGGAGAATATGTACAGCCAAGATATCTATGAACCCTATCCATAAGGGTTATATTCTACACATTCTGAAAGCTTTAGCACTGGAAAAATTCCACTTTGATTTAAAATGAAAATATTAGTTGGCCTACAGTAGGGTGAATGACCTAAATTAAATATAATTGTATGCACTTAGAGCAGCTTGAATCTAAATTATCTATACTATAATGCACCAAAAGGCATTGAGGAAAAAAAAAAAGCGTGAGTTCTATTTTGTAACATTTAAAATCTGCAATTTGCATGTAAGCCCTTACTGTGAATTATATCAGACAAATGAATAATTAAGAAAGAGCAGGATGGAAAACAATACTTGGTTTCTTCTGATCTCATTTGGGTATTTTTAAATTAGGCTGAAATGTTGTCACAGATGACCTTCTGAAATAGCTAGTTGGTGTTTTCCTATACTTTTATTTGCTGTTGTAGTTGTTTCATTGCATAATAGCTCACAAGTGTGGTAGGAAATAGACTGAAGTTATTATCAACACAAACTAGGGTTTTAAATTTAAAATGTTGTCACTAACAAAATAACCTTTTTCTTTTTGTTTTTTTTTTTTATTCTTTGAGACAGTGGGTCTGTGTGCCTGAAAACTGCTGCCCCACATTAATATTTGAACAACCAAAGCACTAGAAGGGACTTTGCTGAGTAATTCAGGTATGAAATAGACTATTTGTGTTGCACATTTCTAGTGTCTTTCAAAAGTCAGAGGCCCTGAAACTAGGTAGGAATTGCTATAGTTGTACTTTCTGATTTCTTTCTACTGCCTAGCATTCCCTTGCTTTTGTGGTTTGGTTTGGGTTTTCTTAAGTCTTTAGCATACATGTATTTATTTCTATATAACTTCTTCAATCTATGATTAGATACCTTTTAAGCAGGTTTATAAAGTTTTCAAATGTAGGCATACATATATAACTGAATATACATCTTTACTCATCTGTAGCAATGTTCCTTTCACACACGCACAGACCAAAACTTGAAGTAGAGGAACTGAGGTCTTTCTCATCACTGGGAAATTTAAAGAATATATTCATCAACTCAGAATTTACTTAAGGGCTTGCAGTCATCCCTAGTCAGAAACATTCCCTCTTGTTTGAAGAAAAATTTGTTAACTCACAATTAAAAAAACATTGTAATGAGTCAGATAACAAGTCTAAGTAAAAAACAGGATTCATTTTATATTTAAGAGCTAGCAATTTTACAATAATGCAATGAGTTACATGTATTTCATTGATGAATTGAATAAAAATGTCCCTTCAGTGGTTAAAATGGAAGTTTAGCTGCTTAAGAAAAAAATGCATCTCATTAACTTGTAAAGTTGAAGGAACTGACAAGTTATGTTTATTGTTTTTAAAAAAAGTGTTTGTTCCTGCAGAGGTTACTGGTTACTGGAATGTACCCAGCAGCTTTCATAATAATAGCAATTGCACAACACATTTATTATTTAATTGAGGATATTTGATACATGGTACTAAAAACATAAAGCATCATGTTAAAAAAAAAGTATTTTGAAACAGAATTATAGCTTTAACCAACATTTGGAATTTTTAAAATGCAAAATCCAAGCTGATGCAGAGCACCCACACACATCTTTTATTATGTATTTTAAGTGTTAAAAAGAGGGTTGTGTAGTGCTTTGTTCCAATGTTAGCTTCATCCTAATTTATTTACAATGTTCTTATTCCAGTCTCCTTTCCATCCCTTCATAAATATATATGGACAAATCTGATTAATAGATGAAAAATATTTTCATTATGATCTAGAAACATTAACAGGCATTTTGTGTGGCTTATGTGACTCTCCCACCTAAAACAGTCAGCTTTTGTTGCAATAGCCCTTGGCAAAACTGATGGGAGTGAAGGAGGATGGGCCTATGAGGCAAACAACATGGCAATGGCAGGTGAAACACTGTGATATGGAAGCCTGTGCCTGTGTGCAGGGTTGAACAGGAGGAAAGCCAGTTCGTGCACACAGGAGGTGAGGAGGACTGAAGCTCCCATACCTTGGCCTCCTCAGTCCACACCCTACAAGAGGAAATTTGCGCCCTCCTTTTCTCTTCCATCCCTGGTTTATATAGTAACATTGCAGGTAATTAACAGAAATCAGTTTAAAATACATTGAATAGGCAATATTAATGCGGCAGATCTTATCATTTCTCTAACATTTTCTTGTCTAACTCTTATCAGAATAAATTCTCATTCAGATTAATTTCAGGAGCTCATGAAATCTACAGAAGCCTTACACTATATCAGCACAAACATTTACCTTTGCTGGAAAAGATTATATGTAGACATCACCTTGTTTCTTACTGAAAGTGGTTAAGACGAATTATGGGATCCAAAAATGGTAATCAATTGTCTGCTCATGATTACTTTTTCATAGGAGCAATAGATCACAAGTGTCTAACTGTTTGCATGAGGCATTCAAATTATGTAGTGAGACTGAGGCCATACTGAACACCATGGCTACCATAATATCATTCATCAATAATCATTCACATTGTGGTTGGGAATGACAGGATTGCCAAGAAAAGTAGTTGCGTAAACAGGTTTATTTGTTGGCCTGTAAAGTAATCAGATAGCTTCTCAGGATTTTAAAATAATCCATTAATGTAAGTCATTACTTAACAGTTATTTGACTCCATGTAACCATTGCTTAATTTCAGCACAACACAAAGAGCTGGGAGTTTTCTGCCAAATGCCAATCATTGTATATTTTAATCAGTCGTTTGTAAGTACTAGCACCAGTCATAATAAACAGTCTCAGTCACCTCTCTGGACATCTGCCTTTCAGAAACCACAAAGCATAATGCCATCTTCACAGAGCCTTCATATGGTAAAATACTCACATACATGGTTCTGTACATACAGATATGTGTATGTGTATGTACAATTTTGAAAGCTCTATTTCCATATCCCTGCAATATGGAGAAATGGGGAAGATATTAAGGAAACTTCCAAGTTGGGGAGGGGAGAAAGAGTGGAAAATGGAAAAAAGAAGTTAAAGTGTATGGTGGAAAGATAAATACCAAGTGATGAAAATAGGAAAGGATAAAGAGATAAGTCACAGTACGTATGATTTACTAGGTTGTCACCAATCCTGAAGCCAGGCTTGCACTTCAATCAGCCTGCGTAACTGAGGGAATCACTTCAGACTGATAGCTTTTATTCAGACCAAGCCTGTTCAAAATCTTAGACTTAGCAAAATATCTGTCTGGCATCCACATTATTGTTCATAAGGAGCATTTTGTTGGGAAGCAACAGTGGTTTACAAAAAGCTATACTCTCTTTTCTTAGAATTTTCTGAAGATACTTTACATTCTTTCTTTCAGCAGTCTTCAATATGGAGACCTAGTAGAGAAGGATTATCATAGTTTAACAAAGTGAAAAACTAATTGAATCATTAACTGACCATTCAGATTCAAATGTCTTCCTCTCATCTGCACTCGTGTTTATACTTCTGCTTTACTCCTGCACATCTCTCTTTAGTTTGCCTTGTTTGTAAAACTCCTTAGTTTATGGTTCAGTGCTGAAGAGGTCATGTGAAAATACATATCAAAATGTGACTGAAAGTCAAGGTTTTCTATTTATTGGCCATACATTTTTTTTTCCAGTAAGACTTTTGCTCTCAGTGATTAAAAACATAAAAAAAAATTGCTCGAGATTTTACAGCTCTATTAATTTATACATTTTTTAATATAGTTCTCAACTTCCCATGAATAATAGACATCATTAAACTAAGTGTATGATTAAACACAATATTCATAAGTATCAAACAAATAATGATTTTTATTTTGCAAATTATAAATGTTTCCTTTCACTGTAAATTAAGTTCTTGTGTAGCAGCTACCTTGGTTGTAGTGATAAATTGAAGAATAGTTTTCTCCTTTTATTCCGAATCATTCCTTAAAAACAGTAATAAAAATAAAAGAAATTATGTATATGATTAAGGGATCTTACTGGTGGAGTTCTAACATGTTTCTGGAAAGAGCTGCTGGAGTTTAAGTGTCTGAAAACAATTTTTGTTTCAAGTGTCAGTTCTCCTGCCTAAATATCCTGTTAAATCTCATGCTTTACATTTCACTGTGGTCAAAGGATATTTTAGATTTGAAAGTAAAAATAAACTGGTTCTTTCATGTGACTATGGTTGAATGAATTAGCAGATGGTCAAACTTCTTGGAAACTATTAACTTCAATTTTATGAATTGTAATAACATAGTTATGAGCCATAGGACATTTACCAGTTTAGGGTTAGCAGCAAACATTAGTGTAAGGTGAATATATGTTTGAACATACTCACAAAGGCAGAAATTATGGTGCAATTCCTCTCAAAAATGCAGTGTGATTTTCTTCCAGAAGTAATCAACATTACTAGGAGAACCAAATATTGATTGCATTTTTGTATCTGTGTGCAGAATGCATTTATATATTTAAAATTTTGCTTTCTTAATTCTTATTCCTATGTGAAAAAGGCAGAAACTACAGACATAAGATCAATGGCAGAACAGCATACCCGTTTACACACAGGGATGCATATTTTAATCCCGTTGACTCATTTTTATTCGCTTTATCTACCTTTATGGCAGATCAAAGACAAGCTGGAAGTATAAAGGTTACAATGTACCATGCACTCAAACTTCACTTAGGAAAAAACAAGGAAACAAAATTTGATCATGTTTAAGTAAACATTGAGTCTTTTTCTTTTCTTTCTTTTTTTNCAACTTTCTATAAAAATGCTCTTTAAAGAAAAACAACAACAAAGAATCCCAAACCCCAAGAAATTGATTAGAGAGCTAAGAAGAGGGAAAAGCACGACTATGGTGTGCACTTCAGCAGCCCCCTGAAATTCACTCCCCCTCTGCCCCATCCAACCAGTCTCTCTTCAACTCTCCTTGTAAACCTGCCTAAAAAGTAACCACCTTCACATAGATTACACCTCCTCTGATTGCTTCCTGCTGCTCCCGCCTACCTGTAGATTCCTCTGACACAATTGACCACCCTAAATACTTCAGAGGTCCTGCTGCTGTATTGTAATTTTGTATTACAAGCACCAATACAGAATGAAGAGGCTTCAACTTAGCCAAAATGAAGTTTCATTAAAGGTGAAGGGCAGTTTGGTCACTCTTGCAAGTGTGATTATCTCCCTTTACCATAGAACAGGCCAATAACAAGTGCCACAACAAGTGTCACTCAGGCACATGAGGAGAGCTTGACTGAGCTGTCCCTTCTCACACCCAGCATGAGGGGCAGGCAGCTGTGTCATTCACGATCTGCAGATCACAGGCTTATTGTTGACATCAACGCTAGGCTGGAACAGGTATTTTTGGTCAGTAAAATCATGAATTATTCCTGATGAGACCACAAAGAATGGCTCCCTTGCCCCATCACTTCCTTTCTTCCTCCCTCTGAGGAACTGTACAATCCATGTGCAAGTTGTACACACACACATGTACACACACTGTGTCTCTCTTTCTCTCACACTCCCCATGTGGACTCCAGTTTCTCCAACCACAATTTGAACTTCTTGTTTTTGGTTCAGCAGTACAGGCTGGGTCAATGTAACAGCTATGTGAAAAGCCAATGCCAAAGCCTATTATCTTGTAAGAATTTGGTCCTTGGTATAGACACTATATCCATGGACATTTTGCCACACTGCACACATTTTCCAGCTACTCCTTGTTTCTGTAGTAAGGCAATAATAGATAATGGGGATTTTTAGAGATCAATGTATTACAGGTTCACATCTATGTAACAGTAAAGTTGTATGGAAAATCTGTATCTACCCATTCCATCTATCTATCTATCCATCCACCTCTCCATCACAAATTTCTGTTTTTAAAAACAAAAGGTCAGGTATGATGTTTGAAATTTTTACTTACAGAAATTATTTTTTATACTTTTCATTTGATATTTTTTAAGCCAAGATCATAATCTCTTAAATAAATCATGAAAGATAAGAAGTAAAAAGTCAGATTTTATTTCATGAGCTAATGAATATGACGTAAATGGCAGTTAATAGGTTCTTATCAACTAATTATACAGGAGTTTCAAATTTCTTAAAAAATTCATCAGTATCAGAAGTAGGCAGCTACTCTAACACAAGAAAAATGTTCTTTTGCCACTGAACAATTAATCCTAAAATAAAATGAAAACTTTGTGAAGTCTGAAACAGCTTATTCATAATGCTGTTTAAAAGTTTAAAAGTCCTTATCACTTGATAACTGACAAGGTTTAAGTTTGCTGTGTGGTTTTAAAATGCAGTCCTTCTGGTATTCACATATTTTTGGGTTTTAATCCTCATGTACCACTTAGAGTGGGAAAATAAGTTTTAAAGGGGAAATAATCCACATGTTAGTTTGATACAGTAAAACAAGTGGGAATTAGGCCAATGCAAGAAGTTACATGAAAATTGTAAGTTACCTATCCTCCCAGTGCTTCAGGGGTGTTTTCAGGGCAATATTTAATTTTGTCTGACTTGATCCTCATTCACTACATTTTGTGCTTGAGGAAGGGTAAGGGGAGAGAATTTGGGAAGCAGACAAATAACAGTCCAGTTCTTAGTTTCACTTCCTTTCAGTGACTTCCATAATTGCAGTTGAAAACATACAGGTTTAAAGAAAATAAATGAAGTAAAAATTTCCCAGAAAATCAATTTTTTTCTCCAAGATGTCCTTAAATCAAAACTCACTTTTTCATTACAGACCATCCTGAAAGAATAAAATCATCAGAACATAAAAGGTCATCCTAACTAGCAAATTTGGTTTAACCAACATAACAAATGTTTTTGAGTTTCTCTTTAACTCATAGATTCTTAGAATGGCTTAGATTGGAAGCTGTCTTCCAATCTAACAGCCATGTTAGAGATCATCTAGCTCCAATCTCCTTGCCATAGGCAGGGACACATTCCACTACACCACATTGCTCAAAGCCACATCCAGCCCAGCCTTAAACACTCACAGGGACAGGGCCCCCACAACTTCTCAGGCCAACCTGTTCCAGAGCCTCACCACCCTCACAGTAAAGAATTTCTTCCTTATACCTAATCTAAACCTACTCTCTTTCAGTTTAAAGCTATTGCCTTCATCCTATCACTAAATGGCCTTATAAAAAGTCTCTCTCCATCTTTGTTATAGGTTCCCTTCAGGTACATTTGGAGGCTGCAATTAGGTCACCCTGAAGCCTTCTCTTCTCCAGGCTGAACAATCCCAGTTCTCTTAGCCTTTCCTCATAGGGGAGGTAATCCCTCCCTCTAATCAACTTGGTGGCCTCCTCTGGACTTGCTCCAACTGATCAATGTCCTTCCTCTATTGGGGACCCCAGAGCTGGATGCAGCACTGCAGGTGGGGCGTCACCAGAGCAGAGCAGAGGGGCAGAATCCCCTCCCTGGCCCTGCTGCCGACTGCTTTTGATGCAGCCCAGGACGCATTTGGCATTCTGGGCTGCAAGCTCACACTGCTGGGTCATGTCCAGCCTCTCATCCCCCAGCACCCCCAAGTCCTTCTCCTCAGGGCTGCTCTCGATCTGTTCATCTCCCAGCCTGTGTTGATACTGCGGGTTGCCCGGACCCAAGCACAGTACATTGCACTTGGTCTTTCTTGTTAAATCATATAAGATTCCCATGGACCCTCTTCTTGAACTTGTCCAGATCTCTCTGGATGGCATTGTGTCCTTGAGGTGTGTCGATTGCATCACTAAGTTTGGTGACATCTGCAAACTTGCTGGGGGTGCACTCAACCCTTCATCTAGGTCATTAACAAAGATAGGAAGTAACACTTGTCCCAACACAGGCCTCCGAGAGACAAATCTAGAGGAAAAGAAAAAAAAAATAATTTTGTTGCATCATTGAGTAGGCATCTGTTACATGGACTCTGAAGTCAAAGAATTTTAAGTGTTTTATTTGCAGACTAAATTTTCCTTTTTTCTAGAATGTCAACGAACTTGAAAAGATGGGAAAAATTATTTTAAAGGAGATGTTTTTCAAATAAATCTTTCCTTAAATCAATTAATCTTTAGTCATGTTACCACACCAATATTGAAATGACTTTCTGAATCTTTCCCACAAACTGTTCTGAGTTGGGGAAAAAAAGTTATTTAGATCATTCTTATTACCCTCATCTAAACCACAATAACACTTTGAATAGCATCAAACCATTCTTCCTAACTGCATATAAAAAAATAACAAGGAAATTCTCCCCACCACAAAGAACTTGCAATCTCATTATAAGACGATAGACACCAGATGGATGCAGCAAACAGATGGAGGAAGAATAAGGTAGCAATGATATGATTATAATCAGCATGATAAGCAGTGATGCATACCAGCAAACCGGCTGCCTAGCTATTATCTATGTGTGTGTGCACACATGTAGAATTTACATAAGTACCGTTCATGTGATATTAACTAATTCAGAACGTCTGATACTGTCAGTTTACAACAACAAGAAATGCAGGGTCTGTCAGTGAGAGCTTGATGACTCTCAGATAACATTGGGAAGAATTATTGTAGATTATATTAACTAACAAAAGGTTAGAGAGTAGTTTCAGTCAGCAACTGGCTTGCCGAACTTTAGCAAAGTGATCATTTCCATGTTACTGGGAATTATAAGGTGAGGAAAGGATTTTGGTTCAGGAAGATTCATCCTTCAAGGTTTTCTTTCCAAATTGAAGTAGAGAAAACGAGTACTAGAGAGAAATGTGTCTTGGATAGGAAATATGCTGCGTGAGGAAACACGGTCTGAAAGGCTTTATTGCTAAACATCTGAGGCCATTTTGTTCACTGTTAGAACAGAATTTCAAGCAGAAAATTCTACTCATAATAGCAGAATTACTTTAGAAGACACTGTAAGGTCCCCGGGAAGTATGTGGTTAATGTTTTCTCAGAAAAAAGAAAAATTTTAAGAATTTCTTCCTACACTTACAACCTGAATTTCCACCAATATTTAGATAGCAAATACTAGCGGAAAAATATGGTTGTATCTAATTCACTTTGTTGCAAAGGAAGATGTCTAAAGGTGAAAATATAAATTTAAATGTAAATGTTTATTAAAGTATAAATGTATATGAAGCAGATAATTCTGCATACTCATTTGTTTTCTGTGTGCTACACAAATACCTGTCGGAAACATTGAGCTGCAGCCACCCCTGGCCTCCCGACAGCTTTTTTATCACAGGATGGCTGAGCTTCAAGAAATGTTATGAAAATGACGAAATTCTGCAAACTGCAGTGCATATTTTTGTAATCAATTAAAAAGTGAAAAACTACATCTAAAGCACACTGCAGAAATTGTTTGCAAAAGATGCCCCACACTCAAGTAATCTTCATTCTTCCTAGTGTGGCATTCAAGTAAGAACTTGAAGGGTGTTACTTTTACCTTTTTAAAATACCTATACAAACTTGAAGAATATGCAGTAATGTGGATTTGAAACAGATCTTCAAAAACTGACAGTATTGCATTTGCATTTCCAAGAGGGATTGCAATGAACAGAAGAAAGTCTGCTTTTAGTTTTTCATGCAATTTTAGTTCTGAGTGCTTAAACAAGTATATATTTCTCATGGATACTTTAGGACTCTTAGTGTTAATGCTGTTAAAATTCATTCACTTTCTGAAATTAATTCAGGGTTTTTATTAAAAAAAATAATATGAGGAAATGGATTTCTAATCTATTGCAAACAAATTAAAAGCAAACTTTTCAAATAGATTGCTATTAATATTCTGTTATTAATATAATTTATTGCTGAAAATATTGTACTTTTTCCTAAGATATTTTATTTAAAAAATATCCTTTTTCTCCCACAGTCTTTTTCATTTTAGATGTAGATTTAGGTGTATCTGTCATCTTAATAGTCATAACTACAAAGAAATTATTACATTCGAACAAAAGGACTCTTTAAAGATATGTTACTTTAGATTGAAGTCTTCACAGACTAACAAGATGAGCACGTGTGAACACCTACTAAGAGCATATATGTACTAAGAATTTTTTCTTTTAAAAAAGACGATGTACAGTAGCTTTTTTTATGCATGCACTTGACAGTAACCCAGTCATTCTGTCACTGTTATTTGATTTCACTGAATTAAATAGCTAATTTGCTTACCCTGGTAGACAATAATCTGAAGGACGGCAAGATGGAAATTGCGAAAGGTAGCTCAGATCTACGTCAATGCTTTGAATGGTTCTTTGCCTATGAAAGAACTGTATCCATTGGAATCTTTGAAAATGTCCACAGTGCTTCTATGGATATGTAGGTTAATTAAGCAGTTTCTTTAGTGAAAATTTCAGTGTTGTGTCTGATACATTTGCTAGATTACTATGTTTTATGGCTTCAGATCCAGATGTTAGTCATAATTCAGGTAATGTTAAAAGATCATTAAAAAATATTAAAAGTTAAGAAGATGTTAAAATGAAAATTTTGTAATGTTCATGCAATTTCACTAAAATTAAAATTGCCTTATTTCTTTGATTTAGTGTATCCAGAGTAATGGGTTATATTAGAAAACAGCAACTTGCCTTTTATTTGAAAAATTAAAAAACTTCTACTACTTCTTTGCTTTTAAATTTTGCTTTCTTTCCATATTTATGTCCTTTTTAATGGTAGATATTATTATGCAAATGTCTCTTCTGCCCTTAACTCAGAGAGAGTAAACTAAGAACTAGTAAAATAATTAAAAAAAAAAAAGAGAGATAAAAAAAGGAAGAACTATAAACAGGAAAAGAAAGCAGATAAATGAACAATTCTAAGGCTAAAAGAATACACTGGAAAGACAGGGACAGAAATATACCAGAATATTCAATTCCATAGAAATCTTCTATATCAGACTATTGTTATTTGCAGCTTTTTAATTCCATCTGCTGCTAGGATTTGAATAGCATTGCTGAAACAGATGATTGCCTTCTCTATGAAGGGGATACAATGCCATAAAACATTCCACCATTGCCAGATTATGTTGAAGGAGAAAGAGTACTTCTAGTTGAAGCAACATACCTTTCTACTGTTCAGGGCTGTTTTAGGAAGTTGTGGGTTTTTCAGTCTTCTCTGCCTATCTAGTTCATGCCACCAGGTGAAATAAAACCCAAATAGTTCCAGTACAAGGAACTGAAGTGGAAAGGAGTAGTGTCTTTCTTCACAATGTCACTGGCATGTCTTTATGGATGAAGACCTCATGTTCATTTTTTGTGACTCTGCTGAGAGACAGAGTAGAATCATCAGTGGCCTTTAGGATATACACATAATTTCTAAGGTTATTCAGTTATAAATCCTTCATAACTTTGCCTATCAGATATTTCTTATGCTAAATTTCATAAATTAATAAAAATATTTCATTTATTCATAAAAGGCTGATATCAGTTGCAATTAATTCAAATTTTACTTTTAAATCTCTTGTAGAGATTGTTCATCTTTTGTGTATCTGAAAAAAAAGATAGAATAACATGAGAAAATTGTCAAGATTTTCTCACATTTCTCTTTCCCATTTTTAAACTTATTTTGCAAATTACTGATGTTTTTAAAATTCACCACCTTTAACCAGTAGAAATTAACTCACTTGGAAATATTTGGTAGATTACTGTTTCACTGTCTACCTTGCTTATATGTGGTGTCTCTGACTGATTTAAATCTGATAAAACCAGATCACCTAAAGTGTCTATTAATTACCATGGCTACCATACTGCAAAGGTGACAAAGTACCAAATGAAAGGGAGCAATTGCAGATATTCACACATCAATGAAAAATGTCTTTCAATATTCAGCCAGGGCTACAGGGATTTGGTTTCCAAAGATAGAACTAAGACTGCTTTAAAATGTTAGTCTAATGTTGAACATTTGTTTTAGTACAATAAGCCACATTTATTGCAGAGTTAGGACCCTAAGAGAGTAAAGCATTTAATGGACACCTAGAATGCAATCTAGAACCCCAGTTTTGAGTCCTGATTATTCAACTATATCTTTCCTTTCTGTTTTTGTATTATTCCTAATGGCATACTCACAGTCCATGATATTCCATGGTGATTTTCCTTTCTATTTTTTTAAATTTGAGAAGATTTTTCTTATTCTATAATATGTTGAACTATTAATCCAATTTGCCTATAAGCAAGTAGCAACATGAGTTTTCTTTTGTTATTGTCTGTCAACAGTAAACATATGACTACAATAAAAATGGAAGAAGAGTTACACAAACAGCAAAATGTAACCCATCTGTTGTCAAGTCTGAATATTGACGGTGTAAAAGTGCTCGGACATATAACAGCTAAAAGCCTCAAATTATAAACACTGAGTTAGGGTTTCAAGCTGCCTATATGTTGTAGGATTGTTGCTGGGTACCTGAGAGTGAAACATGCATCTGATAATATATTGAGCAGAGAAACGACCAGGTGAGACAAAAAAGCCATGTCAATAATTCTGTCTTTTCTGGATACTTCTGTAGCTGTAGCCTTCAATAAGATACCCATAGAAAACTGAAAATCCCTTCTGAAAATGCAGACCTCTTTTCAGCTCCGATATTTAAATCAGGCCCCTGAGCAGAATCAGCCAACCTGTACTTCTTATGGAAAAACTGTGTGAGAAAAGAAGGGAGTGGTTGAGTGACAATTACTGCCTGTTAGGTAAATATAGAGAAAATTCTCGGTGAAAGAAGGGAGTTGCAATACTCCGTGCTGCTAGGCCTGAGGATGTGAAACCAGCTGCAGAAGGATAATTTAGCATTTTGCCATACCCTGAACCCTGTCAACTAAAACTCTTCAGTCAAGGAAGGAAGGGTCACAGGAGAGAGCAGGGAAGACATAGCTCTACATCCCATAATAAAGGACTTTTACAATAGAGATGGGAAAACTCTCAGATTTGCCAGAAATATTCCATCACCAATAAAGCCTGAGCTGAAAAAGCCATGTCTTACCTGCGCATGCGCTGTTTGCAGGTATGACAAGGCAAAGGCACTAAGGGGACTGTCCCTTCCCAGCCTGCCTCAAGGGCTGTCCCACCCTGCTCACGACCCACGACCCTACTTCAGCCAGCCTGGACTGTCAGCCCCTGGCCCTGAAATGCTGCAGCAGGGCTGGCCTCCAGCTCCCCATAGCCCTTCCCTGCCCAGCTGTGGGCTCTGCTGAGCCAGTCCCATCTTCAGGCCCTCAGCCCTGGCCATTCTCGGCCCACCCTGACCCCAGGTAGATGCCTGGTGACCATGGCTGTGGCTGTTCTGGTGACATCAGCTCCCTGCTCCTGGCTGGGGTGGTGGGGCAGGTCCTGGCTGGTGTCCCCTGGGAACCCCCCAGGCTCTGGGGGCCCTGATGGGGAGCACATCTGGACTACTTTGTACTTTAAGTGAAACAGATGTCAAACACAAGCTGGGCTTGAAATGTCTATAAAATTGTATACTGGTAATTCTTTTTAATGCCATTTTTGCACTGTTTTGAGAGTGAAAATTGATAATTTGTAACCCCATATGCCAAGGAAGGAGCTGAGTTATTCCTGCATCCCAGAGGATCATGTCAGCTGCTACACAGGTACACAGAATCCCTACACTGACACTGATCAGGCTTCCTCCTCTGGACTTATCCTTTTGGTGAATTTGACCATGGCTGCTGCATTTTGTATTGCTGGAGTGTGTTAGTCCTGTTAGCCCAGAGCCTGTGCTGGGCACAAGGCTGAAGAACTTGTAAATTTTTGGGCAGCTTAAGCAGCTGGTGAGCACCTAGGTACTCGCATCAGATAAGAGACAAATGCTTCGGGGTCTGATTTGTAGCAGAATCTTAAGTGCCTGAGCAATTTTCGAGGCAAAAATACACTCCCTGAACAGGATAAGTGTTGGATTTACAGACTTAGAGAGCTAAATCTTGTTTTGGATCTTGCCTTCCATTCATACCTTTAAAACATTAAATGATCTGTATCCAGGATAACTATTCTTCAAGAGAAACATCACTCCTGACAACTGTAATCCTCATGTCCTGACAAAATCTCCAAAGAGAAAACTCTCCTCTCCTAAGGAGACATGACTTTAACAAAGATGACCATGTTAATTACTGTAATTATTCTTCAAAAAGAGTTTACTAAAACAACTTCCCATGGGAAAGAAAAACCCCTTCTTCAATCTTCTCTCTTAACATAAATAAGCAGCGATAATATACTTACTAAACAGGAAGTGTGTTCCTACATAGTCTCAGTTTTGAGAGGCAAATGGTGAAACAAAGTTAATTTATAGCAGTTCTGTTACAGAAGTTTCTCAGATTTTGAACCAAGTCTACTTAGCTGCCTAGGTAGGTTGCAACTGTAATGACTTGTCTGCACTGAGCAGTGATCTGAATCAAGCGTATCTGGCAAATATAATTGTACGTAGCCAAGTACAAGGATGTATAAGAATAACTCTCTGGATGGGTCTGGCAGATTGGTGGAGTTAGGATCACAGAGGACACTGGGTAACCTTTCAAGAAGTTAATTGTTTCTGCAGCTATTGAATCCTGTGGACACTTTTGGAAAATTAGTAGGTCCTAGATCATTTCAGCTTTGAATAAGAGGACAGGACGTAGCCCAATCCATGTGGCAGTCAAAGAGAAGCCTGTCAAAGTTATGTATAAGGCATGGAAACACAGAGACTGGAGTAGAGGAAGGAAATAAATCTCTACAGGATTTGTTTCTTGGAGTAAGATCCAAACTGTTATAAAAAATGAAACTTCAAGCCTTTTAGTACTTGCTCATTGCTGTTGTTGGTGACAGGAAAGGGAGTGGAAGGAGAAGAGGAATCAGTACAGGAAAACACTACTAGCTGAAATATTTGATTTAAAGATACGAAGGCATATGTATATAAGAATTCTCTTTCATGTACACTCCACGTAGTTTATGTTTTTGCTAAAGAAGAAAGATTTTCTTCAAGTAATCTTTCCTTAGTCACAATCATGCCTTCTTTTTCACCCTTTTAGAGAGAATGTCAGTGAAAGAAAAGTTTGTTTCTGAAGCTCCTAACATTTTCTTTATTCTTATTAAAACAAATAAGAAAAAAACCAAAACACAAAACCCCAACCACAAGCCAAAAAAAACATTAGGAGCTGAAATTCTTAAACAGTACAGAAGGATTTTGTCATAGTAATAACTTCGTGTAAATGCAGACTTGTGTGCAAGAAACCCCATTTAGAGGCTGAGTGCTTAGAAGATTTGTGATCAGCTCCTTTTACCCTTGAAGGATAGATGATTGTCCACAGAATACATTAACCCCTTCCAGGCTCCAGAAGCTCATTCAGTGGTCTTATGTCTGTTTGGAAGTTCCTTCCCACCAATATAGCTTAGGGGCTGAGGGGGAAAAGGCAAGGCATCTTTTTCTAAGACTTCGATGCTCTTAGACTTACCACAATTATTTTCCTATTTAGTTTGTTCAGTTGTTGGATAGCTCAGTATGTAAAGCCAAGCATTAAAAAGCAAGAAAGAAAATAAGAGGTGGTCTGAGATAGGCTGAGCTGTAATCTAAACAAGGAGAGAGTGACTGTGCATTATCTTCATGTGAATGGAGATTCCTGGGATAATGCTTTTGACTCTTAACTGCAAGAAAAAGACTTTACCAATAGCCACCCATTGTCCTGCTTTTGTCAAGACTGAAATAAGAGAAGACAGGCTTTTCAGGTCCAGTCTGTGAGGATGGCAGGGTGGAATGCAGTTGGATTCCAGCTGAGTGTTTGATGTCTTCATTTTTGAGGCCTCTTCTGAAAAAGAGCTGGCAGGAAAGTGTGGCCTTACATAGAAAAAGGGCAAGTCCTGGAGCAAGTTGCTTCCCTAGTAATGAGTAGACATCCAATTCTATTATAATAATGTTCTTTCATTGCCACAGTGGAGCTAATAGAGTTGTGGTGACTTCACACCTGCTGCAGCCTGGAAAAAAAAAGTCACTATGAAATCTCCCAGAAGGCTACTGCTGTCTACAGGCAAGAGTGCAAGTGACAGATAAAGTACCTGACAATGACATATTGCTTTAGGACTGCCATGAAATTACTAGAATGCTGTAGTATAATCTCCAAATTCCCTGCCTCTGAATAATATGAAAACGCAAAGAAATGGTACATACAATTAAACGTTACCATTTCTTTTCCTGAATATCTGTGGAAGCACTAGTATTCCATCTGAGAAGTTTGAGATTTAAGCTCCTCAAGACCATGTATGCCTATTCAATTCCATACCACTTTTATTACTGTTAGAAAAGAACTGTTACCATCTTACAGTTTACATTCACTTTCAAAAGACAATTTGTTTTAAAAAGATCAAGATCAATGGAAATGTTTCCAATGGCACAGGACTGTGTTATTGCTTTTCACCAGATTCCACTGATAAACACAAGCTTGGTTTTCTTAAACAACAAGATGCCTTCTATTTGACAGATACAGTATGTAGCTTTGTCACAGCATTACGATAAACCTTATAGGGAAGACACAGCAGGGTCAGAGAGTTTCTACATTCCCAGCACAGTTTCCATGAAAGGAATGTTTACATGACCTACAGCGCAAGGTTTAAATATATGCAGCAGTTTTGCTGTTAACTCCCTGAACTCGCTTGCTGAGCAGCCTGTGACCAGCAAAATTCTACTGGACTTGTTACAGTCTTAGAGTTAACATTTTCCTGTCTTGTCAGCTGTTTTGGACATCTGTCGTGCTCTATAAAATAACTGCACAAGGGTGGCTGGGAGGTTTTGTTTGGTCTGTTTGATGGTCTGAGGAACGTAAATATTAGTCTGTCCTTTTGTTTATATTGGTTGAGGGTAGATGAGTGAAGAGAAGGAAACCTTGGATATCAAGCCAATGAAAATGAGTAAGATTCTTGTTTGACAAGTGCTGTATTTGCTGTATATGCTTTTTGTGACTCGTTTTCAAAGCTGCAACATATATGTAGAGAAAGCACAGGTTGCATATGACCTAATGTTTTGTTAACATGGTTTTACAGGACTGACTCAGAGCTCATTGCAGTCATAGAGGGTTTTCGTAATCTTTGTTAATATCTTTTGGCTGAGATGGCATTTGCTTTATGGATCAGATGCATTCTATGCACTGGAGAAATTAAACTGTCTAAAATGCCTCAAATACTTACAGAACACTTTATGTTACTCTCAACAAGGTCTTATTAAAGCAAGGAGGCAGAGCAGATAGGGTGCTAACCAGTGACTGGTTGAAATTTATGCACAGAACATAGGCCAGACCCAGCTGTGTTTTTTCCTTGTGCTACAAAGTCTTATTTTCCCCTCAGTTGTTCTGAGAATATTCTATCAGAGTTTATATCCACAACATTTAAAGCAATTTTACAGGGGCTTGGTTCTAGACTAGAAAGGCATGGAGATTCCTGGAGAAAAGCAGTTATTTCTCAAGCCCCAGGGGTAGACCAAAGAAAATAATTCAAGAGTAGTTCTGAAGTGTTAGCCACAGTAGGATCAGGTCCATATTCACTTATAGTTTAAAACTGGTTGAAGCATTAGAAGCCACATCAACACAAAGATGGGTGTGGGCTTCAAAACTGCCTGTAAATCATGACTGTAAACTCATGATAGCTTCTTTAATGCCATGGTTAAACTGCTGGAGATGCCTGTCCTACCCGGTTTAAAGCTAACTTGATTATGCTTATAACATAATACCCTTGCTTTTTGTGACAGGTTCCAATTACTATCCACAAAAGAATGCTGTTCCTTAGGAACTCTAATTAGTTTGCAAGTTTTGAAGGGCTTTCTGAACAAAACTCAAAACTCTGGGGAACTGCTCATCACAGCACTAATTTTGTGTCATTGTTCAAAACTTTCAAAGTTCTTCAAAAGAAAGACTGATTAAGATTGCAAATAACTAACAGTGCATACTTGAAGATTAAAACATTATGGCTTTGATTTATTAGAAGCTACTCAGTTGCAACATCTGACCTTGCTTAGAGGATTTTTTCTCTTTTTTAAAACTTATTGGCCTGCAGTTAAGTTCAAGTATGCTTCTTGCTTTTACAAATAGTGATAGGATTGGGGTTGTATTCATAATGGGATATTTAGTGTCTTAGATGTGTTAAAGAAGGGTTACCTTTTTAAAATATTTGGTTTTCAGATATGACGTAAATTCTTCTGGTTTATTTTTCCTTTGCATGGGCATATGTGACACCTATCTCAAATAAGACAGAGTACATGTATTTCTCCCCTTTTTGCAATGACTGTAATTGAAATGTTTTCAGTAGTTGCAAAGAAACTTCAACTCAGCTATGCAAACAGACTGTGTTGATCTTTCTCTCCAAACATAGATTTAACCAGCATTGTCTCTTTAGCTATTGGGAACTCTCTCTTTAGTATTATTACTTCTTTTCAGACTTGAGGTCTTCAACAACTTAAAAAAAAAAATTCTATAACTCACTTATTTAAGCTTTCTGCGGTAAAATAACAATATCTGAAGACAGGAAAATTAAAGAAACGTTTGTCCATCTGAATACAAATTCTTAATGAATGTCAATGTATACCTTCTTCCCCACGGAAAAAATTGTAAGGTAGCGACTCAGTCAAGCTGAGATATTGACAAGGTGGGCTGAAAGCTCAGGAGTCAGATATAAGGGAAAGGAGGCAAAGGATAAGTCTTAGTCTTAACTGGCCTGCATTAATCTGCTTAGCAACAGTAGGGAGGGACTGGGTATGCTTTATGACAAAAATGTCAGAGATGGTCAAAGGAATGCTGCCAAGGAGCATTCCTATGGATGGCGCAGCACAACAGCAGTGACACCGAGACAACTGCCTGGCCAGTTGCTAAAGGTGAACAGAGAGCACAATGGGAAAATGAACATTTTTGACACTCACTTTTGGGAGAAAAATGTAAATAGTACCCTTGCCCTGCAATATTTCCTACCATACGCCTGTCTCAGACCTGCCAAATTACCTGGATTCACCCTGTGCTCACTTAGATTTGTTCATTTGGATGTCTGGTGCTTCAGGGACTGTTAATCCTGGAAACTCACAGGGAATCTCAGGTTTTGATCTCTCCACCCTTTCAGCATGTCCCACAGATGGATATGACAGCTGTTTGCATCTGACAGATTAAATCTGGTAAGTGAACTTGCTGTGTGTGCGCTCAGCCAGTCCTTGAACCAGAACCCTGGGGGTATATAGAAAGCAGGTTTACCAAGTGAGTCAAAAGGGAGCCTGCCACTAATAGCTGTGCTAAGCTTCTCTCAGTTTGAAGCCAGTTATTTTCAAGTCTTACAGCAGTTCTTTAGCAGGGGAGATTTTTTTCCTGTGATGAAACAAGAAACAGAGCTGATGTTAATAAGAAGAGAGATGCTATACTTT
Organism: Dicrurus megarhynchus; assembly: GCA_013399195.1. Lineage (NCBI taxonomy): Eukaryota > Metazoa > Chordata > Aves > Passeriformes > Dicruridae > Dicrurus > Dicrurus megarhynchus. The sequence continues at coordinate 1,681,177 of VXAD01004809.1, forward strand.
GCCACACTGGAATGATGTGTCTGGTTTATTGCAGCAGGCTCATGGTGGTGAATTATGTCATTAGTGCCTCGCCATAGACTTGTAACAGGACTTGAGAAGGAGAGAAGAGATTGGAGAGTTGCTTTTTTCCTTCAATTTAATTAAATGGACTCAGTCCTTATAGAATTTTAAAATACGACAAAGAGTTTCTGTCTTTGTCACCTGATAAAATCTCATCAAGGCTGGTTGAAGCCCAAACTATTGGTTACAGAGGTGTATCTCTATACCTCAATAGTAGAGATACTGGGGTTTCATAATTTTAAAAATAGATCCTAATGTTAATTTCCTGAAATTGTCCCTTCAGACAGTTTGCAGCATCTCTGCCAGAACTTCAAAGGAAAATGTTTTCTGTGACCTAGGAATAAATGTCAATGTTTTGATCTAAGACCCTCAGTGATGAAAATTGTTGGGTTATCCACCCTATTCTCACATTTTACATACACTGAAAATCATCTAAAACATGATTGTGATATATTCAATTCCAGTCAAAGCCAAGTTTTCTTTTTTTTTTATCTTTGTCCTCACCTCTCTGACTAGGAAGCTACATTTCTGAGAAAAGTAGGGAACATACCCAAATGATTTCTCTCTGTTTATTCTTCTGGCAGCAAATGCAAACTCAGGGCAGGCATATCTGAACCAGGCAGCTGTGGCAGCCATGGAGCTATGAGCCTAGCCTCTCCTTAAAGGACTAGCTCTGCCTCACAAAATCTGCAGGAACTCAACCATGTTTCTAAACAGATTTCTGGTAAATAATAAGGTGGACTTTTGTGACTATTTTGATATTTTCTACTTATTTGCTTAGGAAAATTTCTTAGTGGTTTGAGTTTTGTGTTGTATAATGTCAAAACACTATACTGGTTAATAGACTAATATTTTTTAGAGGATTTTTTTTTTACTGATGTAAAAAATTTAAATAGAAAATGCAGTTCCCTAAGGGTCAATACCCACATATAACTTTGGTAAGACTGATATTAGAAAACTGTGTGAGGTTTCAGTGTTCCCAACCTTGAAAGGAGGCTAAGAGTTGGAGATGAGGTAGCTAAATCCATAGTAATTATTTGCAGGCTAGAAAAAATATCTTACAGTGAGAGATATAAAGGTTTTAATATGTTGATTTTTCTTTTTTTAATGGCTTTTAAACTTACTTTTGCCATCACAGATGGAAGATAAAGGGTACTGAGGATTTAAAAATCTATTAATGAAAGCCATAACAAGATTCATGGCTGCAAGAAGAAGCCAGATTTCAGATGAGCAATGGAACACTTTTTTAAAACAAGTGGCCCTGATTAATGAATGGAACAGCCCAGCAAATAAGTGAATTTTCTGTCTCTCAACATCTTCAAATCAAGACAAGATGCTTTTCTGAAAACTCTGCTTTTCCTAAATGCAAGGCCAATTTTCGTCAAACAAGGACCACTGGCTTCAGTACTTGGTGAAATTTTATGTCCTATAAATGAGTAAGGCTGGTTAATCCAGTGTTCCTTCTGACCTAGTTTTTATTAACCTCTTATTCACTTAAATATATGTTCAAGAAAAAGAAAATCAAAAAGATTGAGATTTGCATACAGAAATACTTCAGTTTTTTCTTTTATTGCGAGTACCATCTTGAACTAGATGAACATATTTTTCTTGGGTTTTTTTGAAAATATATATGTGAACCTTATTTCAATAGATGTAATAGAATAAAACTGAGTTTTGATTTCATCAAAGCAAAACCACAATCAGAAAATTCTGCAACTCTTTGCTGACACGTAGTGTCTTTTATCTGAAATTTATGGATAATTATTTTCTGTAACAATAAAGGCAAAAAATGCAAGCAAAGTTGGGGGGACTTTTATATTTTGTGGAATGCTAGGTGCTTGCTCTCCTTATTATTGCACTAGTCTTCCAGTGCAGATGTGCATTCAACATCAAATTACAGTTTGAGCTACAGTTGACTTGCCTGTAGTGGTTTGAAGGGAAACCAGCAGGGGGAAATTGACACCACACTAATATTTTGGGAGAGACTTCAAGTCGGAATTATAATTTAAGAGGAAAATTACAAAAAAGGCGATAGTTCAGAAACACTGGTTTAAACCGGCAAAGTCAGGGTACGGCCTGGCCCCTGTTAGTCAGGGGTGGTGTTCACAGTCCCATTAAGCAGTGGTTCCAGTGCTTGTTGAAGTGGTGGTTCTGGTCTTGTCAAAAGCTGTGGTCCTGTGGAAATTTGGATGTCCAGTGGTGATGGTTTGTCCAAGTCCCCAAACCCCCAGATTATATACCCCCAAAGTCCAGGCAGGAATGCTCAGTACCTCCCTCAGGGCAGGGAGTTTCACAATGGAATGATGTAATCCTGTGAGTCATAGGATATTCTGGGGAGTCCTTGGTGGCCCATTGGCAGAGATGACCCCCCTTAGGCTGGGTGTAGTTATCACGTGAAGAGAACACTACACCCAGCTCACAGCTGTTACAGGTGACCCACCATTACAGTTCATCAGGAATAATGTAGATGGCTGTGAAATACACAGTTTGGCTACCTCCATACTGGTACTCTTTCTCCTGTAACCACAACACTTGCCACATCATTAGGTTTGCAGAATCACAAAGAGGATTCAAGAAGATGAAGGCAAGGCATAGATGGCTCAGTTTTTCTGAAGTACATTTTGGCATTGGCCTAACCGTAGTTTGTTGGAAATCAATTGAATTTGTGCTTTCATTTCAGAGGCAGTATCTTCAGGCTGATGTTGAATGCTTGTAACAATCTTAAGCTGCATCTCTGCAGTATTGGTCTTATTTCTGAACTGTAGAACATTAAATGACAACAATGTATTGGAGGGAAACTATGAAAAATTGTAAATGAGAGCATTTATTGGAAGGATCTAGAGACTACTGATATGTTGATAAGCACATATGTAAACCTATAACTCTGCACTGCCTCTCTGAGACTGAAACTTTACTTTAGAAGAGTGTAGAAGAGTGTTTCCTTTTCAGCTGAGTTTTAAGTGGAGAGAGACTGAGAAATTAACACCATTAATTCTAAAACACCTTACTTTTTTTCTTTCCTCTCTATTGTTCTAATATACAGTGAACAGGGGAGATAATAACATGGAAACTTGTCACCATGAGAAGAAATCCAAATGCTTTTAAAGACAGTTAATAACTGATGATACAAGTCAAGAGACGAACCTTGTCCCATTCATCTCAACTGGGTTATAGATAACTCTTATTAGAAGCTTACTATATCACACAGTTCTGGCTTTCACCTGTTTTCTAGATCAGACATATTTTCCTCTGGTCCTCTATGAATTTTATTATGTCCCAGTAAAATTCAGTTGATTCATCTGTCTTGGAAAATTTAATAAGAAGCAATTATTAGCAATGAGTAAAATTTATTCTGTGTTGGTGAACATGCTTTTTTGCTGCCCTCGTCTTGCTAAATGAGTGTTTGCCTTTTATGTCAGTTCTGATCCCAGGTAATATTGATAAGGACTGTGTTATAAAAGTGAGAAATTTAAGAAGAAAATATATACAAAATCTGTATCAACAACAACAAAAATGCAACAACAAGAATAAAAAAAAAACCCCTGAGCTATTCGTATCTATTTTTAAAATGCAACGAAGGATGAAATTTTAACATTTTACAGTTCACTTACACAGGTGAAGATATTCTGATCAACTGTGGTTCAGTAGGGCATAAAAGCATAAAAAGAAATTACTTGGCAGAGAAATAGATAATGTGCAATCTATTTAGCAAGAGAAATTAGTTGGGTAAGGTCTTGATCATTGATTATGATTCAACTAAAATCTAATTTAAGTATTTCATTTGAAGGCCAAAATTTTTCTCTCAAGATTTTTCTGTGATATTAACTATTTCAAAGTGTCCAAATCACCTATGAGCCTAAATCTCTTTGTTTATATTACTAAAAACCCTACAGGACTCTGAAAATGTTATCCAGCGATATTAAGAGCCTTTTCTGTATTTGTTATGCATTTCAGTTCAGCTTTTTTTTTCTTTACTATATCTATACTGACAACCAAGTAGTGAATTCTATAAGCCTTTCGTGATTGTCAGGGCAAATATAAGAGACATTTAATAGTACTTGGAAATAATTTTTTATATATGTGTGGCAGTATAAGAGAACATTTTTTTACAAAAAAGGCAGCATATTTTAAATAAAATTAAAATAATAATATATTATGATGAAATGTCTGGAGGGAAGGAGGCTTCCTTTTGAGCAGTGTTTAGATGAGGCTAAGCTCTACATCACAAATAAAAATATCTGAATTGTTACTCTGTGTTCCTTTTTCACTGGAATCATGGGAAGATGTAAATATTTCAATCTCTTGTCAGCACTTCAGCTCAGCACTTCTCTTGCATCTGCAAACAGAAAGGATAATAATCATTTGCTTACATGCCCTATCAAGAGAAAAAATATCAAACATTTCCCTGCATCTGGGGTAAGGGACACAAGAGAGCTATGTATGCTACTTTCTGTTGATGATGTTGGGCTGGGAATAATGATAAATGATTAATGAAGAGACTGGCTGAGCACCCATCGGGAATCGGGTAAATACATTTGGAGCAGAAAGATAGCGTAGGTGACTCCTCAAGGTTCTTTCCAGATCTATCTTCTATTGTTCTGTGATAACACATAAGTCCATCCTCTCTTGATGTTTTAGGCTTTTCTCTAAGGGGATGTCTCTATTCAAGGTCACTTCACTAGAATGATATGCCTCATAATTAATTGCCCTGAAATAATGCTGAGCTGACTAAAAGTGAAAGTATGCAGGCAAAAATTTCAAGTAAAGTGCTTCTGCTCACTCCCCCAGAGCTGCTACATCTCACAGGAGCTGAGTAGATGTCTCCCTTTCTTCAACTTTCACCTCTAAAATGTAGTGAGCTCATTCTCAATATTTCAAGTGCCACTATGGATGAATTCCAACACTGGAAGCACATTTGAACTGGCAAACAGTAAATGGCTGCCATCAGGAATAAGCTCTTGTTATATCAAAGCTTTGGCACATTATTTATGGAAGACTTATTCTAATGAGTTCCATCCACACCTACCAGATGTGCAATCCAGGATTATGCCAGCTGTTTACCAGAATGCTTGATGTCCAATAACATCATGAGTACAACATGACATTCAATTTTAATGTTGCTGAATAAGGAAACTTTTTCTTAATATCTTTTTTGAAAATGAATAAACAATATTCCCACATATCCTGATTCAAAATGTTAGTGGTCCAGCCCCTGTGCAAACACGTGCACTGCTGTGCAAGTAGATAACCCCAACTGAACACACAAGGGTCTCCAGTGTTCATAACAAATTATCCTCCTCTGTGGAACACTAATATACCAAAGGAATGATAAAGGAATCTGAATAGCTAAATATCATTCACCATTGTCTGTTTTTTTAAAAGTATGTGCAGGAACCAAAGCACCGTTTCTAATAATACTCTTCATCAGACACCTCACTAAAATTAGTGGTATCTTTGACAAATTCAGGTTTTACCAAACATATATGAGGACAGAAGAAACTTGTTCTGATTTTTATTGTGTTAAATTTACAGAAATATGATTGAAATGGTATCCCATCATGGATCACTGAAATGATGTAATATTAATAATTCAACTTCTTGGGTAGGAGAATCTAATCTTCAGATTTATAGCTTGTAATGCTTCAGCTTCATGGTAATTGCATTTAAAAATACAATAATTTACTGAAGAAAATAATAACTCATACTATTAAGCAAGGAAGGCAACAAAAACTTCTTAACAGCATTAGGTTTTCCAGAATGATAAATATTTGTGATAACCTGTTTGATTTTGTAACCCATACTTGCCACCTTGGGTTCACAACCTCCTCTCAGACATGTCATGAATCATGACAAGTCATGAGTCTTTTCCACAGGCTGCAGGTGAGCATCTGCATCCCTGTGGTTCTCCATGGGCTGCAGGGACACCACTGCTTCACCATGGTCTTCACCATAACCTTCACCATGGCTTGCAGGGGAATTTCAGCTCCAGAACCTGGAGCACCTCCTCCCCCTCCTCCACTGACCTTGGTGTCTGCAGTGATGTTCCTCTCACATGTTCTCACTCTGCTCTTCTCTGGCTGCAGTTAGATCTGCAAAATATATTTTTTTAACTTCTTCTGAAATATGATGTCACAGAAGCATTACGACCATTTCTAATGGGGTCAGCCTTGGCCAGCAGTGGGTCCATCCTGGAGCCAGCTGGCCTTGCCTCTGCCAGACTTGGGGAAGCTTCTGGCAGCTTCTCTCAGAAGCCACCCCAGTAACTGCCTCCTGCTACCAAAACCTGGCCATGGAAACCCAACACACTACATAAGCCACTGACATAACAAGTTAGGAAGAAATACAATGTGCTGATAGCAACCCAAATATACACGTTAAAAACTCACAACTTTTTTTAAAAAAAAAAATGTTTATAGATCTTTGTTTAGATAATGAAAATTACAAACAATTCACCCAATAAGTGTTCCCACAAGAAAAAAATTATGGCTAGTTTACTGTACCTCTTTTATAAAAGAGATTTTATTTTTAAACAACTATGAGGTAGACCTTTTAAAACTTCCTTTTCCTTCAAATTACTCATCAAATCAGGACTTACTAGGTTTTGATCTCAGAAAATCATCACATAATTTTTTTTTTTTTGGTTCAAATAGTGCTATATGTGCAAACATTTCCTCCACAGGTCTGTGATTTGTTAAATTACCTAGTTCTCTGTACACATATTGCTGATCAGAAAGAGTAACTCTACTGCTGATGTGACTGCATTGAAAATTCTAGTTTCTGACATCCCAGCTTGCTATTCCTACAAGTAAATCATCACAAAATGATGTAACAACATAGGCTCATGCTGGGGATATGTATATTGTGGTTGTTCAAAGATAGGGCATGAAGACAGTTATAAAATATTACTTTGTTTACATTTTCCTGTAGAATAGTAGTAATACTAGTAATCTATTTTTCAAGTCTTCTTTGTTTCCCCTGTGAGGTTGGAAGGGACATCTGGAGTTCATCTAGCCCTATGTCCATGCTCAAGCAGGTTAACCTAGAGCAGGTTGCCCCGGATTGTACCCAGGAGTATTTTGAATATCTCCTGTGAAGGGCAGCCTGTTCCAGTGCTCAATCACCCTTACACTAAAGAAGTTCTTCCTCATAATTAGCTGGAACTTGCTCTGTTCCAGTTTTTGCCTGCTGCTTCTTTTCCTGTTGTTTGGCTCTAACAAAAAGAGCCTGGCTCCATCCTCTTGGCACTCTCCCTTCAGATACTTGTAGACAGTGATAACGTCCCCACTCAATCATTTCTTCTCAAGGCTGAGCAAGCCCAGTTCCCTCAGCTTTTCTTCATAAGAGAGATGCTCCAGTCTTTATTCAACTTTGCAGCTCTTTGCTGGACTCACTCCTGGAGCTCCATGTCTCTCCTGTACTGGAGAGCCCAGAACTGGACACAGCACTCACTAGGGCTGAGTAGAGGGGCAGGATCACTTCTCTTGACTTGCTGGCAGTGCTCTTCCTGATGCATCTTACGGTGTCATTGGCCTTCTTGGCTTCAAGGACACACTGCTGGCTCATGGACAACTTGCTGTCCACCGGGACCTCCAGGTCCTTCTCTGCAGAGCTATTTTCCAGCAGGTCAGACCCCATCCTGTACTGGTACTTGGGATTATTCTTCCCCAGATGTAGGACCCTACATTTGCCTTTGCTGAACTACTTAAAGTTCTTCTCTGTTCTACTCTCCAGTCTCTTCTGATAAAAGGCAGCACAGTCTTCATGTGTATCAGCCACTCCTCCCCATTTTTTTTCCTCAGCAAACTTGCTGAGGATACATTCTGCCTCTTCACCCAGGTCATTGATGAACAAATTGAACAAGACTTGGCCCAGATTTGACCCATTGGGAACACTCATAGTGTTCCAACATTGGGAACTTCATAGTCACCAACTAGACTCTGTACCAATGATCACAATCCACCTCATTTTCTCCTCATCTAACCCACAATTCCTGACCTTACCTATGAGGATGTTATGGGAGATAGTGTCAAAAGCCTTACAGATTTCAAGGTAGATGACATCCACTGCTCTTCTCTCATCTACTCAGCCAGTTATTTCATTGCAGAAGGCTATCATACTGCTCAAGCATGATTTCCTCTTGCTTAAACCAATGTTGACTACTCCTAATGACCTACTTTTCTTTTACATGCTTGGTGATGACCTCCAGAATAATCTTACCAGGGATGAAGGTGGAACTGATGGGCCTGTAGTTTCTTGGGCCCTCCTTCTTGCCCTTTTTGAGGACTGAAGTGCCAGTCTTCGCCCAGTCCTAGGCACCTCTCCTGTTCTACACGACCTTTCAAATATGACATCAAAGCTTTCAGGCTATTGAAGAATGCATTTTTATTGTTTGGTTTTTGGTTAATATAATTGGCCTTTTAAGAAGAGGATAATTAAAATCTGAATAAAAAACATGGGAGCAGGTTTCCCATCATCTTCCTGGTAGATTTGGAGAATAGAAAATGAACGAATGAATGAATGAATGAATGAATGAATTTACAAAGATAGAAGGGTTGGAGCAACTCTCCTGTGAGGACAAGCTAAAAGATTTGGGATTGTTCAACCAGGAGAAAAGAAGACTCCAGGGAGACCTTATAGCAGCCTTTCAGTGCCTAAAGGGGGCCTAAAAACAAGCCAGAAGGGGGCATATAGTGATGGGACATAGTGGAATGGCTTTAAACTGGAAGAGGATAAGTGCAGATTAGATATTAGGAAGAAATTTTTTACTGGGAGGGCAGTGAGGCACTGGAACAGGTTGGCCAGAGAAGTTGTGGATGCCCCATCCTTGAAGTGTTCAAGACCTGGCTGGAAAGGGGCTTTGAGCAACCTGACCCCTTGAAGGAGAATTGGAACTACAAGATCTTTAAGGTCCCCTCCTGCCCAAATTATTCTGTGATTCTGTGATTCTAATGAATATTAGGGGGAATGGGCAGAGGGGAAGAGAATCTGGTTTGCAAGATATTTCCTATTACTATTACGAGTGTACCTGTGTAATTAATTCCTGGTTGCCTTTATCCATTTCAGCATTTTGCCTGGAGAAAACTTAACTCATCCTAAAGACCTGTATATGATCTATGTCCAAACACAAAAGCCTCAACTCACTTCAAACTCTCCAGGAATACTGGCAGACAGTCCTTTCTCGCTAATCACACCATATGTAGGTGAAAAGGTGCCAAGAGTCAGACCAGACCAGAAACATCTCCCACTCAATTATTTGCTTGCACATAATTTTTAGAAGCCAAATTTTAATAAACAAATTATTTTGCCATTAGTCCCCATCATCTTTGCTCAGTCTTAACAATGCAAAAACTATCTCTTTCCTAAAACCACATGTCCAAACCTATGATATTTAATGGCAACTCATTACTCATTCTCGTTTCATTGGCAAGTACACCTGCTGACAACAGCCAGGCAAAACTGGAGCTTCCTGTACTCATAAACTTTCCAAGAGTCTCCTAGAAAGATGGCATACTCTCCCTTATTGAGATATTACTAATCATATCCAAGAACATAATAAAAAAATATTTAGCATAACAACAACAAAAAAGAAAATGTTATACCTTATATGACCATAGTTAAAAATTGTTTTGCTTTCTTTTTGAAGGGGTTGCAAAAGATAATGAAATTTCATAGACTTGGAATTTTTTTTTTTGTCACTTCATGGTGGAGACAAAGTTGACTTAATCGGGCAGGTGTATCATGGTGCATTCAACCTGACACAAAATTGTTGTAATCAATAGAAAAACATCTACCCTCTTGACAGTAAGATACATAGCGTGGACATAAATTTAAGGCACTGGGAACTTGAAAGCAGGCTCACAGTTTTATGGCATATCTATACAGATACAAGCAGTGCTTCTAGGAACTGTCACCAGTACCCTGTTTATACACACTTGTATCTTGCTTTTATCTCCTATTTGTAACATCTTTATCCTTGTATATACATGTATGTGTGTGGTATGTATATAGAGAGGAAGAGAGAGAGAAAGAACATGTTGTAAGCTTACACAGTTACAGTGAAATCTCATAATCTTTTTATTAATATCACTTGCATCTTTCATAAATGTATGTAGGATAAAACAACACCAAAAGAGCAAGCAAGCAGACACTTCGTGACAATTTTAGAAAAACTTAGAGGAGGATTTGTCTTCCATAAAAATGAAACAATAACTTTAGAGAAAATGTGTGTCTGTTGACACTTAACATTCTCAGGGAAGTATTTATTGTACAGTCGCTGGGAAACAAACCCTTCATTTGTATATTCATTTGCTCTGTCATGAGAGTGAGCTGCAGTTTACTATAGAAAAGAAACATTGTCTGGCCATTTATATAGATTGTATTATACCTCCTTTGTATGAAACGTTGTCACATAAATATCATAATGCTTCAGTTAAAGTATTGCCAATAATTATTAATTGTGTCACCACTAATGAAGAAGGTTAATCTCTTTTAGAAGAAGGAATGTACTCAGCCCTCCATGAAATCAGTTTTAAACACAGGAAGCAAAGTAATATACCTGAAAGTAACCTCCCAAGCCTGGGGATGGATCAGGGCTAAGTCGGTGCTCTTTCTAGACTTAACCAACAAGTGGGATATAGGTGGTCATTCACAAATTAACATAAATTCTTCTTCACTACTTTTTCCTTTTTTACTCACATGGCAGGAAAGAGTTGTACACAATTTGTTCTGATTTTAAGCTCACCAGTGAGGAGGATTGCAGATGCAGATTTTTACTACCATCTAAATTCTCATTACCATTCATCTCTTTCATTAAATGTACAGCTAATTAGAGAAATATGCAACTGATTTAGGAATGCGTCAGTGAGAAAGTATTTATTTATTTTTTATTTTTGCTGTTGCCAGATACAAAATTTTGAAAAGAGAATCCTAAAAGTGACTCAAAAGGAAAAGTATTTCTCTTGTGATGAAATTTTAAGCTTTAAAAAATGTCCTTTATCATGCAGGTTGACACTCAGACTGCCTAATTCTCTCTAACCTCATACTCAGGCAGAATTTAAATCATTTATGTCTCAGATTGATCCTTTTCACCTGAGATGGTAGCATGAAAATCTGGATACCTTTAGTTTGGAAGATAAAGTTCATAATATGCTTAAATCTAAGCTCTAACATATGTTTGAAAGTAGCACCTGGTTCCCACCTAAATCACTTTATGATTCACAGATGGGCTGGGAAGAAACAACTCATTTGGAATTCCCAATATGTAAAATATGATCTTAGCAAGACAATACACTCAGACAGTCCAGAATTTTAATTAAAATCTACAGCCAGATGAAGAATCTTACTGCAGTTAATTCTGATAATTCAAATGCTTACACTGAGGGATATGGATGCAGATACTAGATCTTCAGCACTGTGAGGGATGTCAGAGCTATGCATCCTGCAACGAGGAGCGGAATTTAAGCACCAAATAACAAGCTACATAGGATTACCTTGAGTTCCTCTGGGTTGAACTGGTGATTCAGAGAGCAAGAAAGAGTGTGGTTGAACTCTCCCTAAAACTTAAGACATTTTCTCCTGGTTAGGGGCACCTGGATTTCAATCCATTTCTAAAGAACATTTGTTTATTTTAAAGAATGAGCCGTAATGCAAGAAAATAATGATTCCTTAAATAGATGTTAAATTTTAAGTCTTTACTTTCCATCCTTATCCCACTAAAGTGATCTCTTGAATGCTTTCACAGTCATGTCCAGATTTATACTTTGGTTACAGTGCAGATAAAGTTATTGTAGAAGGGGTTCTCCTTGATTTTCTCCTCTTGTGGCTGGATTTTAAAAGGAAACGACAGCCACTTCTGCACTCTCTGTAGTGCTGGTTGCCTGGAGTTAAAATTGGAGTAAAAATTGCTTTCTAGATTTTGATTGGGAGATGTAAAACTTTTCTGGCACATAAAAATAGATCCTATACTGGGAATGCAGAGGCATCTGAGGAATGTTAATTTCAAGTGCTAACAAGTCTATATGCTTTGGCACTCCAAAAATCAGGTGTCAGGATCATAAATCTGAACTAGACACACCATTCCCACTTTATAGCCCTTTGTATGTCTTACCTGGTGAAAATGTTCCCCACAGCCATGAGGAAAAAAAGCGTGTCTTTCCCTGACATTTGTATCACTGGATATATATAATATTAGGAATGTTGATTAAAGTGATTTTTTAGTTTGTATTTTAAACTCTTAATTAATTAAACACATTTACCTTTTTTATTTCAAGTCATATAATTCTTTTATCCTAGATAAATTGCATGCTGTCTTACATATTTATTTACAAGAAGGTATTGCTGACCATCTCTGGTTTTATTATTGAACATTATTATGTATTCAAATCTGCAAATAGTTGAACTACTTCAAACAAATAGTCCAATTTTTTGTTTAATATACTACTGTGAAAATGTCTTTGATGAAAAGCATTTTGCTTTCTGAAAGAAAAATGCATAATCCCAAATCTTCAATCACTGAAAGATACTACAATTCCATTTAATGCACTTAGTTTCAAAGCTGAAAAAATGAAAGAGATTCCTTTTGACACATTCTATTCTAAGTTAAAAGACTTATTCCAATTTAGAAAGCATGAACATTCCTTCAGAAGGAAAGGAAGAGTTCAGAGGAAAAGCCCAACATATGCTATGCACCATTGTCTTAATACCATCAAAATAACACCAGAAGCCACTTGAGGATTCTCTGCTGAGCTGCAGAGGCTTGTTCACCAATCACTAGACATTCAAATGGAAGTAAGAAATCCCCTGTAAGACCAGCTAAAAGGCTGTGAATTATTCCTTCTTTCATCTGACAGACTTTTCTTGGCCACAGAATGCAGAAATTGATCTGAAAAAAACCAAAAAACTGCACCCTAACATTGAAAGTTAGGTATATACATACATATTATGTGTGTATATATATGTGTATAGTGTATATAGTTATACATATGGAACTTGGGTCAGGTATCACACTGAGCTGCCTCTCTGCCTGCCTCACCTTAGCTGCTGAGCTAGAATAGATTTTGGTGAACTACAATAGTGCTATGGGCTCGCTTGAAGATCTTGTTTTTGCAAATACAGAGAGAAAAGGATTTATCAAACACATGATCTAAAAGCACACTGGTACTCAGCACAGACAAAACTTGGTCTCTGCTGCCAACCAAGTGAGAAGACTTGAAGCCAATATTTCAAGCAAATCAATCAGCAGACAGTGCCTCCCTCATCAGCCCACATGCCATCATTCTCCCCTTGGCTTTGTTTACTACAGGCTGGGGGTTAGGGAAGCTGGAGATGTACAGCTTCTGTTTTCCAGCCTGGAAGCAGTCAAATGTGGGTAAGCCTGTGGGGAAAAGGGCTATGGTTTCTTATTTCACTGAAAGACATGGTACAGCTATGCACTTTGGACTTTAGATGATAAGTGTGTCACACACATTAGTAAGGATGCCTTCACAATTCAGTTGACAAGTTAAAAGCTGCTTGATGCCTGTGTATGGGATACCCTTTGTTCATTATTTGTGCCACTGGCCTTAATCCAGTTCCCTGCTGCTAACCTTCTTTTCCCTTCCTGACTGTTGGACAGATATTTTCAGATAATGTCCTCTGATAACATAACATACCAGCTCTTGCAGTTCATTGTAAAATCTGAGCTTATGAATCCCTGACCATACAAACAGTAAAAACCATGATAAGGGCAGAGAGTGGATACAGAACATGGAAATATTTACACTTACAATGCTACCTGATTGGTTTTTTGTTATGAAATTGCTTTTTACATGTTTTTTTCCCCCTGTAATTCTCTGGTGAACTTATAATGGAATGAAATTCTTAAGTCCCTTCAGACTTGCAAATATTTGTCAGCTGTGACTTTTTTTAATGAAATTTAACCAGTCTAAAAGTCTATGTTATTTGTTGGGGTTTTTTTCCCCACAGTCACATTTTTATAGGAGTTAAGACTTAGGAGCAGTGATAGAGAAAGCTTTTAATTTTTTATGAGAGGAGAAGAAATGAATAAATTTAATGAATTAGCTTTGCAAACAGATCTCTGATTACAGTTGTTGCTCTGGGACTATCACTAGTGTTAAGACCAATAAACAATTTTCTAATACCAAGCCGAGTTCTAACTCTCCAGCTGCTAATTTTAGGTAGAAAAATTGTTTTCATTCTTAATATGCTTTTCTTTCACTTATGTGTTTTTCATATCCTTTGCTGAATGAAAAGGCAAAATTGTGCTCCATTTGAGTCTAAATATTTTTTCATATTTTGCTAAGTATTTAGGGCCTAATTTTCACCTTAATTATATTTTTTTCATATTTGAATAAGAGAAGAAGTGAGAAAAAAATCCAATATTAAGACCTGAGTTCTTTTATATGATCCTAAAGGAAAATGCTTTATTTAGATCCCCCATTTTTTTTCCCTTGTGTCCATCTGCTTTTTGACTGGAGCTTGGTCTTATTTTTTTTTTAATATATTTTCAGTTAGTTGGATTTGTACTACAGGGAAAAAGACTAAAAGAAACACATTAACAACTGTCTTTCAATTTTGCTTCTTCAATTTTTCAATGCCTCTCATGAAATCTAAGATATTTTTCAACATGCTGAGCTTGCCACTTACATAGAAACAAGTTTATAAAACTTCATTTTCTTCCACCTTTAAAAAATAGGAATAATGATATAAAACATAAAAATAACCAAAAAAATAAAACATTTACTTGCAGTAACTAGATGGTGTTGTTTGTATTTAGAATAAGAAATACTCTTGTACCTAAGTTGTAGACTTTTTATTTATATCTCCACATGGGTGTCAGGAAGACTAGTTAGCTGATAATTGTAAAGCTCAATGCAGCTGTAAGTTATCTAGTTATTCCGAGTCGTATAGATGAATTACTGGTTTTAAAAAGTGAAAAAGTTTTATTAATGAGACAGCTATTTATTCTAGCAGAAAGACTGGAAGGTAGACCTTCCAGTAGAGAAGAATGATTTTCTGACATATTTTATATGGGCTGGGAAGAACAACATACCTCTAAAAGGAAATGCATGACCAGGGAAGGCATTGTGGTGGAAAAAGAAAAGACAAAATCACAGAGCTGTTCCTCATTGCAATGTCTCCACTGCTGCTCCTGTTTGTGGGAACATCACTGTGCATGGTGACAGCTGCAAACATGGAAAATGCAACAAGAGTCCAGGGTAACTTCCTGCAGACAAGCATCCAGAACCATTAGACAATCCATAGTTCTGCTTCTACCTGGCTTCCATTCATTGCTGCAGGAATGCACATCTTCCATAGATCCTGTGTTAGATCTGTCAGCTTATGTAAAAGCCTCAGTTTTTAGAGAGTAACAGCGTACTACATGTCTAATGCATTTGCATGTGCTGTCAATTGGGACATAAGACCCACGGATTATCATCTGCGTGGATGGATACTAGGTATTCCAGTGCTCCTAAAGTGCCTCTGCACACCTGTGTTTAAACAATACCTAGAAATTTAATGTAAGCTTAGCAGAACCATTCATCCCCACCTAGTGTACTTACAAGATGTCCATTGAGTGTCCTACTAGGGATAGAGAGACCTTAAGGTAGAAAGCCAGACTTAGGTGCCTTGGTCTCAAACTGAATCGCACCCAAGGGGGTTTTTTTTCTTGACCAATGGTGGCATTGCCTACCCAGCACACAATGCTCACACAGACAGAGATTGTTTGTCTCATCCTCATTGCTGAATCGTGATAAAAGAAAAGGTGTTATTAATAGAGCTCCCCTGTGCAGCTTTCCCTGCTGGCTGCTGGCAGAGCTGTCCTGCACAGCATCTTCTGTTTAGCTGACCACCTAAGGTTTCTGTGCAATCTCCAAATTCACTGGGTAATAGAGTTCTTGGCTGCCCTGTGTGAATCTTTACTTGGTTGAACACCAGGACACACATGAAGTCAAAGGATCTCACAATGGGTTCCTGGGCACCAGCCATGCTAGCTTAATGGCTCAATGTACTATTATTTTTTTTAATACTGTGTGAAAAGTTATCAGCTGTGGCAACGTTTAGTAAGAGTCAAATTGCTCTCAAAAATACTGTTTATGTTCTTATAGTTTTCTTACAACTATTAAAATTATTTCCAGAGGTTCCGTTTTCCTCCTGTTTTTTACTGTTATTTCGTGATCTCTTCTGATCTTTACCTTGTCCATCGGGGCTGCTTTCAAGGTACCTTTATGCTTCCACTATTCAGATAATATTTTATAGAAGTCTGGCTTCTAATTATTCTCAAGACATGCTGGAGCATAATGGCAATATTTGGCTAATTTTAAAACTATATATCTAAAACTACTTAGGAGAATGCAGTTGACAGAATGTTAAAGTCCTATATTATTCACTCATGTCATATATTATAAGGGACTTTCCTGGCTATTCTCAATGTAAAAATAAAATGTAATGTGGACGTAGAAATTTGGAAGCAAAAGAATTACATAAAAAAAAATTAGGCTAGAGTGGATGTAAAGTGTGAGAAGGGAGAGTCTGAAGGTTTGAAAAAAGGTAGAGCAAATAAAATTCATTCTGAGGTGCCCATGCTCCTACTTCAGTATTTAAAGTATATAAAGTCTCTTAAAAAAGAAAAAAAGTGCCATAAAAGACACCATCTGAAGAACACGTAAACATTTTAAAATTAATCCTAATCATCCTGCTTTTCTTTGCACAGATATAGTCTTCTTATATTTTATGCTGCATATCTGTAAGTAAGAAGAAAAAAATCTCCTTTATTTTTGAAAATAGATCATAAGAAATCATGTTTTGTGTGCAGCAGAAGAGGCAGAAGACATACAGGTGAGGAAGATGAATCTACCAGAAACAGAAATACAACTAAAGAATTATGTGTAGAGGAAGAAATTTAGAAATGTTGGGAATGTGAAAGAACAGAGGATTTTTTTTCCTTCTCTTTTGCTAAGTAAAAAACAACCAAATACCTCTAATTAACTGGAAGAGGGACACAGCATCTAATAGCCAATCTGAAAATAACTTTGCTGTAGCAGTGAGCAATTCACTTTACCACTCTGAATTTTCCCATATGTAATTTGGAGAAAAACATTTATTCACCTCATAAGAGTTGTATAAGGAGAATTAGTAAATGTATGTATGTAGCTTGCTTTTGAATAATATTTCAATTTTAAAACAGGATTTGTTAATTTTGTTTAATGTATTTTGAAGGCTTTTACTGCCATTGGTGTAAACATGATTGTGGTGTCAGACATTCTGATCCAAAACCCTCCCACGGGAACTTTTAATTGAGATTTAAATTAACCAAAGGGGATCAAACATTGTCCTCTGAATGTAATAATCTCTGCCTTGTAGAATTATGTAAAAGTAATTAAAAAGCTGAATAAAAGGATCCCACATCATGTTTCCCAGTTCATTCTAGCATGTAACGTTTCATGCAAATGAGATTATGTTGTTTAACTTAAAAATTACTGGGCCAGATTCTCAGCTGAACTGAATTCAATGGAGTGGAGCTGATTTACACAAGCTTTGGGTCTGATCCATGATATTTATTTAACTTATTCAGATGTTTAAAAGAACACCCAGAACAACAAAAACCAGAAAGAAAGCTTTATTTCTATATATTTTTTTTCTTTTTCCCCTTCAGTGTAAGATATAGTTGTGGTTCATGGTAAGAAACACTAAACTGATGAGATCCATGCAAGATTACAAAGGAATGGAGTCTGAATTGAGGCATGATTGTGAGCAAAGAATGTGCCTGCTCCCACCACAACCATTGGAGGCAATACGTAGTTCACAGACTCAATTCCTTCTCTGTTTCCTTTTACATCCAAGGAGTTAATACTTATTACTGGTGAGGCTCAACACTGCATACCTATGCTCCCACTGTGAGTTGGCTCAGTTATTTTGGCTAGGGAAAAGGAGAAGTGAATCACTGCTGTGATTGTTCTTCCATTCCACATAAAGCAACCTGGCCCCACACAGGACCTATCAGGTTCAGCAGGAAAAGAGCAGTGGAGATAACGATGGAATCTATATGCTTTGGAGGTGCAACAGCAGTAAATTAATAAGACATAGTAATGTCCTCAACTTCACCATGCTTTCATCATATATCATTAATTGAGAACCAGGACCAAAATTTATATATAAAAATCACCTGGAAAAAAAGAGAATCTAATCCCCACTTTTCTTCAGCTTCTCTGGGTTTTCTTGTTTTCAGATTCTACTGAAATTGAAGGATCATTTTCATAGACATTTTGGAGGGAAATAACAAAACACAGTTAAGTTCCCTTCATGTTCCTAGAATTTTGATTCTATTTCCAAATTTTGATTTTATAGTTACTGTGACTTTAATTATCATAATTTAGTGGCAAAACCAGGGAGATCCATATTAGGTGGGTTACAGAGATAGAGGAAAATCACACTTTGTTTTTTGGAAAATGAATATGTTAATCATTGGATATATGTATTTTTACCTCACTTAACTAACCCACCTCCAGTGGGATGTCTTAAATGTCAAAAATCACTTTTATTAAAATGTTTGTTATCCAATCATGCATTACTTTTTCTTTTTTTTTTTTTCCTGTAGTGAAAAGGAATGTCTTTTTCTACATTAGTCTCTTGTGGTAGCTAATAGCTTGACACAAGTTCAACAGTAGGTGTGAGCAAATTTTATTATGTGAAACATGTAAGTATTGTTTTTGCTTTGCTTCTGCATAAAGGTTACATGACAATAACATCTTTTTTAAATTGCAGTGAGAAGTGTGTACATTTGTTCATCGAATGGCAAAGAAATGCAGGGGTGGCTTCAAATTCATTAACTGAAGAACTGAATGTATAAAATTTACTCAGAAACTACTCACTGTTTTTGGATCCATTTAAAAGGAACACTTACAGAAGCAGATCCTTCTTGCTCTGGAGCAGTGAGGCCTAATGAAATATATATAAGATGCAGAGATAGGAATTCATAAATTCTAATCCATGTTTTCTTGAGACAAATTGAAGAAGATTAAACAGGTATCTGTCCAGACCTCATTTGAAAAATATATCTTTGAAGATTCTGGGGCTTCTTGTGTGTTCCACTTACTCTGTCATATTCAAATTAAGACAAATAGAAAATCTGTTGTTCCAGATTAATCAACATATCCACATGATTGCTCTACAAAATCTTAACATTTCTTCACTTAACTATAGTGGTAAAACTTTGCTGGAAAGGGAACTTCACCAGACAGGGAAATCAATACATATGGGTATGAATGCTCACATAAATCTGTTGGAATAAAGAACAATTTGCATGCAGAGAGCACACTGAGTACCATGGAGTTTACAGAGCTAAATGAAATGTCTCTGGAATATATTTGTAAACAAACCTATTTTTTTTGACCTGTATGTCAAGTAGTAGCTTTAATGTAATTATACTGATTGCAACCTCATTTCCCTCAAACATAATTTTTATTGCACTAGAGCATGAACAGGACAAATGCAGAACATTTCTGGACTGGGAGATCCACAAGTTTATCTGAGTTCATGATGCAGATTCTGGCCATGTCCACAGCCACTTTCTATATCCTGACTGTTGCAAGACAGAAACCTGGATATACAAGGCCTTGGTATATTCTAAGCAGGTCCTCGTAGAGACAGACACTCTGATACATCAGGAAAGTTTTCATGATTGTTCCTGTAATGTGGAAATCAATGAAAATCTCAAATCCACCAGATGGGTGGATTCTTAGTAATTGTTCAGATTTGCTGTGGAACATCACTTAAGTAACAGTAACATCTTCATGTCTCCAAGTTCAATTCAGAAATAGGGATAACTAATAGCTTTCTCTCAGTTTTATGTTTTCTCTGTATTTAAACTCTTACCATAAGATTTTTGTATTCAGAGGAGTGTGCATGTGTTTGTGGGTGTACATGTGCATGCATAGGGATAAAGAAAAAATGCTGCAGTACACATTTTTTAGAAACAGAAATAGAGAGAAATATTTACTAGTAAAAGAAACAATTTTTATCCAGTTGTAAAAAGTGCTTATATACAGGCTGTTGCTACTCTGGCTACATTAGCTAGAGCCATGTTAACAAGCTGAACAGGGCAGAGACTAGTGCAGTGGTGCTCAATCATGCATATAGATTTCTAAAAGGCCTTGTAAAGATTCATCTTTACATGTTTGTGGAACTGTATACTCTTCTACTGGTGCTCATCTTTGCTTTGGACAAAAACAGTAAGAAAAATATATCTTTTGAAAGTTCTTTATTGTCTTGTTTGTTTTCTAAAGCATTTTTCCATACAGTCATCACACTTAAAAATAGTAAAATACTGTATTCATATCACCTTCTAGAGGTGACAGATATAAGCATTACAGATACATTTGCACCCCAGGTCAAATTGAGAATGAGAATTTTTGATCATCTTGACTAATATTTGCATATCTGGCCAGCTCTACTGCCAGCGAAAAGAAAAACACTCAAAACCTAAATTACACAAACAGCAAACAGCTTATTTTGGGACTCTAACTTAACTACCAAACTTGTTCTTTCCGCTGAATCCAAAGTAAGTAGATAAGCCAAGCTGAAAGATTTTTGTTCCTGGAAATGTGACATCATGATGCTTAACTGGAATACCTCTGGAAGACTAAATACCACCTATGACACTTTTTCTTTCTGCGTAAGGTCTTTTTGAGTTTTGTTTGAACTTACCCTCACACACAAAGCACCAATATGCACAAGAAATATCAGTACATTTATTTTTTTATTTTTAGTAAAACAAAAATTTTATTCAATACAGAATAATTTCCATTTCACTAGACATGTTTAAAAATATGTAAGTGCCACCAACATCTCTCTTCTTATTTTTGATGTAAAATCTTATTTTTAGGAGAATCATATAGCTCTTATGCCCCTAATTTTGTAGAGCACACAATGCTATTTGCTACTAAAAAATAAGAGGTTGAATAGTTGATCCAGCTGTTAAATCATGTCTACAGTGTACATTAAACAGCCAAAAGATATAAAGCAAGAATTTAATTGACCAATACTTGGGTAGTGTGTGACATTATGTAGCTGTTTTAGCTGGCTTTGTAACATCACACAAATCTATAACTTCATACTTCATGAGTCAGAATCAATAAACCTGCCATTACAGACTCCAAAATCAATCTTGCCTTACATGCTTCCCGGCCTTTACTTCTTCCTATTTTCCTTCTACTTCCCACCAAAACAAAACAAACTGTTTGAGAATTTATAATCTTTTGAGCTAAGTAAAACAGATGAATTGGGAACATGGATTCTATGGGAAAAATCACTTACCATACTTCTCAGGGTTGAGTGCACCCAAGCTGATATTCCAATGTAGCCATTGTCCCTCGTTTCTCTCCCATTATTTTAGATTACTGTGACTTAAATTTAACATAATCAGCCTTAGGCAAATGAAGATCATGAGTTAAATTGAGAAGCCAAACCCTAATTTGTCCTTTAATGACTGCAATTCCTCTGTTCTTCTTTCTGAGAACTTGTTTTACAATCCTGATCTCCAATATTGTGATTACATCTTTTCCACCCTACTGTACTTTTAACCTTCCCAGTTGAGGACACCAACACTGTAGGTGCTAAACTTCATCTACTTATGTACTTAACCACACATCCAGGTATCTTAAGACCTCTGCCATACAAATATCATGGATGTCCCAGAAATTTCATAAGCTTAGTCATTGGAAAAGCAACTTAGGACACTGTTGTCATTTTACTGCAGCAATTGTGCCACAAGAATAATTTATTTAATGACTCTTTGACCTTTTAGTACATGCCGGATGATCTGAAATCCTTGTCCTGTCAAGAAGGAGGAGCAAGATCCTTCAGATATCCTACAGAGAAAGAGGATGTTCATGGAAGGAGTATCCCTGGCTTTTGAAAGTCCAAGAAATCACTTACCTTCATTTTAAGGTTACTATTATTTATAAGAAAAAAAGGGAAAGAAAATAAATGGGAATATTATTAACATTGGAATGACCAAAATGATGGCAAAAGTTGCCCCTATGTTCCTTCTCTAGAGAATTTTGTTGTTTATTTAGCAAAAATATATTTATTTTTATGATAAAGTCTTGTCTTGCTATTTGAACGTCTAGATGAGTCATCTCCAAAGAAGCATATGAATCATACATGAACACATTTCAACAGGTTTAAGTATGGTAAAGAAAAAAATATCTGTTTGAACAGTCTAGGCCAAAATCTCAAAAGCAGATAAGAAGTTATATGATCTTTGATTTGGTTCATTTTTGTTCACCAAGACAAGTCTGCTAACAGATGTAAGATTTTATCTTGCAGAATGAATATACAAATACTATGTTTTGTACATCATATACTCCTGGCAGTAATCGAACTCCAACAATCTGAATACTAATCTCTTCTGAGCATAGATTTCCTGTATTTACCTCATTATTTATTTATATTTCCAAATAGCCCAGACACTGTTCAGGATGTGGTTTAATAAGCCTGGCTCATACTGTTGAGCTATTAGTGCTCTTGTAGAGAGCAGCTTTTGGCATGAATTCTACTGTGTCAACCCACTGGAGCACTTAACAAAGGTTGGTAAATGAGAAGTTTGAGAAGGGAAGAACAGTTAGCAGGTGTCATGCATTTGTTTGCAGAGCTGCACTTTTTACACTGAACATGTAATCTGGCAAAGAAATTGGCTTGAAATGGCAGAGAAGAATGAAAAAAAAAAATATGTATAGTACAATTATTTTTCCTGGTATTTCATCCGTAGGTTCTGGAATTCTGGTATAATTTTTGCCCATTTATGGGAAGGGCAGTGCAGTTCCGGCACACAAGATGCCATGTCATTCTTGATTAGCTTTTTTGATCTTTCTGAAAAGGGGATGTGGATTCTTTCCAAGATTAATAACTGTGCATCTGTTACTATAACAGTGAGGCAGATTTGTGATCAATAGACCTACACACATATCTCAAGAGATCAGTGGCTCTGAATGAATCTAATCATGTAATTACAAAAATTAGGCCATTCTACAAGTCATCTGTGTCACTTTATTTTGATGCTATTTGATTCTGCTATGATATTTTAAATGATCAAAGTATCTCCCTTCCCTTCCCTTCCCCGGGACTTTCTCCAACACAATTTTTTAAGAAGGAAAGACAAATACTGAAAGAACAGTCATGAATCATAACTTCCTTGAGCTGAACAGACAATTGTACACAAATTGCAGACTGTTAATGAAATTCTGAAATCATCTCTTCTGTTTGGTAGAAAGATTACCTTGAGAATCACTCCATCTCATAATTTCTGGATTGACTTACTTCCCTTCCTTCAATTGTCCACTAGTAGCAGTAGTGGGGTTGCTACACAGATTTCTAAAAGTGAATGCAATATTGACAAATGTTTCTGACGTGTTTTTTTTTATTGTGACAACATATGAAAACAAGAGGAAGAATTACCCTAGTCAAATTAAATGAAAAATCCCTAACTAATTGCAATAGAACATGGAGGAGAATCTTGACAAACCAGTACTCAGTAGAACAAAACCACATTCTCCTTTAATCTCTTTGGACGCTCTTTAAATTATAGAACTTTTTTAGTATAGGCCAAGTTTGTTCTATTTTTGGTTGTTCTATCAAATACTGGTAATAAAAACACAGAAAAGGAAGAAGGAATGTAAAAGTGTTTCTACATTTTAACAGCAGTATATGCACCAACACTAACTGTAAAAACTGACCAGAAGGTTTGTTCTCCTAAATTTAATACTATGGTCTCTATGACAATAAAATTGCCACTGAAGTGCATGGTCTGAGAAACAATTGCAGAGAACTTCACAGCCAATTCACACCATTTAGTATGAATCATTCCTTTCCTGCAGAGGAGAGGAAAGTGCTGTCAATAAAATGAGGTTTTCTCCTAATTTTATAGGAATTAGTTACTTGTTTCATTTGGAAAAGAAACTAAAGAAACTCGTGGATTTCAGTATTTTTTCTTCACACCAAAATACAAACCATCACCAGTTATTATCACCAGACTTCAAAAATTTTAGATTCTTTTCCACTCTGTTAGGAACGTGAAAACAACTCTTCAATCTTACGTACATGTAGAGAAAGCAATGAACCAATATGGGCAAGCAATAGGTATTTAGTTTCTGAGACCTTCAGGTTTTGTGAAAAAAAATTACCATCACCTCCTTTTGGACAAAGGTAATTATGTTTTTCAGTCAATGAATGCAAGATAAACTGCATATGGATATGAATTCTGATGTTCCTTGAGAGTTACTTTGGCCAAGGAAAAGTGTAAATTTAGGCTCAAATGAATGTGCTATATCACTAACAGTCACTTATCTGCTTGCAATAAACAATAGTTATTCAAAGGAGGTGAAGAACAGGTCTACCCTGGGATTCTGAAGCTGTTATCACTGATTAAATAATAGTATTGAGCTGGAGATGTTTGTCAAATTAGAAAAAACCAGACAGATAAGCAATAAGAAAAGGGTCAATGAGGTAACTAAAGTGGAATTATAAGGGAGTTGTTTGGGTTTTTACACAGTACTACACAGGGAGGCTTCACAGGAAAGTCTAATCTTTATAATCTTTTCACAACATGAGAAATCTTTTGTTTTTATGCCAACTCTACTGAAACCTTGTGTCTTGATAAAGCCATAATCACTTTCAGTAACAGCAAGCGTTTGCCCTCTGCGCATTGGTTTTTTGACCCTTTGTGGTGGCCTGCTTTTAACTTATAACCACAGTTCTTCAAAGCAGCGTACCAGTTCTCCTGTGTTTGGGGAAGAATATTGATGAGAGTGAAGTTTCGTCACTTCTCCCTGAGGATCTGGCTTCTTTTCCAAAATGTAAACTATAATGCTTCACATGCTGTCCCTGGCAGGACCTTTTCTAAGCAAAATGTGAAGATTTGCAATATGAAAACTGTTACCTACCTATTGAAATTGCAGTGGGGAGGACATGAAAATTATTTCAGTAGTCACAGAAATCATATAGAGATATTCTCTATGCCAGTCGTAGATTCAGATTTGTAAATAGGCGAGCAACTGCTGCTGACTTTCTCCAGTCTGCTCTGGAACTAAAGGTCAGAGTGCATTTATGTGCTACATAATACAGCTGACACCTACCAAGGTAACTGTAGTGTCTTATTTTTTTACTTAATACCTTCAACTTGTAATTTCCTTCTTCTTTTTTATATTTTTTTTCCAAAACAGTATCCCTGAACAATGTTATGAATAGAGAAATGATCTCGTTTTCTGATTCTTATCTGGGAGGAGATAATTTTTACACTCTTCCCCCCACATCATTTTGTCAATGAGCCATTAAAATGACATGCAAGAGCTTGAAGTGAGAAGTGCTCTAAATTATGTATTTCTAGTGCAGCACAGCTGCCTGGGAGATATGAGCTTGATTTCACATCCAAATCTCATATTCCTGCACATTTAAACAGAAAACACATGAATAGTAACTGGTCATTAATAATCCTCTCCAAATTGTCATCTCTCCCAATCCCTGAGAGTGATATTGCTTCCCCCATCAGCACAATAGAAAATGCAAGGAAATAGCAATACAGATGCGGACAGTGCTATCTTCGGTGTCATGTTCTTTAACAACATGATTGAAGTCCAAGAAAACTCTGATCATAAAATGAGTTAATGTGTCCTCCCCCTCACCTCGTTAGGACCCCCACTGTGTCTGAAGAATTATTACAGAACTTTACATATTTTTCCCCAAGGAAGCAGCTTTCATGGACCACATATAAGAAGAAGAGACCAGGTCTTGATCTCTTTGATCTGTCAGTTCTTAAGTTACAGTATTGGTATTGGCTCCAATGGCTGTGGTATTCTGCAACTATGCAATTAGGTTATCATGGGAGAAAATGTATTCCAGAAAACAAAACAGGCCTGGAATAGACCCAGTATTTCCTGGCCCTCCAGAATGGAAAGACCAAAACTGAAAATATGTCAATGCCTGGCCTGCTTTTCTGAAGAACAACAAACCCAAAGGAAAGCTTCAATTGATATTTCTAGTTCACCACCAATCACTTTGTGACTTCGAATAATTATTCCTCGTAAGTAGATATAAGCATATTTGAACATTGCAACCTGATTATTACTTCTGTTTTGAGGAAAAGAAAAACTTTGTTTTACATGGGGAGGTTGTTACATATATTATTTTTTTTATAAATATATATTTATTCTTGTTTATACAGATCACAGGATACTGGTTTATGTTATTATCAGGTTCATTCTTACTTCATTGTCCCCTAACATCCGAATTTTGAATAGATTTCTCTGCTGAACACATTTGAGCCATGTACTACTGGGTTTCTATATGTATACATCAGTCTGCCATTGGACATGGAATTGCAGATTTTGGAATTTAGTACGAGCATCATGAAATTACAGGAAATATTTAGTGTAAAACATGCCTTTTCAGAGCCCACAATATTTTATGGTTTTTTGGGGGTTAATGGTGATTTGAGTATGAAAATACAAAATGGTGTAACATTTTGAAGAATTCTGACTGTGAAAAGAGTATGAATAGAACAAATAATACTAAATTTAGCAGTAACACATAGATTTTTGACAAAAACTGGAGCAAAGAAAGCAAGTGTACCTTTAAGAATATTTATCTCTTCTGTCTTATTTTTTATTACAAGGTCTCAAAGAGCTTTATAAACATCAATTAAATCACACTTGTCTCCTCATCTACTTCAAATGCGTAAACTGAAGTTCAGAGAGACTAAAGAGCTTTTGTATAATAAAATAGTAAATCAGTGGAAGAGCTGAAAACAGAATTTGAGGTTTGGATGAGAAGACCATGTTATGCAAAATTTTCATAATACAATAAAAAGTGTCTTAAATATCATGGAGATTGTTTATTATACAGATATAATTGGATCGAATCTAGTGAACACTACATTTATATTCTAGTGGAAACAAAATTTATCTTTGTGATAGAAGTATTCAAATCACATTTGGGACTGTTTTCCAGCAATAACATGCCTGTTTGTGGGTGAAAATAGATTCTTGAAAATTATTTGTACATCAAAGAAAAAGTGAGAATTTATGGTTTTATATACCAGTATCTATGTATGGGTATACCAAAATGGTTATTTTTTATATATACATATAGTAAATAAAATCATGTTTTTAAAGCTACAAATGCAGGAAGAACAGTGGGGCTGAATATGATACCAGACCATGATAATTTTCATGCAGAACTACACAAAATCAAACCAACAAATTTAATCCAGTTCTAATCCTAACCATGAATCCAGAGACAGAAACATATAAGTTACATTATTAACTGAAAGCTTGTTTCAGTTTTCAGACACATGAGCATTTGTTTTGTAATATCTGTGATTTCTTTTTTAGAATGAGCATTATTTCTGCAAGTAATGACAAGTAACAGCCAAAGTTAAGACAATGAGATATATTTAGGAAATTTATTGTTTTCTATACTGACAATAGTAAGATCCACTGAAACCTTTGGTGAACTTAAAACAAACGTTTTAGCACTTCAAAAGGTTTATGATGTTTTTGTTCTTGAAGATTTATTTGACTATATTATATCTGGCACTAGCTGGTGAGCAACTAACAACATAACACAGTGGTGACTGCATGATGCTGTCTCTGTTCTCACTGTGAGCTGGGCAAAGATTCTTATTTTATATATCCTTAACAATTTGTTCTAGTGGCAGAAAAAAATCTTCTGAACTCGTCACATACTGGCAACAACAAAAGTAATATTCATCCAGGAATGTTTCTGTCTTATTAGTTTTGGAAAGTTATCTGTGAAGCTGGATGTGTAAAGCACACATCTCGGTGACTGTGTGGGTTTATCTCATCAAGGCCTCCCAGAGCCAGCTCAGCACCCAGGTGTCACTGGCCTTAGCTGCAGATACCGGGTAAGGATTTCAGTGTGTTATGTTGCAATCTCCCTTACACCTTGTCATTTCTATCTTTCACACATTTTGTTGTTTCATAGCTCAGTAAAATTCCAGCTTTCCCAGGCAACTGCCAGCTGCAGCTGCAATGTGGCTGGCACCTTCTCTCTGATCCTGCTGCAGTCAGGGAAAAGTTTCTCACTGATTTCATCAAGAACTGGACCAAGAGTTTTGTGTGGAATAAAGCTCATTCAAGACTATAGTCTGTAATACTCCAAGTAAATTCCTCTGCCATACTCTTGGCCAGATAGCAAGCTTAAAATCAAATTCCTTCTTGCCAAACCCAAACAGCTGAACACAGGCCATTTCTGATCCACCTGCAAAACTCAGCAAAAGTCAGTAAAATTGCATTATTAGTAGAGCAGAACTAACAGATGTGTTGTTTTTTCTTTCTGGTTTTCTTTGCAGTTGGCTGCAAGTGTTTGCGTATTTAATCAATATTACTATACGTTATTTGATAATATCCAGAGGAAAAGGTTGGTTTATTCAGGATTCTCAGGTGAGCCTTTTGCTACACGAGGCAGGAAATATATACACACATATGTAATACTTCTGTTACAGTTCTTCCATTTGAAAAGAACAGGGAGATAACTTTATAAGAAAGTATTGGGAATTCTCATTCTGAAATTTAATCTCCTATTTCTTTCATACATGTGGGTATAGTCTCATCTAACCCTAAAACACCTGCTAGCTTAGCCACATCACCTGAAGTTTATATATAGCCAGGAGAAAGAAAAACAACGAATCTAATTCTAAAACAAGCAAGCCAGGTAAGTGGACTGACTCACTTTGCAATGAACCTTATATGACTCACTTTCTAATGAACCTGTCTTTCTGCATTAATTATAGAATCTAAATAATTCATTTAGGTTAGACATATATATTCTCTGTCCCACTATTAATTTTTTCTTCAAAAGTTGAATAAGACCTATTTTAACAACAAACTTTAATCAAGCTGTGAATGCATAAATTTATTCATCTGACTAAAATGTACATAACATAAAATATATAATACAAACACAGATATATAGATGTGCAAATTCACATAAATTCACACGTATTACTACCATAACTCTTGTCTCTATATACATGTGATCAGGTTTCTTCGATGTCTTTCTATAACCAGTCATTCTGTTTCTTTAAATATCACTACATCACCTAGTCACATCTCCCTGTGGCCTCCAAGGTATTTCATTAAGAAATTTATATAAATAATTAAGAAATAATGTGCCCAATCTGAATCTGTTTCTTTTTTATTTGACCTTCCTTTAAAAAAACCCCAAAACCCAAACCACCACATTGAATGCATTTGTTTGCTTGTCACTGCATTATATTAAAAAATAAAATCTTAGAAAGATTTCCTTTCAAATATCCACTATTCAGTACCTTTAAAAAATAATTAGTTGCTTCTTTTAATAGTGATTTTAATAGCTAAAATGTCATTTTTATGACACCGGTGTTTTAAAACTGCCATAATAAGGTCTTAAAAGTCATCTTTTGTTGAAAAAATTCTCATTAGAGTGGAAGAAACAGATTATTAGTAGGAATATAGAGAGGAACAACAACAGCATTGTAAGATAGGAGTCATCTTTACTTTCAATTTGATGTTAATTTTGCACCAGAGAAATATGATTCAATTGAAAATTATTTTATTCAGTTATGTATTTGAGTTTGATTTGAATCTGACAAACCAAAGAGGTGATGAGACACGACAGCTAAAATCTCCTATAAATTTATTTAGATTCAAAGTCTTGCATGCTTTCTGGCTTGCATTTCTCCTCCAGATAAATGTTAACCTTTTAAGAGATTGTTATCATTACCAGTAATTGTTAACAATAATATTGTTAATACTAATTAGCAAAAATGCTGCTACACACAGAGAAAAAATAGGCATAGCTAAAAATACAGGGGAGGTGCTTGTTAGGAAACTGATCAAACAAGCTTAATTATGACCCCCAGATAAAGGGACTGCCATTAAGCCATTAAATTATTACAGATAAAACAGACGCTCAGGCACTGTCTGATGATAAATCACAGCTAAAAACAGCAAGGAAATCAGAGCTTGAACTGCTAATCCTTCTGAGGTTTGTGATGAGCACCAGTGCCCCTACTGTTTTGCATCTATTTATATTGCACTTCGAACCCCCAAATGGCCTCTGCTTATCTGCAGCTGTAGATAATTTATGCCTATTGGTGTGTCACCTCACAGCAGAGGCTGTTATCAGGAAAGAAGAGTTTAGGAAATCTGATCCCTTGAAATGCTAATCCTTTGGAGATTACTGCACAAAAACGAGTTTTCTGCCATGATTTACTTTTGTTTATTAGTAACAGAGACTAGCACTTTAGGCTTGCCATTTCAGACAACTGCTTAGTTTGGGAGTAAAGTGATCACTTAATGTGCAGGACTTGCACATATGAAGTTGTCCTGAGTCTAGTAGTCAAAGGCAAGATAGTAATTTTCCTTTATATGTCATCTCTTAAAAAGATTTGTAAATATTTTTAGCACATGCAAGGCTGATCTTAAATGCTTCATTCCTTAGACCCTAATCCAGAAAAGCACCTACCTACAATTCTGTGCAATTTTAGTCATGCGGGTCATCATATAGTAACTTTGATGGGATATTCTTGTCTTTATATTCTAGCTGTACTTAAGCACTTTGCTGGATGACATCCCAGCAAGGAGATGCTCTCTGGTTTTATTCAGCTATGATGGGTACTCTCCATGCTGAAATGGTTACTGATGAGAAAGGATATATGAGTAGGAATTTTATTTAAATGCTTTTTCCATATCTTAATGCCGTTGAACTGCTAAGAAATCTTATCTTTTAGCATTTGATGGGGTTATTTGGTTGGTAGCCAAATGCCATGCTTTTCAGTGCCACAGACTATTCTTATATGAATTACTCCCCAAACCATCAAATTCAAACATTCCTATTAGAGTGGTAAAATTAAAGCTTGAACTGCAGGCATATAATGCTGCTGAAAATACGTGGACTAAACATATAGTTGCTAAGAGTTTTCAATTTCCTTTTTTGTTGTTACATTCAGGTTCAATAGTCAGACTGGATGAGATCACACCAAGTGACATGACTGATTACCAATTAGCCAAGCACACTGATGGTAGCTGTTGGTGGCAGCTACTGAGATACAGTACCATGTGTCAGAGAGATAAGGAGATGTAAGAAATTAAGTTGACCTTGAGATTTCATTACATTTAATGTCACCTAATGACACTTGATATTTTTAGATCCTGGTTACATTCACGTCACCAACTCCATTTCATCTACTAATAATAAAAAACAAATTAAAAAAAAAAGTTTCAGAACTTGTGCATTGTTTTTTTCCAGGGGAATACTTCACTATAAAATGCATATGAGGGCAGCCTGGAGGGAAGGAAGTGGCTGCTATTTTCAAGGATGAGAGAGGGACTATTTCATTACTTTAAAGCACACATTGTATAATTTTGAGGTTATTTCTTTGGTCCCTTGTGGGAATGCAGTTAGTCAGCACTTCTGTTAACCTTCTCCTAAATAATGGAAGTGAGGAGGTGGAAAATAAAGGCAAAAATAAAAGCAAAGGATGGACACAAAAAGGAAGAAAGAATGTAGGTTACATCTCTCAGTGTTTGTTTTTGTTGGATATTTCATAAAATTACATCTTTATACACATTAAGGTTTCTGTGAAATTTTGATTCAGACATTGCACAAAGGCAAAGATTTGCTTAAATTATTTTATTCTTAACATGTCTCTAGTTCCTGAGAAAAGAAAAAAGATAAGACCTTTTGACAGGCTTCTCTACATCTATTTGTTCATGTGTGCTTCAATATCTGTGTTCACTCATGGGTAGATAGATAAAATTTCTGGTAAACTTAGAGCAAGACCTCTTAAGCTTTTGCCCACGAATTTTGCCTAGTTATACATAAGGAATTATGCATAGCTCTGGTGATAGTTAAAATGTGATTACACAAATATCTAAATCCTTCATTTTCTATTCACCATCAAAATGAATGTGCAGTTTTCATAACTGTACAGATAAAATATAATTCTAAATGGACTAGTACAACAATTTCTACATTTTTATTTGGCTGAGATTAATAAAATTAATATGTTTAACTAGCTTTAAACTTAATTTGAATTGTCTACAGAAGTCTGCATTTATCTTTTTCAGTGGGCCTTGACTACTTTTTCTATATGTTAGAAGCCAAAGCTATAAGTTGTGTTTCTATCATGCATTAGAAAACACTAAAGCATGAAGTTTTCAGAAAGAATGTATTCCATATATTTTTACCTAGTAATTGGCAACTTCTTGACAATACAAATAATAAGAAATTTATAATAAAAAACCTGTATATCTTGAGCTGCCTAAAGAAATTTCTGCTGGACCTAGTAACCAAGACCTACTGCAGTAGGGTTTGAAATATTCTTGTCCAAATTGGTATTAACTGTGGTTGACAACAATGCATTTTCTCTTAAGTTTCACCTAGATGAAATATTTAATGAAGCATATAACCAACTCCTTGTATTTATTAGAGAACCTGCCTCCAAACTGACCATCTCAATTTGTTTTCGTTGCTACTTCAGCTTTGATTAGAATTTCTGTCCACTGGTTAAAAGTTCATTTGTAATATTAATGTGGAGAGACTTCTCTGGCTATTCATCTATACTAATGCAGGCAGCATGAGCAACAAAGAGGAGGTGGAAACCATGGTGCAGCAGAAAAACTATGACATAATTGACATAACAGAAACATGTTGGGAAGACTCACACAACTGGAGTGCTGCAATGGATGTCAAAAAACTCTTCAGAAGGGATAGACAAGGATGGGTAGCCCCATATTTTAGGGAGTATTTTGATTGTCTAGGTTTTAATGATGGTGATGTTACGTTTGAGTGTTTACAAGTAAGAATTGGAAGAAAGGCCAACAAGGAATATGTCATGGGAATCTCTTAGAGACCACCCAGCCAGGATGAAGAGGTGGATGAAATATTCTGCAAGCAGCTAGGAGAAATCTCACATTCACTGGTTTTTGTTCTCATGAGGGACTTCAACTTATCAGATGTCTGCTGGAAATACAACACAAGAGAGAAGATGGTCTAGGAGGTTCCTGGAGAGTGTGGAAGATACTTTCCTGGCACAACTTCTGAGGGAACCAAAAAGGGGATGCCCTATTGGACCTGTTGTTTGTGAACAGAGAAGGATTTTAGGGTGATGTGATGGTCAGGGGGCTTCTTGGGCACAGCCATCATGAAATAAGAGAGTTTATGATTCTTGGAGAAGTAAGGAGTGGGATCAGCAGATCTTGGCCTTCTGGAGGGCAGACTTTGTCCTGCTTAGGAGCCTGGCTGGCAAAGTCCCTTGGGAGGCAGTCCTGAAAGGGAAAGGAAACCAGGAAGGCTGGATGTGCTTTAAACGGAAATCTTAAAAGTACAGGAATAGGCTGCTGCCACCCACCGTAAATTTTGGGGGTGGTGAAGAAGAACTGCCTGGTTTAACAGAGAGCTTTGACTGGAAGCCAAGGAAAAAAGAGTTTATGTCCTTTAGAAGAAGGAGCAGGCCACTCAGTAAGGCTACAAGGATGTCGTCATGAGGTTATGCAGGAGGAATACTTGAAGGGCTGAAGCCCAACTAGAACTTAATGTAACTACTGCCATAAAAAATAATATAAAGTGTTTCTACAAACACATCAGCAACAAAAAGGAGGCTGTGGAGAATTTCCATTCTTTATTGAGTGCAAGGGGGAATATAGCAACAAAGGATGAGGAAAAGTTGGAGGTAGTGCCTCAGTCAATTGTGATTAGAAAAGGCAGGTCCAGCTTGACCGAGTTGATTGCCTTCTATGACAGGGTGACCAGTTTAGTGGGCGAGGGAAAGGTTGTGGATGGTATCTACTGGGACTTCAGCAAAGCCTTTGACACAGTTTCCCACAGGATTCTCTTGAAGCAACTGTCTGCTCATGGTGTGGACAGTGTTTGCAGAGTAAAAATTACCTGGATGGCTTGCCCAGAAAGTGATGGTAAATGGAGTTAAATTCCTTTGGTGGACAGTTATTAGTGGCATTCCCCAGAGCTCAGTGTTGGGGCCAGTTCTGTTTAATCTTTATCAACAATCTCAATGAGGAAATTGAGTGCACCGTCAGCCACTTTGCAGATCACACAAAGCTGGGCAGGAGTGTCAATCTGATGGAGGTTAGGAAGGCTCTACAGAGGGATTTGGACAGAGTGGACCAATTGCCCAAGGCCAACTTTATGATGTTCGACGAGGCAAAGTGCTGGGTCCTGCACTTCAGTCACAACAACCCCATGCAGTGCTACAGGCTGGGGCAGAGTGTCAGGCAAGGTGCCCAGCAGAAAAGGACAGGAGGGTGTTGGTCAACAGACAGCTGATCATGAGCCAGACGTGCACACCTG
This sequence comes from Dicrurus megarhynchus, assembly GCA_013399195.1. Lineage (NCBI taxonomy): Eukaryota > Metazoa > Chordata > Aves > Passeriformes > Dicruridae > Dicrurus > Dicrurus megarhynchus. The sequence continues at coordinate 1,715,599 of VXAD01004809.1, forward strand.
TGACCGAGAAGACCAATGGCATCCTGGCTTTTATCAAAAGTAGTGTGGCCAGCAGGACTAGGGCAGTGATTGCCCCCCTGCACCTGTCACTTGTGTGGTCACACCTTGAGTACTGTGTCCAGTCAGGCACCTCACCACATGTACATTGAGGAGATGAAGTGGATCCAGAGAAAGGCAAAAAAGCTGCGGAAGAGTCTAGAGGACAATTCTAATGAGGAGCAGCTGAGGGAGCTGGGGTTGTTTAGCCTGGGGAAAAGGAGGCTCAGGGGAACTTTCTGCTCTCTACAACTACCTGAAAGAAGGCTGTAGTGAGGGGAAGCTGATCTCTCTTTTCCCAGGTAACAAGTAGTAGGACAAGATGAAATGGCTTCAAGTTGTGCCAGAGGAGGTTTAGGTTGGGTACTGGGAAAAATTTCTTCATGGAAAAGGTTCTCAAGCATTTGAAAAGGCTTCTTCAGGGAAGTGGTGGAATCATCATCCCTGGAGGTATTAAAAGGTGTGTAGATGTGGTGCTTAAGGACATAATTTAGTGGTGGATGTGGCAGTACTAGGTTAAGGGTTAGGATCAATCTAACCCTTTTCCAAACTAAATGATTCTCATTCTGTAATTCTCTTCTGTGAAAGTGCAAACATATGTGAATGTATTTATAAGGAGGAGAGAACTCAAGCATAAAAAAAATGAAGGCCCTAAAATGCCAAAGAAAATTCACTAACTAAAGCTTTTCCTTCTATTTTTAAAGATGCCTTTTTTATATTTCTTTAGTTTGTAATAAATTGAGAATTCCTGTATTTCAGAAGTTTGGAAATCAGTACTTTCAAAAAACTTAGATTCCCATAAATGGTTTCAAGTTGAGATCCCAAACTTTTGGAAACCTTAGAGGAAAAGTATGTTACAGGAAATGTTTTTCTTTAAGAAAATTAGAAGAGTTTTGTTGTTTTGTTTTCTTTTGTTTTTCTCTCTAAAGAATCAATCAATCATTTCTCACTTCCTAAATCTGGGCTTTGGATTAGAACAAAAGATTGAACCAAACAAGTCTTTCATAATGTAAGTGTAGTTTACATTCAAAATGCAAGTAAAAAGACATTTTTCATAAGTAAACCTGTGACCAACAACCAATGAAATCTTCAATCCTGTGCTACATAGAAAGAAAAGAGCTAGAAAGGGTTGGTGACATGGGCTGTGAACAAGGAAGGGGCATTTTTCTAGGATCTGATGTGAACACACAATGTCAGAACTGGCGCACTTAGATGTTTTTGGGCAAGTTTAAAGCCAGAACCTTCTACCAGCTCCTTCATGTCTCTAAGTATACGAGGCCTAGAACGAGCTTAAATGTTATTTGGCATCAGTGCATAAAAATTGGCATTATAGAAAAAAAGAGTTGTGCCTGCATGGTACATGCCAGGAAGGACATTCTGACCTGGGATTTGTTATGAATTTTTCCTGAATGGCAAGTTTCTATTCATTGTCTTTTATTTTATTGCTACCTGACATTCTTACTCAATTAATAACTATCAATTAAAAATTAGAAACCATTAACGTTAATGTCAGCAAAACAAAAAATGCTGAAGCACTGGAGAGGCTGTGCCAACATATAAATCTAACAAACGGAGAAAGTAGGAAATTAATTACAAATGTGTGAACTAGCCTGTATTAATATAGATATATAGAAATAGATGACAGAAGCCTGTATTAATATAGATACATAGATATAGATGACAGCGATAAAGATAGCAGTCATTCAGAACTTGTTATTTTTTAAAAAATCACATGGCAGATTGATTTGATAGTTTGCAGACTCTCTTAATTTTTGGCTTATTAGTTCTCAAAGTTCTACTGATTCACAGAAAGATTTACAGGCATCTGAGATGTAACAGAACAGATGGAAATTTGTCACCCCAAACCTCCTCTGGCAGCTGGTTCACTTTTTGTCACTGGCTGGATTAGTATAGCTATATGTTTTGACAGAATTACTTTTATAACTACAGAAAAATAAGCACAGTACATAACTGTGTTGTGGTTTTTGTTGGTTTTTGGTTTTGGGGTTTTTTTTAATATTGGCAAGTGGGGAGGTTTCTAAAACATAAATAAATAAATAAATAAATATGCTCTCAGTTCTTTCTCTCAAATGTTCAGCATACAACTCAGCTTGAGAAACACTAAATATCAGTCATGGTTCACTTATGTTGCTCACTTCTTTTTCCCACTACGTAAGATTTCTGCTATGTTATGAATACCTATAACTCATAGGGTCTACTCACCTGTCTACATTTACACAGTCTCAGAACTCACATGGTAACATGGGTCATGTCACAACACTTCTGTAGACCAAGTATAGGTTTTGGAGAATTGCAAGAATGCCGTTCAAGTGAAGATAAGTTGCGGGTTAGGTAGAGTGAATCCTTTTAAGACAAGCGCGTTTAACAGGTCTGCAAAGCTGGGATTCAAGTTCGGGTCACTGCTCTCACTGGTGTTGTAACTTAGACCCCAGCTTAGACTTAAACTAAAACAGAAGTGGCTAAACACAGCTTTGAGTGCTCATGCTGACAGGGCAGCTCCCCAAAGTCCCCTCAGTTTTTGCCTAACTGTGAAAGTTCAACATCCACTGGGCTAGAGAGAAAGAGAGGGATTGTGACCTCAGCCTTGTAGTTTGATTCTAGAGCTCACTGCAGGAAATAGTGGGAACAACAAGAGCAACAACTACTGTGGGAGAGATGCTGAAAGTCTTACCTCACAGCACCTTACAGTCCCATGAGTAAGGCAGTGTTGAAAAATATACCAATATCAGTACACAACTCCCTGGTTTAATTTACCCCATCTGGATATTTCTTCTATTCACTCAGACTGTTCCCTGCTCAGTATAAAAGAGTTGGTGGAGGTTGTTGCTTAACACACAGGTTTTCTCTTTTAGTGTAGAGGGATGTGACTAATCCGGGTTTGCAGCTTTTGCAAGGAGACGGGACTTCTAAGAGGCTAAAGGCATTCCTGGATGCAGTTTATGGATCTAGCCCTTGGCAATTCTTCACCTCTGGATGTTGTATAACCACTCTGTCAGAACCAGCAGGCTATAAGAAGGTCTAAAATCTACTTTTAAGGTTTCCAGTTAATAAAACATAAATGACAATAGTTTGACATCCTCCCTCCCCCAACCTTAAAAACATAGAAGTGAATTATAGCAGTTGGGCACTTAAGTGCATGCAAAGATTCCTGGACTGAGGCATGAAATAAAACAAAAGATTTAAGCAAAAGTTCTTTTATTAGTAGTAAAGGGAAATGTGATATCTAAGAACTGTCAGATGAGAAAGTTTGATACAAAATGGTTTTTATAAGTTAAATCAGTAAGGAACTGCCTGGAAAGAACTGCAAAATGATTTCACAATTTTCAATGCCCTTGGCCATGAAGGGGTGATGAAATCTGATAAAACAGAAAGAACTGAACAAGGGGTAAATAAGTCTAACTATACACACAGAGGCAGGGACTACAAATCAACTATTGCTTGAGAAGAAAAAAATAAGGAATTAACATCAGACATCTCTCTGAAAACATCAAGTCAAGCACCCAGTATCAAGTAAAAATGTGAAACAGGATATTTGGATGATTAAGAAAGAAACTGTAAACAAAATAGAGAACATATATATATATATATCACTGTATAAATACACTGTATAGCTATATCACTGTATAAATACATCATACACTCTTATGTTGAATAATTCATGCAGCCCTGGTCATTCTACTTCAGGAGAAAGAAGGGCAAGACAGAGAGAGAAGATTGACAGAAGAAGGAAGTAAATTCACAGAATATAGGACAAATTCAGACTACTCATCATAGTGCACCACCCTGATTTGGGAAGCATTTGAACTGTACATATTGGATATAGAGCCCTGAAGATGTCTGGAAGTCAACAGCTGACAGTGTCCCTAATCTGTAGGGATCAGTGAAGGCCTTACAACAGGACAGTACCCCTATCAAGGCACACAGCCAGGTACACAGGGCTGTGTGGGCTTGTGGCTTGAGTTGGTGCAGCTATTCTTACTCTATGCACAACCAAGTGTCTTCTTGAAAAAGCTGACAGAAAATATCAGGGAAGGATTGTGAGGAAAAGTATAGGCAAGGTTTGAAAATAATAGATAGGTAAAATAACCATGCTGTCCTTTAGTCTCAGGATACATTATAATAGTTTGGTTTTTTTTCAATCTTTTTTCTGTAACACATTGTGGCTACTGAGGTAGCTGGTATTAAATCCCTTCCCAAATCATGCATCCAGTTCAGTGTCTGAACCCAGAAGGTAGGTCAAATTGCATTTCCCAGAGGTTATGCCACATTTCCTAGTGGAAATTTCTTTATATTCTTTTTTTGGTAGCAGAGGGTGGTAAGGTGACACACAGCTGAATCCTCTCTCAGCACCAAAAGATAGGTATGGAGAGCCTCCATATCTGCTATCACGCCAGAAGCAGTGGCAAAATTATGCAAAATCTGGAGCTTGGCTAAATAAAATTAGTAGAAGTATTACTTGTGTTTTGATATTGCTTCATGTTGTGTCTCTTACTGCAAAAAGTTGTATGCAACTGAGTTAATGGGGTTCTTTCAAATATGTAAAAATGATATGTAAAAATCTGTATTATGTGGCGATACTATGACACTACTTTGCAATCCCATCTTTTTAATGACAGGTGGATTGTTATAAAACTTTGAGCTACATTTAATTGAAGAATAATTTAGGCAGGGAAGATTTTGGTAAATCGGCACTGTGGCTATAGGATTTAAATCCAGTATTATTTCAATAACAGTGGAGAGAAATTACTGAGGTGGGAATCATTCTTCAAGCACTGCTTAGTGTTGAGTTTACTCTCTATATCTTGTATGTTCTTTAGTAGCCGAAGTTTTCACATTGACAGAAAAGGTCTTGTAAACCTCATTGCTAAAATGGTACCCTGAGATGACAAGAGCTTAATTAACTTAAGCAAAGTTCAAATTGAAGAAAATTAAAAGAAAGTGCTTGGCCATTGCTGGCATTTGAGAATCCAGTAAGCCACCATTTACCAAAGTCTTCAAGCAAATGATGGACAAATCCAACCAGTCAAGGATTTTCAGTAATATTTCAGCCATGACTTTCAGTCGTCTCCTCCTCACTCAGACAAATTATTTGAATTCTATCCAGAGTCACCATGATATTCTTAAATTAGGCCACCGTCTCCATGAGACAATACTTAAATCATTCCACTGCTAGAAGAAACTAAAAATGGGTGTCATATTGATAAGGTGTCACAACAACCAACTTGATATCACTCTGGTGTACACTCAAGATGAATGACTCATGCAAAGCTATGTTACCCTGAAGGAGAACAAAAATTTATCCAGTTCTGTCCTCTAAAACTTATAAAAAAATATAATGCGCAAGTACCTATAATAGCCTAAACATCAATACTTTGCAGTCAGAAGTAGCGAGTGAAAAGTGTCTATATATGCCAAGGTAATAGAATACTTCATTAACAGCAGTAGTCTCTCAACTGTCATACCAGTACATCTGCTAAGCTATAACTATGTTCAGAAACGGTTCCACTGGAGACAGAAAGATCTGAGCCTTTCCAGCATGCTTTCTGATAAACCTTTCCAGGCAAAATGGAAGAGCTTTGAGGAGGATTTAAGTGGAGATATAGTCTGCAGCAAAAAAGCAACTTCCTGTAAGCAGATCCAGTTAAAAATTCTTAAAGTAGTTGGCAAAGTGCCTTTTCTCAGGGAGACATGGAAACTGGCTTTGCTCTTTGCAGACTTATCATTGGACATGTCTGATCACAGAAGCAGAGGAGAAGGAAGTGAGGAAGAGATTAGACTGGCCACTTTGCAGCTTTCTTACTCCTGAACAATTCTTACCTTGGAAATCAGGGTTATTTTAAAATGTCTGACGCACCGAACATGGCAATTTTCTTGTTTCCTTCTAAAAACACCAATTTTCAAAAAAAAAAAAAAAACCACAAACAGAAAAACCAGTCCTACATAATTAAAATAATTTCCAATTTTATCAGAAATTTTCATGAACAGTTATAAAATGTACTTTTTTTTACAATGAGCAAAATCTCCCTTACATTTTTCTGCAATACTGATATGGTTATTTTCAGCATTAAAAAAAAAACTGTTAAAATATTCATCTTCCCTGTTTCCATTTCACTGTGAGTGGTATAATTTCTGCTTCTTTCTGTTCTAGAATGAGAGGACATTTTAAGATGTCCCAGATTGGTGGAGTATTATAATTTTGTTGAGTATTTCTCAACAAGGCCTATTTGTAAGCAGAGGCAAAGACTCACACAGATTCGTCTGCAGGAGTATGACTAAAAGAATGCTCTGTGCCTCTTTCTACCATGAGCAGTATCAGTAGGAGTAAATCTGTATCATCCCAGCTTAAACTTCTTCCCCAGCAGGATCTTTGGAAAAGTTTATTTAGCTGCTTCTCCTTCTCCTTTGCTCTTCTATATACATATTTTATGTATAAGAGGGGAGCTAGAAAGAAGATGGGGAAGCAGGGTTATGTTAGCGTGAGGAGCTTCCAGGGCAGGCTTCCAGGGCAGCTTTGCTGGCTCTTCTCTCCCTAGCAGCATCACCATGTCCTGCTTCGCCATCCTCCTGAAATCATCATGCTCTTCAGATGTGGTCTTTCATTCTTGTCATTAGTCATAATCCTCAGTTTGTCAGATGTGTTTTCTGGCCTCTCCCACACACCACTGTTTACTCTTCCTCCTGTTGCCAGTCTGTTCCTCCCTTCTTCTCCATTCCTTTCCATGCTTCTTTTCTACATTTCCATTCTCTAATCCCAACTACAGTCCTTATGCGTTTTAAAAAAATGCCTCATAGCGTTCACTGTGCCTCCAAACCAATCTCATGATCTTATGGTTATAACTCTTGTTTTGCTTCCCCTTTCTGCTTCCTTTGTCTCCTGCCATTATGCCATTTCTATTCAGGCTGTCATCTCTTCTGGAAAGGGATTTCTCTTGTTCTCTGTTTTGCAAAGCACCTGGCATGTTTTTGATTCTGTCAAACAAATAATAACAACAGATATGAAATTTGCAGTGCAGCAGAATCCTGATATCAGGAAGTAATAGAGGTAAATTACGCTATCATTTTCATTGCCATGTATACACCACTATTTGACAAAAATTCCCATTGACTGGCTAGGTAAACATCAAAAAACTCAAAAATTCCCAAGCAAACACCTCTATCATGAAGGAAATGTAGTTGTGTTTCACGTCGGACCTCAATGAGCCACAGGGTTATACTTGACAATTTCAGTATTGGAAACAAAGGAAATAAATGAATGAGGTGCAGTTTTTCAGATGGGGATTAGAGTATAAAATTAAGTACTGGGAGAAGATGTAGATAATTGTTTAAAACAGAGAAGCAAGACAATGGTGGAATGGGTGTGTTCAATTTAACTCTGCTTAATTAAAAAAGCATACACAAGGTAGATAGATTCTAGCATGTAAGCTAATGCAAGTAGACTCTCCCTTAGCCTGATATTATCAGAAGCTCTTAGTATGGCTGAAGAATCTTCTAAAACATTTTAACTGACTCATCTCAGTCATTATACATTAGGCACCTGAAGACAATGTTTATGTTACTTGTGCTGCTAAAAAAGCCCCTACAAAACAAACCCAGAGCTTAAAAAATAAAAGGTAAGAATAAGATGTGGATTTTACTGTACATTTAGTGACCGACTAGTCATATGAAATCTCTAAACAATATAGCTTTCGCACTAATGGATATAGGCCAGGACTGAATGGAAATTATTTTACATATGGCTAGAAATCCCTTAACTAAATTATTTGAAAATTCCTGAGAGAAAAGAATTTTATTATAGGCATTGAGACAAGCCAATGTAACACTAATACTAAAGAAAAATAAACAAGCAGAGGAATGTCCCCCTGCTATACCAACCAATATTCTTATAGCTGATTCCAAAGTAGTATCTGTCATTCTAGCACACGGATTAGATTATTTAACAGTGTGAATCAAAGAGAAGATACTCATTCAAGAGAAGAGCATTATTAATACATCATTGCATGCCATACATCTCTGTCACCAAAGTGGACAAAATGGGAGCAGATGTTTTATGATAAACTGAGAAGAGGATCTGATATTATTAATAGCCATAATATCTGAGGCTTAACAAACAAAAAGAGGAAGCAATCTGATGGAGGGAAGTTTTCTTCTGTCTCCAGTAAAGTGTCCTAGGGACTAATTTTACATGAAGGAAAGGTATTAACTAAGCTAAATCTCATTTCTATTAGGTTTTCTTGCACCTGCCCTTTGAAGCCCTAGTAATGCATGGAATGCATGAGAAAAGAATTCAGCAAAAAGGAACTCTGAGGGGAAACACTTTAGAAAAGGAAGAACTTTTTTACTCTGATAGGTCCTTTTAGTATTTTGAAGACAAGTAAGCCTTTGAATTAGTAAAAATGATTGACATGTGAATTTATTCAAAGCTAAAGGTAAATGGTAGTCACAAATGGCACTTTGATACATAGGTATTTAAAACCTCAAGTTATATTTACATTGACTCTCTCTCTCCTCATATTTTTTTTGGTTAGCACCAGAACGAAGGTCTCCAGATCAAGAGATTCATGAGATAGTGTACAGGGCCACCCTGGACTGTGGTACAGCTTTACTCTGGGTTGCCACTAGTTCTCACTGCCCAAGTACTAGTTTCACCAGAACAGAGCCCAGGTGCAAGCTAACAAGTATGAAACATCAACAAATGGGAGATGAGGATCCCTGTGCAACACATGGCAAATCAATGAGATAATTTCCTTTCATCTCTATGACCCAGTTACTCATTATCATAATGGTTCATTTCTAGCTGCTGTGCTGTCCAATATCATTCCAGATTTAGACAGTCCATCTCCCTGGAAAGAGATAGAAACCTGAAATGGTTTGGAGAAACTGAATGCCAGTCAAAGACGGTGCATAAACCCTCAGAAGTGAGGATAGGGCTTCAGGTCTTGATTGCTGTATCTGTATGGTTGGGTTTAGTACTTATTTATTCAATCTCTGATACATGCCAAGGCCATATCCAAAGTCAATAATGGGAGAAAACGCGCAAAAGTTACTACCCACACTGTAACTACCACATAAAGGAAACCCCATGAGAGCTAGCTCTCCGAGAGTCCTGGGTAAGCCACCACATATCCCAACAGTAAATCAGGATGTCTCAGGGATTCACAGCCCCTAACCTTCTCTGAAATTAGATGCCTAAATTCATCCTTTCAACAGGAGATACATGTAAAGAAGGATCAAAGAGATGACATGCACTTTATCTAATAGTTGAGCAGTGTCAGAAAGATATGGCAAAGTGTGGTGCCTGCAGACCAAGATATTAGCTCTTCTGTGAAAAGACAGGCCACTCAATGTCTTCCAAGAAAAATCTCCATTTTGCTCAGAACAACAGTCTCCTCATTCCCACAGAACAATCATAAACAAGATTTTCAGAGGAAGAAGGAGGGGATTTCTGAAGAGGAAAGGTGCATCAGGAAGGGAATGGATTGTACACTGCAGGAAGTAATTTCAGAGGTAATTTTGGACTAGGCTTACCCTAACCAACCTTTTCCCAGGCAAGCAGCTGCAGCTCAAAGTGTTTGGCAACATGTGAATACCAATACATGAGTCTCTCCTTTCCCACACAGAGGTTGAAAATATCATGTTGGCCTTTTTGTAATACCTTCCTACAGCCCAATGCTGCAGAGTCAATCTTAGTCTTTCTATGCCTTTCTCACCCAAGAGATATGTAACATTTCCACAAGTTCCAGAAAAGTAGGCCATTCATCAAATCACAGAAAAATACGGTGAGCCTTATCCATAAGGATGCCAGAGAGGTATTATATGTCCATCAGCATCCTGAACTATGGATAGCCATGATTCAGCTATCAATAAGCATGAGGAGAGACAGTCTGTTGTCTTGTTCTGACATTTATGCTAAACAAGGAGAGAGAGTGAGCTCAGTAACAGCTGGATGTCACCTCTGTGAGATATCTCCCTACTTGCAGCAAACAGCTTCTACCAATTTACATCATATTCATCTGCTTACTAATGCTCACTGACCTTAGCTAACAAGGACTTCCATCACCAAAAGGCTTTAAATGAAAAACAATAGCAACAACACAATAGAACTTATGGTCTAAGCACTGCCAAATATAATACACTGTTTTGTAAAAGTATGCTGCAATGGTTCAATGACACATTTGCACATATATAAGTCTTTGTTAAGATATCTGGCTTCTGTTTCTGTGGTAGCCAAAGTGAAGGTGTCTTAACTTAGATGTGAAAATTCAACCTTAAATATCATGCAACCACTTCTGAAAGCATTATGAAATATAGATTTTTTTTAAATCTTAAATTTAAATAACTTGACAGCATCTGATGTTAAAAAAAAAGATAAATTCAGCTTTGCACAATCCTATTACAAATATACAAGTGTAAAAATGGTATTAGCTACTTTAAAGGTTTACTTTATACAGATTTTTTTACCTTTTTCAATAATTATTAAAATACTTTGCTATACTGACAGCAGGTATATTTCTATGGTATATCTTCTTGCCTTTTCAGCAAATAATTCAGAAGCAGATGACACAGGTCAAGCATTAGTTTTCATATGAGTTTCAATAATCCAGCTATATTATTATCATAAAATCCATAAGAAGTATATTTATAACAGTACAAATGAATGGGAAGAGACTTTCCCCCCCATTCATTATGAGGAGTATAAAATCACAAAAGGTAACTCTTTTCTCCTGCTTCCCTGAAAAAATCCCTTCACCAGGTGTTTTGGGGTTTTTTTCTGCTGTTCAGCTCCCCCTTAGATGGCACTGCCAACAGAAAGATTTTGACATTATTTTAAATACACTTCATTATCTTGTATCACTGGTGTTAACTGGGCAGTCCACGGAAGACTGCCATTCCGCTCTTCTGTATTCAACAACTCCCCACTCTGTAAACACACTTCTTTTCCTCGTTTGTTTTGATTTGTTTTAACCAACACTAATGACTTCTGCACTTAAGAGTGGTCTCCGTGACTTGTAGTTTGTTGGTTGTAGATAGACATTTCTTTTGTTGTTGCTGGGGTAGTAAATGTTCCTTCCTCACAATCATCTTCTACTTACCCTGCAGGGAAGCATGGGTGCTGCTAGGTAAGTATTAATGACTGATGCCAGCTGGGGAGAAATTGAAGAGCATAGTGCTGCAAATAGTTTCCTACCTCATGGCTGGGAAAATATCCCTCAAAGGCAGCTCTGCACAAGGAAACAAAAATGGAAAACTGCAGAGGGAACTTGGTGTTGGGATACTCAAGTAACTACTGCAAGAAAGGTACTACCTTATTGTTAGGAAAGCAGTTTTGTGGGATAGGAGGCAGCTTGTGGCTGAGATTTGCAACAAATAGCACACAGCCTAATTGGGATGCTTTTGCCAGCAAGTAGAAATCATAACAGAGGATTCGCCTCTTGCACACATTTAGGTAATGTAGGCATTGAGACTTCTATTTCTCTTGAAAAGAGCACTACAAAGAAATGCCTGAAAGCTATTTTTTTTCCTTCCCTGCCCCCATTCCTGCTATTGGCAGTGGATGAACTGAAGTGTAGGGAAGCTATATAGTAAAGTGCAGCCTTTCTCTCCACAACAGCAATCAATCATTTCTCCACAGCACTGAGGGCCAGTAATATTAAAGGAGAATCCTCATTAGGAATACTTCTCAGTGCCTTGCTGGCCCAATTTCTTCAGGTAGGCATATTGGCCTGGATTTCAATCTAACCCTGTCTTTTTTTCCAGCAGCCCATGAGGGTACAAATACTATCTACTGGTGAAGGAGACATTGGTATTTTGTATAGACTAATACAAGGGATGACATATGGGCTAGTCCAGTAAACAAACCAGGAGAGATACATGGAATGAAATGGCCTGCAATTCTTTCACTTTCTGAACAAAACCCTAATCACCTAAACACCTAAAAAATGCCATTTCTGGGTGGCCTTCAGGAAGTATTTGAATGATTTTATTAAGTTTCTTCCAGGCAAATCAGATTTCTCATGCAGTTTACTATGTGGAACATTAGGGGAATAACACATTTAATTTATGAGTATGACTGAAAAGAACAGGATGGAGAGAACAAAGCTGAGATTCCTGCACCTTCTTGCTCTTAAGCTACACGTGCATTCTTGGCATAGGCTGTTTGTCCCTGAGAAAAGGAAATTGTTTTACAGCAGACATGTTGAAAATGGACACGCAGCCCTTCAGGAAGCCAGTGGAAGTTGGCCTAGAAACACAGGTTGAATAACATTCAAGAAATTGCTTGAATAATGTTCCTACAGACATGAAATGAGAGGGATCAATGTGGGTACATTCTATCTATCTATCTATCTATCTATTTATCTATCTACCTACCTACCTACCTATCTATCCATCTATTATTCAGTCTAGCCTCTTGCAAGCCAGATTTGAATGTACAAGTAAAAATAATGGATAATTTTTCTCCTCAATGAGACAGTATCTTTAATCAGGAAGTTTGTTCCTTAATGTTAATTCATGTTTTTCTTCATAATTCCAAGGAAACAATCACAGAATCACAGAATGGGTCAGTTTGGAAGGGACCACAGTAGGTCATCTGGTCCAGCCTCACTGCTCAAGCAGGTTAGTCCTAGAGCACATGGAACAGGATTGTGTCCAGATGGTTCTTGAATATCTCCAGTGAGGAAGACTCTACATCTCTGGGCAATATAATCACAAGATAATTTCTATTGCACTTGATAGATCCTACAGATTCTCAGCATTCCTTCTGTTTTGTTCTGGCACAAAAGAGGAAGGCTTTAGTTAGGGACTTGGGGCTGTAATGTCTCCAGTTTATAAATGACTTGACATACTCAGAGTCATGGAACTCTAATACCAGTAGCACACGTAAGTCTTTGGGCATTGCTATGGCTTAAAGCACTGTGCGTGTTTTTCAGTGCTAGCCATGTTATGATTCATCAGATGACCTCTAAGTTGTAATTTTTCATTATTATTTACTATTAGCAGCACAGTTCTACTATTGGTTATTTGGTTCAACTAAATGCAGAAGCCTTGATCCATGGATGAATAGATTTTCTATTCCTGATTTAGCTCTTCTGGCACTAGGCATTATGTCTTGTTTTGTCCAAGATTCATTTGGCTGGCTACACAAGTTTCGCCTGGCTGTATCACATCTTTTTTCATAGTCTATCAAGACATCAATTATTTTTTAACTTGTGGCTCTTTTTTGGTCACTCTAATTAGACATTAATTTCACCCAATTTGTATGGTATAAGTGCTAAAATCTGCTATCATTATACAAGACTTAAGGAGAACTACACTAAAAACATCTGAGAGTAAATATCATTATAGCTCATGTCATATTTTCAGGCTTTTATTCTAAAATTCTCCTTTCATGTCTCGATTTCAAGTCTGCTTGAATGAGTTGTGTATTACCAGTTGCTTTCCCATCTGTCTCAATTTAGTCTCTTTGACAAATTCCAATCTGGCCTGAGGAAAAATCAGAGTACTGAAACCACTCCACATTCCATTATTAAGTATATTATATTAACAGTGTCTCTTTACTTAAAAAATCTTCACACTCCTTAACTCCCCTGCCAGCAATGACTTGTGGAGCTCTACAATGTAGACGCAGGCATTCTGAATGACTTCACAGCTCTCTTTCCATTCCCTCCCATCTTCTAACTTCTCACAACGTACAAAAGCGAGGGATTTCTTCCATGATTTCTAACCTTTCATAATCTTGTTGGATGTAACCTACAGGGTCTACACATCACTCCTTTCACTTTCAAACTGCCTAACCCTTACCCACCCTGAAAGTACTCTGAGAATTTCATGGATGTTATGGACATGCTAGTTTTATCCCTTAGACTGTCCCAACAGATTTGGCTCTAAATGCACGTGTCAATTTTTGTAACTAAAAAGTCCCACAAAACCAAATCCAGAGGAAAAATTCTCACAAAATTGCATTCTGCCACTACTCTTTTGTCAGGATACTGCAGATTTTGTGCCTTAGATTTAATCCTTTGTATTTTTCAAATCCCTATATGGAATGTGTTACAAAAATGGGGAGCGCTGTTATACTTTGGGTTTCACAGGCCATTTGTTGGATGAGGTTTTTCTTTCTTTCTTTTTTTTTTTTTTTCCCCTAAACTGTTGTTATTTCCTCCCTGCTTTCCCATTCCTCCCCAGTCCATTTTTGCAGGAACTTTGATTGCAGAACTGCCTATTTTCAAGTAAATAGAGGGCTGCATTATGCCAACAATAAAGATATCAGTTTAAAAGTAATTGTTGGCTACGTTTGAAACCCTTGAGGGAATTTGAGAAAAAATATAGTCTGCAGCCCAGGATTTCTTGTTTTACTAAAAATTTGTTTTAGACTAACACTTTTGAGTAGCCTTGCAAATCTCAAATCTACCATATGCAGGTCCATCACAAGTTAGGGGGGAAAAAATTCACCTGTTTCCATATATCAGTTAATTGATCAGAAGAACAATCCTAACATGACCTGAAGATGGAGGAACCCTGTTTTGATAGCTGCTCAGCAAATCATAGCACCAACTGTCTGAATACCCCTGCAGCACCTGCTGCCAGAATGGCTCTTGGGCAAGAATTTGTATTGTACTTTCCTAAAACAGTGCTTGTCATTCTGTACAGGATCTGTTCTCTTTCATGAGAACCTCAAATGTCATTTGTTTAAAATAAAACAAATAAGAGAAACAACCCAACCAACTAACAAAACCCACCAAAGCCCAAATGCACACCATGAGCACATCAGTTTTTAACTACCTGCAGAGAGGCAATGAATTAAGGATGTTTTAGCTCTGATATGTAACAAATATACTTTTAAAAGGTGAAACGACCATTTTTAGGCCGAGCTGCCCTTCACTCCTTTCACACAGCCAGTGGACTGCTTCATGCCATTACTGGACAACAGAATGTTAGCTGAACCTGCCCCTGTGGCAGGGTGTCTCTGTATCTCCTGAAATAATGGCTGTAGTGACACGAATACCATCTCAGCAGTAACCCAAAAGTCACGGAATTGAAATCATTCTCAAAATTTCTATATATGAATTACTTAGAAAGTTAAGGACAAATTATTATTTTTTTATTTCAACTACTAACCAATAAATGTAAAAAAATACCAACAACAAAACAAAAATAAACCCCTTCATCCCCCACATTAAAGCAATAGTTTTTGTAACATTCAAAACAGTGGAAACTATTCATCGTATATTACTATTAGTGGAGAAAAGCAAATTTAATTTAAAATCACTTTTTCAAACTCCCTCAGTGGATGCCAGATAATTCAAGCTTAAACAAATATAAAAAACCTCATTTTAAATTGAAAATAATACAGACAGAGCTCAATTATTGAGATATTATGGGCAACATTCAATTTGAGATACATTTAAGCATCTTTGCCTCCTGGAGATTTTTACATGACAAGGCTTTAGATAAACATGGTTTTGCAAACAGCAACTATCATATCTGATCACATAACCTCTGGACTAAAGCAGTATGTCAGCAAATATTTCTGATTATTTAAAATATTAAATAACTGTAATTTACTAGGCAGGTCTTTCTCAGAACAATCACAAAAATTTTCAAGAATTGATATCCACATACAAAAAGCATTTAGATGACCTGTTACAAGCCTCTGAATAATAACAGTAATAAAAAAATCACTTCTCTCTGTGATAAAGCCCAGTTTAAATACATTCTGGGATATACCAGTGGTGGAGGAGCTGCCTTTCTATGACACTCGGCTTACAAGGAAAACTGTAGCAGCCAAGGACAGATAGGGTAGGAATCATTTACCTAACTTTAGCTATATAGATATTAGACGCCTAATTTAAGCTAATCATCTGGCTTCCCTCTACAACTAATGGAGATAAGCATTCCCAGAGGGAGATTCATCCTGCTTTTCTTTAGGCATCTCTCTTCTAGATCCTTGTAGATGGATAAAGTCAAGAAAGATCAGCCTCACTGACAGCCTGACAATCTGTCATTAGCAATGCACAATTTCCAAATTCTTTGAAATGAAGCCAGAACTGAAAATTTTTTTTTCATCATTTAGCCTTTCATTCTCCCTGTGACCCAACTTTTTCTTCAGTTCCTCCCATGAACTTCAACTTTCTCTGGCACTTTATTTTTCTTACCCTGGACTGTGATTTTTGACCTGGGGAACTGCAACCAATGTCAATATGTTGCTGCTCTACCAGTTACAAATCAATTTACATGCATATGCTCTAAATTGCAGTAATGACCTGAACATATAGATAAGCTATCTGATTGATTGCGGTTGATTGCGATTGTGCTTTCTGGGTCTACTCTACCACTTTCAAATGTGTTAAAATCTGTGGCAACATTAAGGCAGTCAGGTATATAGATGAATGCTAAAATATATTTACTATTCAAAGAAGATGGCTTAAATCAAACCAGGAAAATTAAGGAAGAAACACCATTAGGGCCCTCACTTGTACATGCGTGAGCCCAAGTCACCACACGTTCTTCGAGGCCTCTGTGCTTCAGAATATTGAACAAGTCCTAAAGGTGAAGCCTGGCCTCAACTCTTTTGCATTTAGGGTTTGTAGGTTCTCAGCAACACCAGCATTGCTGCATCACACCTTTGATGACCAAGCCCTTGGAAACAGTAGCCGAGATTTATAAGGAAGCAGGTGTCTGAACTTAAGACTGCTAAATTCTTAGCTGGGTGCCTAAAGCAGCAACAAGACTGACAAGCACCCTGCCCAGCTGCCCACAGATGCTCACCCCAGTAGTGAGGCACTTAGCATTTGTTATAACACAAAATGGAGGTTTATTAATTGTGTATTTATTAATTGTGTTCTAATGGTTACTTGAAATGCCTTGGCCGAGTGCTTGCGTGCACTAATTTCAATATTGGGCATGCAGTCTACTCTGCGTCTTACTCCTATTGTATTTTTAGAAAATTAATTTTAATAGTTAGAAAAACATCTTGAGCTGCATACGTGAAAATAACTCCATTTCTACTGAATGACAATCTAATACGAAATAAGAATAGTCACCTTTTTTTCTTACTCTGCCCAAATCCAGGCAATAAATTAGGCTTCTCAGCATGACTGTAAAGTGCTGTGAATTGTATAAACAATCATATATGGACACTGAAAAATAACCCTTATGCACATTGCATTATAGTTCCAAAAATATATTTACAGTCTATTACAAAGATTACAAATGGAAGTGTCTATGTATCGGGATTATGCTAGTCAAAAGCTTTTTACAGATTTTCTTCAACAAAGGTGGGGGGAACAAAAAATTAGTATAACCGAACTGATTTTTCTAATGAAACAAATAAATAAAATGACAAATATAACACTGTACAGTGATCTTAAAAAAAGGGAGAAAAAAGGAGGGGGGAAAATGATGCATTTAAGTTTTTGATAACTATCTTTGGTCCTAAATGTGGGAAAACACATTATGTAGCACTGAATATACATGTTTGTTTGTGATGCTCTGCAAGTAAAATAGAAAAATATAGTGCATTTTCAATGTATTCAGAGCTCACTACACATAAATGTGTGTACAAAACAAGACAGTATAAATAAAATTTACAAGTTTTACAAAGGAACATTTACAAGGTTTTTCTTTTGTTTTTATTTTTTTTTGTGTGGATGCCCACATTATCAAACCAGACCAATTTATGACTGATCCCTGGGATCTTTCTCTATCAAAATCAATAGAAGCAGCCCAATTCTCTTTGGAAGTACAGCATTTCATTGCTGGGGTAGTTCACAATTTTCAGATTTTTTTTTAAAGCATTTCTCTCTGGTTCATATACATTCTTGCAATATCTGTAAAGACACTGTTCATTATTGCTTATGGTAATTAAATATTTTAATCAAACAAAATTTATATATAAGTAAATGGTGTAAAAAGATATTCCATTGAGCAACTACCTTTGCATCTCTGTTCCTGATGAATGACTGCTGTGTCTGTGTGACCACGCACACGCATGTTTGTTCAGAGCAGCAAAAGCTTGTAAAAAAATTGAAAATTTTGAACTGCCCCTTGTCTCATGCTCTACAGTTCTCATATAAAAGCTATGTCCTTATTCTAACAGCTGGACTGCATACAGCTTAAACTCATAGAAAATATACACCAGCTATTTCTCTTAGATTTGCTAATGCAGAGTACTGAAAAAAAACGTGATGTGCTCAGATTAAATGGTTTAGGTAACACTGGAGAACTGCACCTGTGTTCTGAGACACTCCTACAATCACTTGTCCATTCAATGCTGTGTCTCAGCAGGTTTACAGTCGTGGATCTACATCTTAGAATATATCTCAGTTTAACTCTAGTCCATTAAAATCATCTTGCAAACAATTTGCTAAAAGTGCCTAGAACTACTTAGGGGTCATTATTGCTTTTCTTTTTCTTTACTTTTTTTTTTCTCTTTTATTTTCTTTTAAAAGATAGCATATGTATAACCTTAAAAAATTCTTTAAAAAATATCAGAGCTCTTGGCAACTTGCATTTTCCTGACTCCCTGCCAATTAGCTAGCCATGTCAATACGGTGCTGATTTAACAAAAGGAAATGGCACAAAAGGATACCAAAGTTCGGATAGATATACATTGCTTGGTCATGCTTCTTAAATCTCTAGGAACTCAAATAACCCTTCAGAGGTACCCAGTGTAGTAATGTGTCATTGAATTAGCACTAAAAAGGTCCAAAGATATAAACATCATACTAAAAGAAAGTCTTTATGAAGAATAAACACAAATGATTAAAAAAAGATTCAGAAATCACAGATTTAAGGAAAATATTTTGTTGAATTCAACAATAATATCATGATTTTATCTGACAAATATATTCTTTTTTAAATTTTTATGTACATTTAAAAAGTCTATTAGATAAAAAGGAGGTTAGAGAGCTCAAGGTGTTTGTATTTTTATTCAGGTAGTACTTTGTTTATTGTCACTGCTGTTTTCCTTGCCACCACTGGTGGATCCTAATTCCCTTTTCATAAATTCTGGTGGCACTTAGGAGTTCAAGTCTGTAGGTGCTTCTTGTAGCTCTTCTATTCACTGCAGGAAGGACCCAGGAAATCAAGTGTCTTCTAGCAGCACTTCATATATACTGAAGGCCAGTGCTGTTCTCTCAGTCTGTCACCTCCCTCATAAGGGAGAAATGTCTATCACACTTGGATGCCAGTGCCGTGTAAATGTAGCATTTGTGCTCTCATAGTCTGAATGCTGCTCATGATTTTCTTTTGATGACCAACCAACGTGATCCCTAAACTCATCACATCCCTGGGGAAGATAAATGCGTACATTGTTAATTTTTCAACTTAGACTGCTATTGTATGGTATTCAACCGTGAGTCAAAGCTACGCAGTGGTTTGGACTACAGGTTTCTGACATGGAAGCTACGCTGTAACCTCATCTCCGTACCGGGAAGTTCAAATAGGCACTGTTCAACTTCTCAGCAAGAAGTGCAATTGCATGACAAGCGTCATGTAATTACACTGTGTGGGTCTCCACATCTGAGAAGGAGGTCAGTATGTTTTACATTATGATAATCTTTTATTGTGGCTTTTAAGGACACCCGAAGACAAAGACACTTCTCTTGTAAAATACTTTGGGTGGCTTGCAGGACAAAGTTATGTATAAATACAAGATTTTGGGGATCATAGCCTTTCCTAAAGAGATGCCTAGTGAAAGCCCTTGCATATTGACAAATACCCATCATGCAAATGAATGGGGAGCAGCAGTTTCGACTCTGCCCCTACTAGTGCTAGAAGCTTGTGGACTCTGATGACAGTTCCCAAGCTATAGGCTGAGACCCCTAGTGACACCAGGCAGATAAGAATAATCTCGAGAATATAGGGTTAGAAACTTGTTTAGTAACCCACTGCTCTCTAAGAGGAATTACGTGTGTTTGGCAACCACCAGGACAAGAAAGTTGTTTGCAGGCTGCCAAGAAGACCTGTTTTAAGATGACAGTACTGATACAGGCCATGTTTGCCTTCAGAAAATTGTTTTTCTTCTACAGATTTATCCTGATGCAAAGTCCTGTCTTGCAGGACACAGACAGCCCCCAGCCAATTAGAAGAAAATGCCACATCTTCCCTGAACACATCGGGAAAAAGGTACCAATTAGGTGGTGGAGGCAAAGTGGTTATTTTCCTATACATACATACTTTGAAAGGGGCCACATTCTCCCTCAAATTCTAGTCCCTTTGTGTTATTTCAATTGGTCTGAAAAGCAGGGAAAAAAATGATGCCACGCAGAGGTAGCAGGGTATTTGCTCTTTCATGAGATGCTCTAATACAATATCATCAGCTGCTAAAACAGCTGATTTGACCCCATGTACAATGTTTGTACTCAGGGTAAAGTTTTGGAGTTGAACATTGTGTATTATTTTACCTAGAAATTCCCTAAATGCAAGTTAAACATGCCCAGTACTAACTTACTCAATAGTCATCCTGGCAACTGATTCAAGAGAGTTGTAGCCTGCTGCTGTGAAATTATCCTTATATCTTTCCATCTTAATAGCTTGTAACCATTCGCCTACGGAGCAGAAAGTGGTAAAATCGGGAGTGTTCTGGTCCAGAAGAGGGCTAATTGGTCTATGGAGAAGGAAAAAGGAAAGTAAGTTGTTTCCAAAGAGAGTAAAACATCAGGGAGTATTTAGCAAGGTGAGACTCAAATAAGTTTTGGGTATTAAAAATGTCGAGAGCAGAAAGTAATAGGCCTTTATACACAGTTTAGATTATTCTGTGAATAGCTCTTGACTACTCTGTAGCTCACAATATGTACTTCCTAAGCTTATTCACATAAAAGATGAAAGGTCAGAGTGAGCAAAATCAGCCTAATGGACTACTGTTACCAACAGAAAATCAACCTTAATACCTAGCATGACAAGCTGTCTCTACGGTGCTGAGCAAAATAAAGATGCTATTCTTTTATGCATCTTAGAAAATATAGTAGTAGCTATTCCCATTTTTCAATTGGATGGGACAAAACAAAGACAAGGGAAGAGCAGAGACACAAAGTAAGTTGCTTAAGGTCACACAGCAAATCAGTCAGTAGAAGAATCAGGAGCAGAACACAGGCCAGTTGATTCCCTAGTGCAGTGATCTAGCTAGCAGATCAAAAGATTACCATGATTAAATAATTCACCCAAAATTTATGAAGAAGCCATTAAAAACTACATCATGAAATACAATGAGATGCAATCACTGAAAGGAGTTAAAAGCCAGAAAATGAAAGATAAAAATCTAGAGTGTAGCATGTCAAGGTACATTGGCCAAGCATGAGTATTGTTAATTACTATTTCTACTGTAGCAGTTTCCTAGGGCAAGGGATGCATCATATAAAACTATAATAGACAATGATCCTTGCCCTCCAGACTTTATGATTTTAAGAAACAAGGAAAACATAGACTAGTGGTGAGAGTGTGGAAAGAGTGATGAGCAGCCAGTAGTTTACTGAGAAATGTGTTAGTTCTGCGAAATTTATTTTATTTTGGTTGCTGTTTTTTTGGTTTTTTTTTTTTGAAAGTCCTTTTTGGCTTTATTTAACATGGTAAAAAAGAAGGGCAAATGAGGGAAGAGAAGAACAGGGAACAGAAAGAAGGAGGAACTGAAAGACAGATGAAATAAGTGTGAACTGGAACCAGCCACCAAGCAGAACATCCAGAGCCCAGCCATGTGCACCATCATAAGAACACACACTAAAGCTTTTCTTACCTGCTACAGGTTCCCAGTGGGGTTTTCAAGCTGTTTGGATTTCTAATCATTTTGTCCAGAATGCCAACTATCTGTTCAAACTTTGGCCTTTCACCACGTTCCTTCTGCCAACAATCCAGCATCAGCTGGTGCAGTCCCGCTGGGCAATCCATGGGTGCTGGCAAACGATAGCCTTCTTCAATTGCTTTTATAACCTAGTAGCCAACATAGTTAAACATTTTTCATCTGACAGTAATTTAAAGAATGTGCACTGCTACCCAGTTCAAATACATAAGAAAAAAATAAAATAAAAAACTAAAAATCAATAAACTAAAATTTGCCATCAGTGTTGCAAAAATATGAGTCAGTTGTTTTGACACTAGCCTTCAGGCTTTCAAATAATTTCCCCAGCTTCATCTTTGGGCTTATTAAGCATATTGTTCTATGTGTGCAGAACACAGCTATATTACCTAGACAAGTGAGTAGCAGGGAACAACAATTAAATTCACCAAGGGAGCAACAGATAGATTGATAAATCGAGTTATTTCAGAAAGCATTATTACTTGCCCCAAGGTTTTTATGAAAGAGTGTGTGGTAGAAGCAACTGACTTTTAAATGGATAGATATCTGTGCATGCACATATAAAATACAAGAAGCCTCAAGGTATTATGAAAGGATCCAAGAAAAATGTGTTGCAGATAGAAATTGTTAGGGAAAAAAGTTGTATTCTATGTCTAGCCATGTTACAGTAATGATAAAGCAGCAGAACTGTGCCATGTGAGAGAGAAAGACCTGGGTAAATGCTATTTTAATATATCACAGAAAGTTAGATTTAATAAAAGATGCTGCTAGATGATGATATGATCAAAGGAGAGCATAAATGTCTGAACCAAGAATTACACCCACCCGTTGACTTCCTTAGCCAAGTCCATTTGTATTTAAGTAAAAAATAAAAATGGATAAAATAAAATCACAGCAAACTGCTGTAAACCTTGAGGGCAGAATAAAAAAGCACATCAGGAAGCAAGGCAGATAAGAAAAGCTAGCGAAAATGGGCTAAAACACTGTTCATGGGGGATTTCAAGTATACTGACATTGACTGACACAGCAGCATTAGAATTGCTAAGGAAGGGTGCTTGTTCCTGAAGCTGAGTGCGTAGGACTGTCTTCTCCCTCATTTAGTAGAAAAAGCAAGATCATAAGCTGTTCTGGATGTAATTCTGGGAAGTAGATCTGGTATAATAAACAAAGTTGGTGAATATCCAGGTTTTAGTAAAAATGATAACCTCAGACAGAAAATATTCCGTAGGTTGTGTGAGAAAACGCAAAAGCAGTGGACTGCAAAGTAGAACTGCAGACAATACAGAACGACCTTCAAACAGCTGGCTGAAATCCAGCCAGGTTTTGTATCAAAACCTTCTGCATAAAAGAAATTTTATGAAAAGAGAAGGCATAGCCCAGTGGTAGGGCACTGACTGCAGGTTTGTGTCACAGAATGTCCTTCTGACCTCAGGGAAGTTGCCTCATCTCCCTAGGCCTCAGCTTTCTCTCTGAACATTTAGGATGACAGTACTGTCCTACAGCTCAAAAATGACTGAGAAATATCCAATTCCTGCAGAAACATCCACACCTTGAAGAATGAGTGCAGTGACCTTTTAGAAACGTTGAAGCTGTCTGTCAGAGAAGGTGTGGAGAGAAGTTTTCTGTGTAAGAACAGGGAAATTGGAAGAACAGAACTATATAGGAAAGAAAACATTAAAAGTAAAATGTAAGATCCTTTAGAGCTATATTACGAGGAAAAAGAAAATAACAGCTCCTTATGCTTAAAAGTAGTAGTGAAATAAAAGTGAGAAAAAAGCCACAGTGTGTACAGGACAATTGCTGTGCTGTGAAAAGTAGTGCAGAAATTTTTGACCTTCTAAATGGCAAAAGGTATTAAACACTTTGAGCATGCCACATATGATTTACCACAAATGAAGTAGTTGCTTAAGAGGTCAGAAGACAGAGATCATCAATGAGGAATGAAAAAGTAGGTGGCAGCAACAATGCAACCACCAAAGTATCTAATACCCTTAGAACTGGCAAACTTTCTACATAAGAAATGTAGAAAGAATGTAAGGGAGAATGAAAACATGAATGAAAGGATCAGAAAATAAGTTTTCCCCATTCAATCTTCAGAGAAACCCAAAGAGAAGTGAGAATCAAGATGATGATACTGTTTTTGGAAGGCTTTGGTGATACATCAGAATCAGCTTCTCTGATGTGTATTTGGAGCAAGAAGGGTGAAACGAAAATATAAAATAATGAGTCAGCTAGAGATGGATGGAATTGCTGTGAATATCCAAAACATTGAAAAAATATTCTAAAATATTGATAAATAAAGTACAACAAGTGTCCATTCTGCTAAGAAAGGAGGAGGTGGGGTTCAAAAAACCAGTACTCAAAGATAATGAAATAGATGCAGGATTTTTTACCTTTTTTTTTTTTTTTTTTTTCTAAAAAGCAAATCTACAAAGAGAAAACAGCTGGAGTTCTTACTAATAGAATTGATTTATATTATTTATACTTCCCACAATTTGCTTTTGAAATTCTGCTTTTGCTGCAAAAAGAGTAAAAGGGAATACTGTTAAGACTATGCTTTTATCATAATCAGGCTATCTGAGGATGTAAAGCAGAATAAAAGAGGAGCGTGTCTGTTCACTTTAAATACTGAATGCCAACAAGGAAGTATTGAATATGGGTAACTGGACAATGTAATGTTGCAACTCTAATTATGGTCATATAATAATAATACAAATTAATGGTTATAATAATGGTAAGAAATCCAGAAGTATAGCCTTGGCCTTTTGCGAAGAACTAATCTGCACTCGGGTCAGTAACAAGATGAGAGCAAGAACATCAGCAGTCTAATAGGGGCATGGGGGTTTGAGGGCTACTCTTACTAGCAAGGATTAAGCTGAGGCGAGCCCACTGCTCAGGGAAGTTGGGACAACTCTGTCTATCATCTGTGCTCAGCCTGCTGTGCCTCTGCAGGGAGTTTGTAGGATGAGTGCTCTTTTGGTGCACCCTAGCTCCAGGTCATTGCTAAAAGGAGGGTTTTGCTTGAAAAGAGTTCACAATGCAAATATGTATCGTCCATCAGTCTAAAGCAATGACTTAAAGGAAAAAGGGCAGAATTAAAGAAATGCCATCTAAAGATCTAAAGTCAGGGAGGCCTATTATTTAGGAGATCTGATCTGGTCTATGACTACACCCACATTCACTTTTGGGCAAAATGATACACTTAAAATATATTAAATGAGTGCAAAATTAGAAGAACACATTTAGAATTTTTCATTCCCATTAAATACTCCAAGTGTTGACTTTGAAGGAGAATAAATAACAAATCATTAGGTGATTTTAAATTTTTGCATCACGGATTATCTATGGGCTTGGTAGGATGTGTATATGGTGTGGGAGGACATGCTTGAAGACCACAGCATACAAGAATATTTGGAATTATTTTACCAAGCAATTGATGCATCTTTTAACTATGTGGTATTGAAGGTTATCATGAAAGATGTTAAAAGGGATAAAACTGTAAGAAGTGGCAATTAGCTATTTTTTGAAAGAGGCTCAGTCATGTTCTTTACATGCAGTTTTCAACAGAAGCAATACTGTTCAAAACCTAATAAGAAGCAAAAAGATATCAAAATTTCTCCTCTATTTAAAAGTTTTTCCTTATGTTCCCTGAAAGATAGGTAAGATTTGCCTTTGAGGCATCTTATATTCCTGTCAGACTTCTTTTATGTTTGAATCTAGTACAGAAGGAAGGTGTCAAAAGAAATGAAACTCTACTGGGTGCCTGGGGAATGTAAATATTTCTCTTTCTTTGCCCCAAGGACTTGTTTGCCCATATTTTGACAGTCCATGAAATCTTTGACACTGAGACCTGTCAAATATTAACAACTTTGCACTGTGCCAAACTGACTCATCATCTACACTTTTATCTTTTTTTTCAACTTTGATGTTGATCATTCAATCAAAAATTAATATAACAATTAAAAAGCCCACTCAAGCCCCCACCTGAAAAACTTTAAATGAGACTCTTTCTGACATCTTTCATACCTGTATGACTTTTTCCTGTGTAATTTCTATATTAATAGATACTCCTGTCAGAAATCAAGATTAACACCCATCTGTTGTATTAGTGCTGACCTGTTGCACTGGATCATATTTTATGCAAACAAGGGTACTGTTAAATCAGCATAATTAACTTGAAAAAGCCAAAGTAGGTCATTAACTGCCAGTCAGACATTTAACAACTTTTTTGAAATGATTAATCATTGCTCTAAGGTCAGAAACCTCAGAATTATTTTTATTGGAAAAAAATGAATTATTTCCATGTTTAGGCATAGTAAGGTGAAGAGCACATATTACTATTTTTGATGTTCCAGTTTTAATTGATACTTGGGACAAAACCCTACAATATCCATGTGGCAGAAGAAAGATTTTGATTTTGGTAAAAAGTGAAAGCTCTGTAACTTTTTAATTTTGCGACAACCATACAGCACTTAGATAAATCTTATTTCTAAAACAGCATTTTATGTATTTATAGTGAAATACATATGTAGGTGTTTACAATGTGTAATTTTTGTTTTAGTAACACACACGCACACTCACAACCAGACAAACCTACATCTTGATTTGACATGTCCCAATAAGGCCGTTCTCCATAAGACATTACTTCCCACATAACTATTCCGTAACTCCACACATCACTGGCTGATGTAAATTTGCGGTACTGAATGGCCTCTGGAGCTGTCCATCTCACTGGAATTTTTCCGCCCTATGAAAAAAAAAAAGGAAGGAAGTTCTCTTTTTCCCCCACAGAATTTTCATATCATCTTCCACACAATGCATTTATAATTATTTCCATCAACATCAAAAGCAGCAGTTACACAATCTGCTATGTTTGACTGATTGCAGAATTTTCCAAGGTGTCTAAGGAAGTTTGGCATCTCAAAACACCTGGAACATAGACATTTAGATACTTGTATAAGCTAAGTTGGATGTATTTCTCTGGAAGTGCTTATCCCTCTACTGATTATAAAGGGCTGCTTAGATAGATTTACACTAGCCATTTAACTCCTGGCTGGCTGAAGCTAGGTGAGAGGAATCCCAACCTGTGCATATAAATCCCATTGACCTGTATGTAGTATGGCTCCTCTGAAATCTGGGTCTGACATTTTTAAACCAGGATTCCACTTAGAGCCCAATGGCAGGAGTGACAGCTGTGAACACCGGTGTGGTTCCCTGCATCCCTGTGCCTGTCGGAGCAGATTCCAGGGGCCCCTCCTTTCCTCAGCATGAGAAAATAGGTACAGGGAGGCCCCATGGGTGGGAAAGTGGAGCTGGCTCAACAAAAGAATAAAGTGCATACTGTGCCTGATGAATGTGTATTTGAGAAAAGCGTCCCACCCAAAAGCAAGGGAAAATATAGGAGTTGAGCTTTGTCACAGGCTAGCCTCAAGCTAGCCAACTCTTTGGTGAGATAAAATCTAGCCTGAAAAATAGTAATAGCCTACAAATATTTTAATTGACTCATAGTAAATTAGATGTTTAAAATTTTTGTGGGTAAAACTTCCTTATTTGTTCAATCAAAAACTCATGAGGAATGGAATAATGAAGATACTGTACAAAAGTTTTAGAACTTTATCAAATAAAAATGCATGTCCTTACAAAAATATTATTTCCTAATTAGAGACAGATTTCTGCAGAGGCTGTTCCTTTTGACTGGTTAACATTTCCCAAGGAATTCATGTATTTCTCTTATCCTCTCATCTATACCCTCCAGAAGATACACTTCTTCTTAATAACCATATCTCAAAACTATGAAAACCCATTGATTTATCTTACGGTTGTAGTGTAGACAGCCTCTGGATCATCTTCTATAACTCTGGAAAGGCCAAAGTCTGATACTTTACAAACAAGGTTGCTGTTGACAAGAATATTGCGTGCTGCAAGATCCCTGTGTACATATCCCATATCGGCCAAATATCTCATTCCAGCAGCAATTCCTCTCAACATTCCCACTAGCTGAATGACTGTAAATTGCCCATCATGTTTCTGGAGGGAAGAAAGGAGCAGCAATTCTTGTTAGTATAGCTGAGAAGAGAAATAAGAATTAGTTTTATGACTTCAGCTTTCTACTTATTTACTCCTTCTGTGGCAAAGAAACTCACTTCAAACACACTTTCCTCAGAGATAAAGCAATACATCCAGTTAAGAAATCTGTGAGTAATTAATGTTCTGATAGTAACAAAACTTGCTAACGTCTATACATTTCTCGCTAACTCATGGCAAGTATCTTCTGAGAGAGATTATCTAATGAAGATTTCCTTATGTTCTTAGAGCTTGCTTCTATGCTCTTCATCTCTCAGAATAGTTATTTGTATCAAGAAAATAAGAATGATCTCCTTTTTGTAACCCCAGCTACCGATAATTTTCATTCACAGCTTGGAATTTATTTTAAAAAATATATTTTCTGTTCTCTATACAGAGTTTACACATCATCTCACACTGTCTTGCATACCTGGTAAGGAGTCAGAACTGGAGAGTTCAGAACACACTTAAAAAACACTAAATTGTTCTGAATTTGCATTTATTTTTTCTTTGTTCATCTCTTAAACAGAATCATAGTTCATTTAGGGATTCTTTTATGCTGATTTCCACCATGCTGACATGATAAAATTCTACTCCCAAAAGGCAGAAGATTGAGCTTCAGGTACCAGTGGTTTTAATTTCAACTGGTGGCTGTAATAAAACCCACCATGTCTATGCCACACTAAATCACATAAATTCCTAGAATGTCCCCACATGATCCTGTCTGATCCTCTCATTTTTGATCTGGTCTTGCTGAAATAACATAGAGAGCTGCTAGTATTTGTCAAAACTCCATTTCAACCTGAAAACCGTTTAAATCACACGAATATCATGCATATATATATATATATATATATATGCCCAAGTATAAGACATATTTTTAAAAAGTGTCCATATATAATATATGTCACTTTTATGTATGTTTTCGTTTTGGTACTCACCCTAAGAAATGCATCTAAGGCCCCATTCTCCATGTATTCTATTACAATCATGACTGGTTTCCCTGAAAGAAAAGAAGACAGATATTTGAGAACTGTGAAACAAATGGAGAGCTCTTTTTTTGATAAAACACACGTTATTCCTTTGAAGGACTGAATTATTCAGACATTTAACATTTCTGAGCCCTCTAGCACTGTTAGAGAGCTCTAATTTCTTAAATATCTGCATGGAAAGTGGTCATGATTCACAAAATCGAACCATACAAATCAAAACGTCAGTGTGTTCTCCTAACTCCTGCTGTGTGAACAGGACTCTGGAATAATGACACTTCAGATAATATGAAAGGACATGAGAAACCTTATCTCTCTGCATGGTCTTTGAGGCTAAAAGAAACTAGAAAAATAATATATTTCAAAGTACTTCATCTTTTAATCATGCGTGCATCTACATTTTTTTCCTCAGGTTGTAGCATAAAGTAAGTATTGTTTTAGTTAGTTACGCATCAGGAGAAAATCCATTAGGAGTGTGCAGTCTGTTTATAATTTGAATCTTTGACCGTGAATAAGGCAGAGTAATTTCTGCCATCATGTTGTTATTTGACGGACAGACTGAGCTGCTGCTTACCTCTGGTAACGACTCCTTCTAAGTGAACCACGTTGGGATGGTCAAACTGCCCCATGATGCTTGCTTCACACAGGAAATCTCTCCTCTGCTTTTCAGTGTAGCCAACTTTCAGTGTTTTTATGGCTACTGCAACATCTCTCTTGCCAGGAAGTTTTAGACGCCCACTGCACACTTCACCAAACTCTCCTAAAATGAAGTAGATCAATGCTGAATTACTCTGAATACCAGTATGTTTTTTAGGCCTTGATTGAAACAGCCATCTAAGTGTGTGTTTAACATTTTCATATTTGAAATGTATTACTTTGGCATGCGCCTTAAATGAATTGCTGACCCTTATGGAATAAACAATTCAGTTAAGCCAACTGACAGGACTGTTATTTGAATATTTTAAAAGACTTGTTAGTAATTTCTTGCATTTTTTTAAAAACGGAAAAATAAAAAATGAAGTGGCTTTCATAAGAAAACACTATTATTGAAATAGTTATACTATTCCTAAGTAAAAATGTCATTCTGATCTACATGGTTTCCTTACTATCTTTAGTTCCAATGGGCTTTTTTCTTTCAAAAGGCAGCTCTTGCAGAGATGCTTTTAATTTAGCATCCTTATGGTGTTAAATGAAGCACTACATTATTACCTTCAAGCAGGATAATTTACTTTACAGATTATGAAATGAAAGGTGTGACTTATAACAATTTTGTTACATTAAACAAACACAAGCAAATGCTGCAAGTTTGTAAAAGGTTCTAAACTAACAGACAATTAGAATTTGAAGAAGCCTGTGATAAAAAAGACCAAATGGCCAGAAAGAATACAAAAAGAAAGCCCCGACAAACAAATTTGGAAGAGAAGTAATTTGACTCTGTCAGACAGGAAAGAGGATGGAAGCATGTGAGATGTGGAGCTGAATGGCAATATATCTAACTCACTATTAACGAGATTATGAAAGATTTAAGAATTGTCCCTTGCCTCACAGCTGTGTCAGCAGAGAGCAAAAGTGAGATCTCCAGTTCTACAGACAGGAAGAAGAATCTCCTTGTATACACAGAAGAAAAGGGTAGCAACATACCTTACACTGAATAAAAGGGAACATCTCTTTAAAAAGAAAGATTAACTGCAAGAATCTTTAATAATCTGGTACTTTGCAAATTCATCTAGAGTTTGAGAGATATGGTTCCATGTCCCTCCTCCAAATCAAACCAAGTCAGAAATTTATCTCCTGCATACCTGTGGAGTGCCTTAACATTAAGCTGTTACATATACACAAGTATGCAGACACACCTACATCTAAGACATGTTTCAGGATGAGTTCTGAAAAAAAATGACTGAACTAGGCAAGACCTACACAGAGAGTTTGATTAGAGAATCCTTCTGGGAGAAACCTTGTGGGATCAGGACCTAAGTGGACATGCACACTGGCAAGATGTCTGGCTGTCAGTGAAGAGAAGTATGCTTGGAAATTGGGCTGAATGCCTGAAGAGATAGATGCTGGAGTGTTCTAATGGATGGGCTGCAAGAAGTCTTGTTTATGACACTGTCAGTATTTGAACACTACTGTTCTCCTATCAGCCCCAAGCAGAGCTTTGGGAAAGAAAAAACAGTATCTGGGTCTTGGCTTCACAGTTCATCCAGAAGGGTAGAACTTTGACCACACCTTTGACCATTTCCAACTGACTTGTCTGGGTAAACCTCCTCTCAGTACAGGTCTTTTTACAAATCTTATACGAGGTGACTGCATACAGAACCAAACTCCTGTCCCTCACATTTTATGCTAGCTGAACCAAGGTTAGCTCAAACCAACTCTATATACCTTTGTTAATACCATGCTGTACCTAAGCTAACTGACCACACAAGTGTTCCTGCCTGCATAGTATCCTCAACTATCCTTGGGCACTGAGTGAAGTATGCCACGAGGTATAGCTGTTACATACACAACAACTAGCTGCTCATGCCCCCAGCTTGATGCCTTAACCTCCCTCCTGCACTTCACTAGCAACACAGATGACTATTAATGAATTCATCACTCACCTCACTCACAGCTCCTAGCCACAAGAACTTACTAAAGGATAATTATTTTCTCTAGCAGTACTTTCCAAAATGGTTTCATTCCATGCCGAAAACAAGATGTGAGTATAGGAGTGTGTCTGTGTGTCTGTGATATTTCAGAGCCAGGTAATTAGGATACTTGGCACAGGAGACACTAAGGCTTAAGTCCTTTCCAGCTCTCTGTGATCTGATTTTGATTGATTTCCAAAGGCAGATCACACACACTCGGGCAAACCAGAAACTTGAACTTGTATGTTATGCACTTGAGGCCAGGATGCTAGCCAATAAACTACTTTTATTCCCAAGAAAATAGTATATTCAGCTGAAATGATGCCCAAAAATAAACTGGCAAATATGACAACAAGAGAGGGAATACTGCACAGCCGCACAGCCACTAGCTCAGCATGTCAACAAAGCAGAGGCTAAAACAAAGGATGTGTGGTATGAACAACTTAACATAGTGGACACAATATTCTGTATCTGACAGGTGGCCGCAGCGGGATGGTAATGAAAATGTTGGCAAGGAAAGCACATATCCCTCATGCAAATTGAGCACAAGTATACTTGCACCCTGTTTGTGTCTGAGAGACATGGCACTACTCAATAGTTGATGTGGCCAGCATTGCTAATGCATATTGAGATTGCTAAGTGGCTTTTCTGGTGCTGTCACTAGCAGAAACTCCATATTCTTCTTTGATGTATGAGTTTCAGCTGCTGCTTTGGGTCTGTTTGCTTCTGTTGTTCCTGGACTGCATTTCATTTCACTCCTGTTTGCTATTTACATCAACAGGTTAAAGCCATAGCTAAAAGCCATACACAATATGCTTTCACCACTGCACTCCTAATTAACTTTCTTCAGAATGACTACTGAACAACGTTAGTTATTTTTGCTAACAGTTATACTCATTAAAATCAAGAATAAATTCATCTGCAGGCAAGAAAATTAACATTCTGGATTTTGTCATAACAGTGAAAATGCATTTTAAACTGTATACTCTGCAGCTCAAGTGTTTTCAGCATTTTTCTCAGAAGGCATTAGCAAAATCCAACTGAATATATCTTTGTGCTCTGAACTGTTGCTATGCTGGTAGCTTTTTAACTCAAAGCGAAAGATAAAGCTCAGCAATTTTTCTATGCTAATCTTGCATATTGCGTATTTATTAGAAGAGATGCTGCCATTCTAGCATCACAAAAATTACTAGTTAGCAAGGGCTGGATTCTTATGCTCTTACTCATCGAAGGAATAATTTACTCAGCAGTGTGATTAATTTCAATGCTACTACTCCTTGATTAAGACATGACTCAACATGACTGAGGTTACTTTAAAAAGGCATTGCGAATTCTAAGTGTAAAGATTTTTTACAGGTAAAACGACTTATTCTAGGGATATTTCTTCTTCTGTTTTTAAATAATACCACAACATGTAATTTACTGTACCAAACTACAGGGTGATTTTAGACATATTCTACTAATACTTATATAAAACAACAGGAAAGCAAAAGAACATTTCCTCCAGGAATCTGAAGTATTTGATATTTTTCTTACTCATGGAAACTTAATTTCAATACGTGGAGTAGTGCAATAAAAATGTCACATATCTTATTAATGCAAACAAATGAAACTGCCTTTCTAGAGCATGAACACCATGGCTTAAGTAGGTGGTAGACAGTTCAAGAGAAAAAAAAGCAATGTAGTGCTGGTGCAATTACAGTCATAAGAAGTTAAACAATAACTTTTTGTATTCATAAAATATCAAAAAGAAAAATGGTAGAAGAAAAAACAGCCTTAGGGAAGATTTTGTTACACAGAAACAAGACCTTCCTACTCTCTATTTAAGATTTTGTACTGCAGCCAGTTTTCCTTACTCACATGAACAAAGGTGCAGAGGCCAAAAAGCCCCCTTGCAAAAGGCAAGTGAGCAGAATTTGCACAAATGCCTACCGCCTTCACTCTGACAGTAAATAACAGGCAGCAAGACTGGCCCACTCCCCCAATTCCAATTTTAACAGCAGATACCTGATTAAAAACCCGTAAGCTTTCAATGTCAAGCAAGACTTTTAATTTACTCATTTATTTGGTTTTTTTTAGTTGTTGTTGGGCTTTTCCCCTATTTGTTTTTACATTTCAGAAGCGAGTGCAGCTTCATTGCTCTTAACCACTCTGGCAAATGCAAAAAGTTCTTCTATACCTGAGGTATAATTATTTGCCTGTCATTATGATGTATGAGTTTCGATCCCGGCTAAATGGAACAGTTGAATCAGGAAGCCACGGCAGCCTTACCTGCGCCAATCACACGCTCAATTTTAATACAAGAGGCATCTAGCTCCTTGGCGAATTGATGGACAGCTCTATTTGGGTCCTCGTAGGTTTCAGGGTCAATGTAGGTTTTGGTGCCTGGAAATTTAACTGTAATGATGTAAGAAAGCATGACTGTGATGAAGCAAAAGCACTTATTGTGCAGTCAGCCCAGGAATTTCATTATGCAGAGTGCTCCTTGGAAGAGTGAACCTGTTTCCATGCTGCCTGAGTCAGAGCTGCTCTGAGAGGCAACCTTAGTTTTAGGCATCATCTGCAAGCATGCTGACACAAGTATACACAATCCCATCTCTAAAAAATGACTAACATTAGCATCTGCATCTCCTCTTGAACTGAAAGAAGTAATAAATATTAAATAGTGCTTAATGGAATAAAATGCAAGGGTTGAGTGGGAGTAAAAACAAAGCGGGGGAAAGGGTGTAACACCAGCAGAGGAGGTGAAAGTTTCTTTTCTGTGTAAGGACAGCCTATGCTCTTCACCCAGGATGTGTAAACAGCATTTCTTCATGTTACTTCTCTCCTCTAGGGGGATTTGAAAGGCTCCTCCACCTCCCTGAATTTGCCTAAACTACTGACTATAATATTGTTTGCAGACTGTGTCAATAGTCAAACTATTCACAGCACTTAGAAATTACATCCTTAGGTGTATTACTTGCTCCGTAATATGAACATGAGAAACACTTGTAGCCAGCTTGTAAAGGCACAGGAAGGGAAAGTGGCCTCTGTGGCACAATTATCTCCACTCTCAAGCCCCTAAGCGAATAATATGCAGCAACTTGTTTTTTGCTCATTCTTCATGCTTAGTGCAACTCAGGCAGCATAGTGCCCTGGCCAGCATGCAGTTCTTTCCCTTAGTTTGCTGATGATTCAGGTAAATTATTTTTTGCTCTTCTGGTCAAAGTACAAACTCCTGGTGATAGTAGAGCAACCCTGGAAATCAATTAATCAAGCAGTTTTTATGAAATAAATTTGCTCACAAGGATTATACTCTTGAGATTTAATTAAGTCAGTGAATTAAAACTCAATATGAAAATGAAAAAATGTTCCCCTGTTAATTGATATACTGATATACAAGAACAGGATCAAAACTCAATATAAAACATAAATAATTTACAGTTGCTTTGTCTTATTTTAATTTAACATAAAATATATTAAATTTGAAAATATATTGAAAAAGAGCTTAGCAATCATGTGTATTTATGTTTTAGATGGTATTAATGACCTAAATCCACAAACCATAAGAAAAAAAAACCTAGAGAAATTGTTTCAGGAATATAATGAATTTATAGCCAGAGAAATTATTTGAAATGTTGCCCAGATGTTATCTGTCACATCATGTATTTAAATAGATGTTCTGTTAGTTGTATTGGGAATTTGTACGCTGCAATTCTTTACAATTATAAATATTTATTTCTTAAAACCAAAAGACACTGGACAAAATGAGAATTAAGCAGTAGGTTGACCTCCAGTAGTAGTGTTTTAAGGCAAGGAGATGGAGAAGGAGATATCCTCTTGTGTTTGTGATAAAGGGCCTGGATTTGAAGTAACCTTGCGAATCTCAAGTGGGCCTCTGATGGTTCTTTGTTCAAGCTGTCATAAAACATTTTGACAGGCCAAGGCTATCCTGGCATAGCAATGTGAAATAATGCTGGCCTGCATTTGCAGACATTGTTAGATGAAAAAGGGAGGAGGAAACCAAATATAAATCTGAACTGCTTGACTAAACTCCTCCATTGTACTTGTATCTTCAAGTGTAGCACTAGAGGTCACAGAGAGATGAAGGGAACTGAAATGAAATATATGATAGTCCATTAAATGCACTGCTTTAAAATCTGCTTTAAAAAATGTTTGCTTGTAAGTTTTTGTTCTAAGTAAGTGCTTGTTGTAAGTCACAGTTTTGAAAATCCAGTCTGGTACCTCAGCACAGAAGAATGTTGTCTAGATGTTATGGAGCAAAAGGCCACTGAACTGGTCTGTGACCAAGCTGGTGACCACAGCACAGGGTTCCATCTCATTCTGTACATGACTATCAAATGAAATTAAATACTACATCTACAATCAACAGATGATGAAAAACTAGTTTGGCAAGAAGTGACTTATATTTGGTGCCATGATTTAAGAAAGACTGTGTATGCTCAATATTTAGACTAATTTGCTAGATACCCAGATTTCTTGAAAGTAAAATGAGGGAAAAGAAAAATAAAATCTCACCAGTTCTGGATCAACCATCAATTATTAAGTAGCAGCTTTCATATTAATTCATTTACACTTTTACTGAAATTAAAAAAAAATTATCACCAATAATGGAGATAAGAAATTATTTAGTTAGCGTATCCCTTTTCTTTATACACTGACATACAAGAATACATAGTTGATCTTTTCCTTCAAGGACATAATGGGAATGTTAAAAGTAAAAGCAGTAGCTCTTCTGGAGATGTGAAAAGCTTATAATGCATTATGAGAGGCAAATTTCAAATCCATCACTCCCAGAAGAGTAGCATTTAAGTAAAATGAGATTTTTGACAAATTCTTTAAAATACACTGCACTGCGAAGTGCATGATAAATAATTCTTATCTCATTATTCTTTTCCACCTTTCTTGCACATTTTATGAGTTGATTGACTAAAGCTGCAATGATGTCACTACTTAGTTTGACACTCACTGCATTTAAAGAATTTAGGTAGCCACACACGCAAACTTAAGAAATGCGGTCAATTTCCAGTTGATTTTTTCAGGGGAGAAAGGTAAAACTGAACCTTGATCTGATTTTGAGTGGAGCTCTGGCTAGAACTAGTCCTTTAAAGAGAAATGTATTGAGAAAATGCTAAGAATTTATGACTAGTGGCTACTTAATTTTCCATGTGACATTAATTTCAAATAATAGCTCATGATTTTAACATACCTAAAGTAAACCCTTTTGCTTTCATAAAAAAACCTAATAATCTGATGGATTTAAGCTACAACTGCAATTATTGGTAGACAACAAAGACTAAATATGGCATAGCATGGCTAAATGTTAGTTGTACTAATATGAGAGTGACCAGGTATGGGAGAAGACTGGAAACCCAGGCATTGTTCTGTGTCAGAACTTATGTTCAGTTTAATTCTGTGATTTTTTCAATTATGGTTACTCAAAATAATTTTGCAATTTAGATTACCACACTTCCTGATTTAATGACTAATTCGAAAAGAAATTAAAACATTCCTCTCTCCTTACATTTTCAATTGTCATCAACCCAAGAAAGATGTGTTTTAATGAGTTTTCCCAGGGCTCTAGTATAAGTTGAGATGGTAGACGTGATTTTAACAAGAGAGGCTTTAGGTACTATTCTTAGCTAGGCAAGTAATTCTAGATCACAGAACAGTAATGAAGTGGCTGACTTTTCTCTTCATATTAAATATTCTATTTTTAAGGACATTATGTTTTGTAAATATTGATGGTACTGTATTCACAGTAGCAGAAAACAGCTTTTGAGCAGAACAGCTTCATTTTAGGGTGATGCAGTGACTCACACTTTCTTAATCTGAAGTTTGCCTGAGGTAAAGATCAAACAGTCACTTAGGCAAAGGTCTCTTGAATACTGCACCTCAGAGGGATCATTAGGGCAACGTGGAACATGTATTCAAAACAACCAAAAGAAAACAAAAAATGCAGAATGAAAACAACAGTATATCATAGAAATGTATAGAAATAAAACCATCTGTGTGAGCAATGTTGACTTTAATCTGCATTCTTTTTGTGTAGGTCACATTTTTACAGTGTTTAACTTCCCACTTGCTATTTACACAGCATTTTTGAATTTCCTATGGCATTATCTTTCATAAAGTCTTGGTTTAGTATTTTCTACACTATTGCAATCAGGAATTTTTGAAAGGGGGAAAAAAAGCAAAACACTTACAATGAAAGTAAAGTTCTTCATCCCCTTCTTGATCCGCTTTGCTATAGCCACAATGCCTGAAAAGAAAGAAAAACATCAGTTTTACTGGTAAATAATTATTTACTTCTCACATCTAAAATCCTGATAAAATCAGTTCTGCAGGCTGGGATTTTCAGGCACTGAGCACCTAACTGCTGTAGGCCCTTTGAAACTTTCACCTATAATCCTATTGACAGCAGAGTTTTAAATAAATCATGAACAGTTGCAATCAAAAGGCTTTTGTATCAAATACCAGTTGGGACAGGTCCTAGAGAAAAAATTCTAGTTCTGGTGAAAGGCTTCTATAGATAAAACAGAGGATTAAAGAACTTGAAAGTAGAACACTGTTTTACATGAGGTTATTCTTAAACTTACTGCTGTGTCTCTTTTTCTTGAACGTAAAGTCATTTAAAGGCTGATCAGATAAAGTGTCAGACTTCTCCATGTGAGAAAACTGAACAGAAAGAGAGACTTTGAGGAGTACAGGTAAAGAACCTGCTAGGGGTTCCTTTTACAGCACATTTACATAGGACAAAAAGAACATCTTGATATAAGTATCTTGCCAAAGTAAGAGGACGAGCCATATAATTGATAACGGGATTTAAATGAAAACTGTTCTTACTAAAAATTATTTCTGTTTCAGTTTTGCAAATTACTATCCCAGGTTCAGCTATGTCTCAAGAGTTCAGGAGAGTGGTGTCAGATGTGCTTATGTCCATCAAAGATGCAATACCTTCGTCCAATGATGAATCCAAACACCATGAAGACCAGGATGATAGTTCCTGCCACAGCAACCACAGCTATGATAATAACAGGATTCTGTTCACTGGAAACAGCTGTGGCTACAAAACAGAGCATAGAGCTGAGATTAGTTAAAAATTAATCCTTACAAAGGGACTTCAAAAATTTAAGTCAATCATCATGAATTGTAGACTGTCTACTGTTGTAGACTGCCTTTGTCTGAAACAATTACATTGATAAAGTTAGTCTAACGAAGGGCCTCTATTGGAAATTCAATTAAATGCTGTACGAGTTAATGGTTGTCTACATGGAATAAAAAGAAGCCAAGCTGGAATTTCCTCGGCCAAAGTGGTACAGCCATTACCTGAAAGCCAGCACCACTAGCATCTGTCACTTCTACTCCCTACTACTGCTTTGCTGCCTTCTGTTTTGACTCCCTCCTAAAAAGGAAGTCCTGGATATCCCTGTAAGGAGGAACAATAGGAGAGTAATCCCTAACTCTGCTCCTAGCCTCCCCTCTAAAACTCATTGACATGACTTTGATGGTTACCACGGAAATAGTGACTTCAAGAAAAATGTTTGTGCTGAAACACTATTAACACAGATTTCCTAGGTAGCATATTTCAATCTCTTACTGCTATTAATCATTGTAAATGGCTATTATTACTTACCATTTGTTTCTGTTAGCAACAAAAAGGTGCTTCCACATTAATACAAAATAGAATTCTCCATGCTTCAGAGAATTTACATGCTAAAATATCCACACATTATCACTCTTTTTATTCAGATATGCCAATTCTATTAATATATGCAATTGTATACATGTCACATTAATGTAAACTGAGGATGCAAATACTTAGCCTGAGAAACCTTGAGGCTTGTTAAATACATTGCTTGCCTGACATCTAATAAGGGTGGCCATGTACTCAGACACATTAGATAATCACAGCTCTACTGAACTTTGTGGAGCTGTACTGGTTTATAACAGTGAGGATCTAAACCAGGAGATGAATAGAGGATGAGACATCAGGGACCGTGGAAGTGAGAGTCACCTGGAATCACAGAATCACAAGATCATGGATTGATTTAGGTTGGAAAAGACCTCCAAGATCAAGTCCAACCTTTGACCAAACACCACCATATCAACTAAACCATAGCACTAAATGCCACTTACAGTGGCACTTGGAACACCTCCCTGGGTGGCCCATTCCAATGCCTAACCATCAGTTCGGTGACAAAATTCTTCCTGATAGCCTCTGATGCATCTTGAGGCTCTGTCTTCTTGTCCCGTCACTAGCTGCCTGGGAGAAGAGACTGACCCCCACATTACAACAAGCTCCATTCAGGTACTTTTAGAGAGTGATAACATCATCTCTGAGCATCTTGTGCTGCAGACCCTTCCCCAGCTCTGTTGCCCTTCTCTGGACATGCTCCAGCAACTCAATGTCCTTTTTAAAGTGAGGGGCCCAGAAGTGGATACAGGACTCAAGGTGTGGCTTCACCAGTGCCAAATACAGAGGGATGATCACTGTACTAATCCTGCTGGCCAGAGTACTCCTGAAACAAGCCAGGATGCCATTGGCCTTCTTGGCCACCTGGGCACACTGTGGCTCATGTTCAGTCAGCTGTTGATCAGCACCCCCAGGTCCTTTTTCACTGGGCCACTTTCCAGCCACTCTTCCCCTGACCTGTAGCACTGCATGAGATTGTTGTGACCCAAGTGCAGGACTCAACAATTTGCCTTACTAAACCTCATAGAGTTGTCTTTGCCTCATCAATTCAGTCTGTCCAGATCCTTCTACAGAGCTTTCCTACCCTCCAGCAGATCAACACTCCTGTCCAACTTAGTGTCATCTGCAAGCTTACTGAGGGTGTCCAAATCATCAATTGTGATATTAAAAAGGACTAGCCCCATTATCGAGTTTTGGGGAGCCCCACTGGTGACCATCCACCAGCTGGATGTAGCACTATTCACTACCACCCTCTGGGCCTGGACATCCAGCCAGTTTTTAACCCAGCAAAGAGCACACCTGTCTAAGCCATGGACTGCCAGTCTCTCCAGGAGAATGTTGTGGCAGTCAGTATTGAAGGCTTTACTGAAGTCCAGGTGGACTACATCCCCTAAGCAGGTAACTTGGTAGTAAAAGGAGATCGGGTTGATCAAGCAAAACCTATCTTTCCTAAGACCATGATGGCTGTGCCTGATCCATTTGTTGTCCTGTATGTGCCATGGGATCACACTCAAAATGATCTGATCCATGACCTTCCCTGGCACTGAGGTCAGGCTGACCTTGGCCTGTAGTTCTCCAGATCCTCCTTCCAGCCCTTCTCGTAGATGGCTGTCATATTGGCCAATCTCCAGTCGTCTGGGACCTCAGCCTTTTCATTATCCATGGTTACAATGTTTTCCTCCACATCCAAAAAAGGATGGAGATTTTCCTTGACCCTCTTTTTGGTTTTAATTTATTTATAGAAACACTTATTATCTTTCACAACAGTGGCCAGATTGAGTTCTAGCTGAGCTTTCACCTTCCTGATTTCTCTCTACATGACCTAATAACATCCTTATATGCTTCCTGAGTCGCTGGCTCCTTTCTTCCAAAGACCATAAACTTTTTTTTCCCTGAGTTCCAGTGAAAGTTCCCTATTCAGCCATGCCAGTTTTCTTCCCCACTGGCTCACCTTTCAGCACACTGGGACAGCCTGTTTCTGCACCTACAAGACTGCCTCCTGTTTGTTACCCATACTCTGTGCACTGGTGTAGATGAACTTCAGCTGGACTGATTATACCCCCAACACTGGCATGCCACCCCTAGACTCACGTCTAGCGAGCCTGGTCTTATCCCCTTCTCCCTTCAAACCTAGTTTAAAGCCCTGTCAATCAGCAGTGCAAACTTCTGGGTTAGAGCTCTTTTTCCCTTTTTAGACAGGTGAATCCCATCTGTCTCCAGCAGGCCTGGGGCCACATAAACTGTCCCACAATTGAAATGCAGCCAATGGATGAACGAGAAGGAAATAAAGGAAACCAAACTGATGGCTGATTAACTAAATTAATGGTGTGATAATATGGTTAACTGCTGGTAGTGGTAACTGAACAGGAATGTCTACACCAGGATTTATGAATTCCACAGAACTGGGCTCCTGTTAGAGACTTCAGAGGTTCCCATAGAAACAAATAAACCAGTTCTTTCTTGGGAGAAGTGAGCCAATCGACATGATTTATTTTTTCACTGACACTGACCTGTACCAACTGTTTCCCCCCAAAATAACAAACCCCTTGTTATACTACACAGATTTAGAATACTCTGCACTGGAGGGAAATCACACACACATGCATACACACACCCCTCTAATTTTATTTCCTGAAGAAACTTTCTAATTTTTCTATATTCTCTCAATGCAAGTGAGGAGGATCACACTATTACTATTACTCTTTAACTAAAAAGAATGAATGCTTATCTT
Source organism: Dicrurus megarhynchus (assembly GCA_013399195.1). Lineage (NCBI taxonomy): Eukaryota > Metazoa > Chordata > Aves > Passeriformes > Dicruridae > Dicrurus > Dicrurus megarhynchus. The sequence goes on from VXAD01004809.1 coordinate 1,757,549, forward strand.
TGACTAAGTATAATTTTCTGAGATACACAAGTCAGTAGGATGCTACTGTAAACTTGCCTATATCCCACTTGTGCAACTTTTAAGAAATAAGTGGTGACTGTCTTTTGCAGCAGCATAGAGGCATAAGTCATTCAACTCAGTTCCTGCAACATATCTAGGCCATCAAAACAGAAAATCCTAAGGAATGTCAAATTTCTGTAAAATACATAATTTCCTTAAAGTGTTCCCTTCTCTCTTTGAACTTCACAGCAAACCTCACTTGGAAGTGATGAAGAAGCAGCATTCTGTCATAATGGCCAGGGTGTGAAGATTCATCCATCCAAGAAAGTTTGGAAAAATCCCCAGCCCAGCCTGTCACCTAGTCCAGTAGCCAAGATGAGTGCAGAGAGGCTGACATATGTGAGTGGGTTGCTCTATATAACTGCCTCACAGATTTTGGGTACTGGCACATTCTGGAATCAAGCAGACAATGTTTTCTGGGCTCTGGAAAATGTTGGGGACATGGTACACTAGCCAACTGGTAAGACAGGTGGGATGAAATGTATGATTTATTTTTATATCTTTAAAAAAAGGCGGGGGTGCTGACTGTAGGCATGGTCTGATATAAATTCAGTGACAGCAGTCTAAGACATCTGCCTCTGTTCAGGTACTCTGCTGCTTCTCTATTCTGTGTGATGAACTGAGTCTGCTGGTGTAAGGGTGAATCAGAACACAGCTTCTGGAATGGTCCCTGAGGCTTGGCAGAAATAAAGATGCTAGTGTGTTCTTAGAAGAATGATTTTGGGGTGCAGAAGGTCTTTTCAGGGGGTGTATGCATGGCTACCTGTCACTGGCGATGCCACAATAGTGATGACAGCGAATCTGCACCAGGACAGAGAAGTCCTCACCTCTGCTTAAACAGTGCTCAGCCTCAGAGGGCAACACAGGGAGCTGGTACTTGAGCATTCAGCTACAGCTGACACCTGATCTGAGCTACGAGATGTGCACATCCAATGCACAACATTTAATTTAAAGGAGTGAAATTTAAACTAGCTTTTAAATAATGGTGGTAGGGATGAGGAATGCATATCTAAACACCCTGGTGGATTTTAAAAAGGATATAGGTTGAAAATGCTGTGCTGCTGCTCCAACAACCTTTTCTCATTCAAGCAACCTGAAATGCACGATTTCTGAAAAAGAATTCTTGGCGAAGTTCACCATGAAATCTTCAGTGATAACTGGGTCCATGTATGCCAAACACTACTTTCTTAAGTATTGTGCTTTATGCCTTGTATAAAAATTTGTAATATTGTTATTTCAGACTTTAGAGATCAATTTTACACATGCATATTGCTCCAATCTTGTTCGATTTAAACTGATTCATGGAAAAAGGAAAAAGCAAAGACTTCATGCCAGGTTTTGTCAAGTGCTTCTACTTTAACAGTGAGAGCTGTAACGAAGTAAAAGATTGGACTCAATGATCTCAGAGGTCTTTTCCAACCTAATTGATGCTGCGACTCTGTAAGTGAAAAAATCTACTTCAGTTACAAAAAGCAGAGGATCATCTTTAGGTCCACAGGCTACAAATCACTTGACTTTTAAATACTTCAGTGAACCAAGAGATAGAACTGACACTTAAGTGATATTTTATACATTTGTGTGTTTTTCCAGAGGGACTTCTGTTTCTAATAGCCAGCCAACAAAAAAATACAATGACTAGAGCCATTGATTGATCTGTGGAAAACACAGTGTAGAATAGAAATAGTCTGCCTTTATAAAGCATGTTTACTTCATAATTTTGAATATTTTTCTGTAAATATCTATGCAATACCCAACATGTATGATATGATCCAATACAGGTATAATATATGCATATTTTACATATAAGATAATATTAATATAATTGATATAGTTCCTCAAATATTGAAAAGTGGCTATACAGTTTCTATCACAATTCAGAAAATGGGGCATGATACAAAAATCTACTTAATTAACAGCGCCAACCAACCAGTGCCAACCAGTTCCAACCAGTGGAAGTGCCAGCAGAAATCCAGGTAGGCAACATGACTAACCGAATGCGATGGTCGCTATATATATTCTTACATAAATATATGTATGTGTATTTTTTTCTTAAAATACTTTGACATTTTTAAAAGCTGCATTCAGAAATCCACTGGATTAATGAGAAGCCAAAGCCTCTAAACTGTAGCATAACATGGTTTAGTGTTCACCTGCATGGTACTTCCCTTGAGGCATATTTCCGAAAAACAATCCAATAAAGGTTTTCCTCTAAAATGTTAACAAAAGGCTAATTTGATTAGTCTGTAAATTCTGATAAAACTACAAATAAAATATATGAAACAAATACTTTCATGTAAAACAATTTTAGAAGAGTTTAATGGAATTTGCTATCTTTTTAGCAGCATTTTCTTTATTTCTGAAAACCATATATGGGAAACTGTGGATGCTTATCCTTTCTGGGAATTATATTTTATAATGTTGTCTCAAGATAATGGAAAATATGCTACTTTAAAAAATTTTTGTTAATGAAAACATAGGACATTTTTCATGGCATCTCAAAGTACACAGCTGTCCTGTGACAAAAGAAAGCTGCTGTGCATCCTGGCCAAGCACCTTTGTGGTTGATATGTATTTTTTCATCATCTGAGTCAGAAAAGGAGTTCAGGGGAGTGGTCAGTGATGCATTTATTAAAGGATTTCCTGCTCTCCCATATGATGACCAAACTCCAGTCAAAACTGTTTATCTTTGAAATCAACTTTGCTAATCTTAGCAGCTACCAGTCTGCTTACATTCAGTATGTAAAACATACTCAGATAATTAAGGAGATGTTGGGGAAACATTTTGATGTACTAATTTTAAACCACTATGGACAATAAATTATCTAATTAGCAGAAACTTATGACAGATTATGACAGACTTCTAATTTGTTTTCCAGAAAACCATTCAAAATAAGAAATTGCTTCTGGCTGTACCTCAGGTTCCCATTCTGCAAAATGGGGATTCTGCTACTGACTCTTTCTACAGATGGGAAGTATGCTATTAGATACAGAGCTAATAATATTAGTAATAACAGCTTACTGCTGCTATTACGATAATTACTGTTTCAATTATGTCTATTAGATATGTGGTATTATTAACTATTTATAGTTTTTATATTCTGTGAGGAACTAAGGTGGAATCAAGACCTAACTACTGTGTTTTAGGAACAACCACAAGTTGTTCAGGCAACACCTGGCTGCAATTAATAAGGTGCAATAACGTGTGTCTGCACACAGTCTTAGACTGCTGCATAGGGTGCAGAGAGGGTATGGCATCCATACCCTTTGAACTCGCAGGCCATGTATTCCTATATTCCCAGCTCCAAATCCAGCTGACCTGATGTCAAGGTCAACGTGAAGCAAATGCTCCAAATCAGGGTAACCAAATTTGGGTCTGCAACAAAGTGGTGGAGCTGCCAGGGACGCAGTTCCTGTGAACTGGCTCAGGGCTACCAGGTCTCACTGATGGAAGAAGTTTTTTTGTTACAGAGCTTACAACTTATTATATGAGCCTGAAAGAAATTTAGTATCTTTGAGACTCCCATTTCTTCACTAAACCAAATTGCCAATGAATTCAAAAGACACTAAAGATGGACTTACAGTTGAAGACATACACATAAACAAAACTATCAAGTTTTTTTTTTTCAGAAAATAAAATGGAAAAAAAATGGCCTGGAGAAGTCTCTGTGGGTTGAAATCTCCTCCTTCCTTTTCTCTCCAGTTACAGAAGAATCTAGGAGAGTTAATCAGCTCACCACTACACACTTCTTTTATGGGGAAAAATAAGCATGTACTTGAGTTTAAAAAAAAAAAAAAATCTTTGTGTATTAGAAGGACAGCAAAGGAGAAGAACATAATACGTAACAAATCTCCTCCAGTCAATTATAGGACTGACTGTCATTTCTACGGTAAAGCAAATTATGGAAGCTCATCCTTCAAAAGACAAAGACAAAAAGCCACCTTCTTGTAGAACTAAATTCTTTCTAATTGTAATTATATTGCTTATGACTCTTTCCTTTCTTGCTTACTTACTACCTCCACAGAAAGGGTTAATTTCCTGTAAACCTAATTCCTTACCTGTGGCTTCTTCCAGTGTTGCAACATCCAGTCTGGGGCTGTAATTTCCATAACCAGCAGCAGTAAAAGCACGAATCTGGAAAACATACACTGTTCCTGGCTTCAGGTTATTAATAGAAGCTGAAGTGGACTTGGTTTTCACTGTTGAATAAGTCCTCTCCCTTTGATCCTGAAAACAGTAAGACAAAGGATTAAATTACATTTACAGATGAGATTTCATCATGATTGCACAAAGGCAACTGAGAGCCAGCCTGGGTAGTTTATTTCAATTTGCTGAATGCTCTTTTCCCCCAACAACAAAAACAAAGCGTACTCTGTGGAGTATTACAAAACATTGTCAATGCAATGAAGAGCTCTAAGTGTAACATAAAATTCAAATGGGATGCTTATGTTGTTACTTATAAAACATCCAAACAAAAAATGATTGCTTTTCTGGCTCTGATTAAATTTTGTCAAATTTTGATGAGAAATAACTCAACCACACCTTTCCAGAGGAATCTGTGGGGTCTAAACAGTTCAAGGACAGAGAAATTTGTTCTTTTATGGTCAGAACATGACAAACATAGAGCTGCACAACCTGCCTTCATTCTGCATTAATTCAGTTTATAGCTGTCAGAATTTCTTTATTTCTAGAGTACTTAAAAGTTATCATGAATGAAGTCCTAGACATTGTGAAATGGAGGGCCAAACTCTGACTGACATCATAACTTTGACATTGTACCCTTCCAACACCTCTAAAAAATACAATATCGCAAATGTATAATTGGCTGGATTTTGCATAATTTCTGAGGTCCTTAACTCAGTTGTCACTTCAGATTTTTATCTCTGGCTTTTAATCTTTTCTCAGTTTTAGACTCTATGGCATAAAGAAGAACCCAGGGAAAGAAGCTCAGTATGACACTCCACAAATTTGAAGCTGTAAGATTATAAACCCTATGAGTAATAACTCACTTTCAAATAGTACAAAAGCTGTATCACAGATCATTAGAGTATTCAAAAAGCTCTACTTATTCATCATATTTACTGACACAGATTATCTTTCAGCATAGATATGTGAAGCCCTGTTGATTTTTGGTGGCAGATGCAACCCTGATTTGAAGGGCAGAAGAGATGAATTAACCAACCATCTGAATGCACCACATGACCAGAGAAGCATGAGCCGTATGCGGCAGTGCTAATGAGATGGATACAGAGGGAAGGAATAAATCTGTAACTCATTTCAATAATACTTCACCAGCTAAAAGTGATGGAGAGCATTCCCCTTTGCAGCCAGTAAAGCAACAAAGGCTTTTGCTGAAATACAGGGTTGTACAGAACATACATGATTTCTTTTCTCAGATTCAGTAAGGGCTTCTCCTGGTTCCTGCCCAGTCTGTTACTTGGGCAAGCTCACTGTCTTGGCTAGCAACAATTCTCCATATCTTCTCCAAGAGAATTTAAGTCATCTGTAAGTGAGGACCATGGTGTATATAGGTATGTGAGAAAGAACAGGAATGCTTGAGAGATGAGAAACAAGTGTAAGGAAACCATGAACAGTCAGGTTCAGGACTGCAAGCCACAGCGGAATTTCAGTTTGGGTTTTGATGCATAAACGAGGCTTATTTGAATTGCCAACAGTCCTTGTATTCAAAAATAAATAAATAACAAAGAAATAAAAATAACCTGCACTAGAAATCTCACAGGACAGACTTACTTTGGAGATTTCAGGCAGTTTCCATTCCAGCCCTAGCCAGAAGTAAGAGGTGAAAAAAACACTTATCGGAGTATTTCAGAACGACAAAAATGTTTGATTTAATTTGGCTCTAAAAGGAGCTAAAAGTTCAAATCCTTTTTTTTTTCTTTTCTTTTAAACTGGTGGAACAAAACTTAAACAGCCTCTCTCATTCTGAGCAAGAAGATTATGAAGCAATTTTAAAGCTGAAATGCATTTTTTTGGAAGGAAAACAAGCACTTAAGTATTTATGCAAAAATTGCCTCAGTTAAAGATATAGAGTTCAGTTTATCTGTGACTGTTAGAATGAGCTTTTTATTCTCCTTTATTAATTTCACTGTAGTAAGTATAATACTGGAAGATTTCCTTCCATTACAAAAGAACTTTTACATCAGTCTTTCTCTTCGCAAGTGTAGAAAACTGGCAATGAAATTCTGCTGGTTATTTAAAGTTGCATGAGTTTATAGGGAAAATAATAAAAGCCACATTTTAAAAGCTATCATATGAAAAGATGGGTACCTTGGTCATTTTTCTGTCATTTTATGCTACCCATTAAAATTATTTATTTCATTTGAACAGATTAGAAACTGCTCTGCACACTAAAAAATCCAAGGTTTTTGGTTCTCAATTTTTTTTTTTTTTTTTTTTTTTTTTTTTTTTTTTGGTGGAGAACACACTTTTGCCCTTGGTAAACACATAATTTTTAAAAATACTTGGACTTTATTTGTGTGTGTATGTACACATACATGCTGGAGGAACAAAAATTACCTGTTAAAATTAGTAAAATTTCTTGCAAAGAACTGTTTAGCTATCTGTACCTATGCTAGATTTTGTTATAAGAATCATTGGAGTGAACAACTTAAACTGGAAGTTAGCATCAACAAATAAAAATTTTATTCCTTTCCCAAATCATATAAAGATCTTCTGATAAGTATATTTGTGTAATTCACTGAAAATTAAATATGACACTTGATATTAGATCCAGTCTGGGCTGAATTTACCTAATTCTGTGTTACCTAGTAAGCTGACATGCTCTTTTTGATATAGGGGTACTGTTACCTTGCTTGTAGAAATGTCTTCATGAGTGATCACAAAGGAGATCCTTTATTCTTTTTTTTTTGTTTTAATTGTTTCTCTTTTTTTCACAGCATGTTTTATAAAAATTAGGAGTATGTTACGTTACGCAGTCAATTGCCCAGAGAATCTGGAGGAGCCAAACTTAGTCTGGGTCCCATGACAAACATAGAGCTGCACAACCTGCCTTCACTCTGCTTTCATCCAGCTTACGGTTGTCAGAATTTTTTTATTCTGCAGTACTTCAAAGGTATCATGAATGAAGCCCGAGACATGCTGAAATGAATGGCAAAACTCCAACTGACATCAGTAAGATTGCAATTTCACTCTACTAGAAACAGAGATCACTTCATCTACTATTGAAAAGCAGCCTTCAATTCATTATTGTGTTGAGAGAACAAGTGAAAAATAAATTTCACAGTGCTGGTTGTTTTTAAAAGGACAAATAAGGAAATTTTTTTCCCTAAAACTGTAGGAAGTGTTTTGAAAATTTTCAGACATCAAGTAGAAGCTGCCCAGCTCATAAGAAAATACAAAATGCAGTCAAGAGTTGTACTTGGTACATCATCTCAAGGCTAGAATTACATTGATACAGAAGGAAATGAAGCAAGCTTCAAACAAAATTTAGAAAAGATGTGAAAGCAGCAATATAACAGTACAACTAAACAATTAAAAAAAAAAGAAAACAAAGGCAGATTTCAAGTATATATTTCGCTTTTAGTGTGCCAAAATACAATATACGAGACATGTGATAGCAATAATAATTGCAGAATTTAGCTAGTTATTAAAAACAAACAAAATCACTGACTTTGGAGAGACAGGGTAGTTGATAGCTGATGACTTTAACACTCTTCCGCAACGCAGCAAGCAAACATAAAGCAAACAACACATTGTTGCACATTACAGATAATCTTAGCACTTACTTTCTCATAATACTTGATTTCATATTCAGTAATGACTCCATTGGGATGTTCTGGTTCCTGCCAGGAAAGCTCCACGCTCCTCTGCAGAACTCTTTCTTTCATTACGCCACTAACTTGCGAGGGAGCTGTTTGGACAAGATGTGTCAATAAATAAAAAGCAAATTTGTTGGATGCTGAAAATCAAATGTCATTACTGATCCACCCCATGCTGAGCCACTTTCATTAAGGTAAAAGAAAGCACCTTTTCATAGCCCACAATTCAAAGCTAATGAATATTCAAGCAGGACCCTATTACTGTTCATAACCTTAGAACAGAAATCGAACTAAAGTGCAAACAGCAAAAGGTGTCATTGTTTGAGTTAGTGCAAAACTGAGATTGATGGGATAGGAAAAGCAATTAAGCAAATTAATTCCGATGATGCTAGCAAATCAAAATTTTAGACTGATGTGTAGTAAATTAAGAGTCTAAATATTTATTGCATATGTTTCTGAAATGCACATAAAAAGAAAAATAATCTTTTAGAAAAAAATCACATTTTAGGCTGACTTGATATGACTAATTCCAATTCAGCTTAGAAATAATCTCTCACATTATCTGATTACAGCATGATGGTGATGAAAACAACTTTGTTAAGAGACTAAGCTCACTCTTTTTTATTAGTTCAAACCTTTCCGGGACATTCTCTCTTTAGAGCTGAAGTTTCCCTATATGGTCTTGGCATTTTTGAAAGTGCAAGACAATTTAAGGAGTAGATCGTATGAAACAAAGGGGACACTGTCTTTCTCCACCTCACTCTACAGACATAAAAACACATGCACACTTCATGCATGCACATGTACACACACTGAGTTTCCTAATAAACACCACCCACAAACAAGGTTTTTTGAAATTAAAAAACCCCAAACCCAATATAAAAGCATTATAGAGACATTGACTCTCATACAAAAATGTTTAAGAGAGAATGTAATAAATTGCGACAGACTGAAAAAATAACTTACTTTCTCAACTTATCTCTAATTAAAAAGACAGCAGATATTTTGCTGATGTGCAGCATCAAAGGAAGCCAAACATCAGTCTTCCTCACATACACACTGAATATAGAACTAAAGTCCTGTAAAACTATAGCACTTTGAAAAACAACTATGGTATTGGAACCATGCAGAACTTGATCTTGGACTTGGGTCTTGGAGCAGACTTAGACACAGGAAAGGTGTCTGAGATAAATTTATTAGAAATAATATGCTAGAGATAATTTAAAAGATATTAAATTAGAGATAAATGTATGTATATCTTTTTCTAACACAGAATCTAATAGTGATTCTTTACTGACATTTTTGTTTAAAAAACCTGAAAATTTTAAATCTTTTAGGTAAAAAAACACCACCTTATTTCAGAACTGTGTATAAAGCTTTTAATATGTAAAATCATGTATACTCTTCAGATAAAACACAATTCTTACTCCAAGCAACAAGGTGATCTTCACTTTCTCTAGTTTTTTAAAATAACATAAAACATCTAGAAAGCACACTCCTGTATCATTAAGTAAAAAAAAAAAAAGATAAAATTAAAATACCTACAGCACAATCAAGAAAATAACCCTCTAAAAAATTAAATTGGATTGTTAACTTCTTACTGCAATTTTGAAGTTTCTAGGGGCTTTTAAAAATTATAAAATGCATGTTCATGTAGGTTTTTAAATTAGATTTGTTTACTTTTTATTAGAGGCTCCAAGAATCCATGAAAATTAGGGATCGAAGCCATGCATGATAACTTTCATTATGGACTACTATGCTGTATATAATCAATACAATCAAAGTTGAAGATCTCTTCATCTAGGCTGCCTAACTGATAAAATGATAAAATTGTATCAGATAAACACCATGGGTTGCTGCACAAAGCCAGGATCAGTCTCACTCTCCTTGCATTCTCTTTCTAAAAGCTTAGAGTATTTTCACTCTTTAATTAGTGAAATATATTCTTTTTCATAGCTAGGACTCCAGAATGCAGCAGACTAATTTACTGTCTAGTTTTTTTTGACATGATTAACTAGTTGTCTTCTTTGCCTAAATGAGTACCTCTGCATCCTGAATGAATTTCAGAGAGGTCATTATTTTTCATGTATTATTTTCTATCTCATCCAGATAAATATTTTTCAGATTGCTAATCTTACATTTTTAGATGTCCAAAATTGTTAATGTTGGTACTTATCATGGAACAATTTTATATTACCTAGGTCACTGGAATTTGTTCTCCACGTTTCCTGCTTTTTGTTTTTGCTTATCAATTTTTTTCATTCCGTTGGTCACAGCATTCATTTTTCTTAAAGCAGTGAAGCAAAATGAACTTGGTATTAGTTAACTCTGTGTATGTGGGGAAGGAACAGGAAAGCGAAGGAGGAGGGACCGAGAGAGGGGGAAGATTTTAATCGGGGAAATAAAATACACCGTGCGACATTGCTACTTAAGACCTGTACAAAGTACAGCACAAACAGGCATGCTCCATTCTTAAATAATTTCCATTCAAACTAAAATCCCAGTGATTTATCAACATTGCAAGGCAGCATTCAAAATGGTTTGGTTTGGGGTTTGTGTGGGGGATTTCTGGTAGTTTGTTTTTGTTTTGGATTTTTTGCACCCAAAACTAAAAGAGCTGAGCTACCTTTCATTTTTAGAAGAACCACACGAGGAAGAAGAGGAAGTCCAAACCTACAGACCAACCTTGCGTATGCTGGCAGCTCTGAAGACAATTATGTCGCATATAATTCCCGTACCACACGAGATTCCTAAAATGCAGTATGCTACCTAACCTTATTTTGAGTCCCCATGTTTTTCAGGGGAAGAAGGGAATCATTAAATTGACTGAAGCCAGAGTATCCTCCTCTGGCGAGGAACACCAGTTTGTTTTCAATGCACAGAAATCTCTTCAAACTAGAGCAGCCACAGAAGCCGATCCATTGATGTGAGAGGGTAGGCTATCTTTATCCTGCCTTTTGGGCTGCATCTCTTGATCTCTGCTTAATGAGAGTGTACAGGTCAGAATCATTTTGTTCTTTATTCTAGTATAATAATTTCCTCTGTATTCTCTCTATGGCTTTTTTACAGATGGTTTTACATTCATGGGTTTTTATTGTTCTGGCTTCCTGACATCTCCTTTTAAACATTTAGCCAACTTCTCATTGCCTATCTATGCTAATTAATTAACAACTTTTTATGGTTTTGAAACAACTGTATTTGAGCAAGCCTGAAAATGAGTTAAAGAATACAATTCATCCTTACATACAAGATAAATTAGGGAATTAAATTACCAGAAAAAAAAAAAAAAGATAACTCTATATAAACAGGATTAAGAATAACATTTTTGTTCCTATTTCTAGATAAACCAATAATGATGATGATGATAATAATAATAATAACAACAATAATAATAAACTACTCCAGGGGTTTTTTCTTCTAGTAATCTACCTGCCACTGCATCTCTAACGAAGTCTTTCATGACAAAGACACTTCTTACAGCATTTCTAGACAACTAAGTACCCAGTCCTGAATGACTTGAGCATGCATAATCCCTACTGTATCACTTCAGGTTACAAAGAAGCATCACTTGACAGAATCATTATTTCCATAATATATTACACAGGGGGATACAGGCTGTTCAAAACACCATTTGCTATCAACTTTCTTTCTGATATACCTCATCTCTTCTTTTTCTCCTTCCTGCTGACACAACATCCAATGCATCAAACACACACAGCCTCTCAGGGCTAACAGGCAGATGTACCTACACACGCTGCATAAGAAAGTACTTTGAGAATGACAGGCCCTCAGCACACTCATTCACCTTTTTTAAATGCTTCAAATACACCATTCAGCAAAAGAAAAAATTGATTTTCCCCAGGTTTCAACATCACAGCCACTGAGAAATATAACTGTGCTGGGTTTTACTGATAAAGCCTTCAAGTTATATAGATTTCAAGCTGGTCATCATTTTCAGATCAAATTATAGAAAAAGTTAAAACTGAGGTGACAAAAAGAGCAGGATATTCCAAGGATATATACTGCTCCAGAGAGAATATTGCATCTGGTAGACTGATGTGTTACATCCATACTGCTAAGCCAAGCATATGGTAAATTATTAATATGTGCAATTATTGAGGTACAGAAAACTGTAGCAATTGTTTTGGAAAGCACTACTTTTAGTCCAGAGTCATTCGAAAACGTTGTAACATAATATTGCTCATGCCTTTAAGCACTATCCTTAGCTCTTCTCTGGTTCTCAAGACTAACATTTTTCTTGATCCATAGTGTGCTTTCCAGAAGACAAAGAGAGGTGTATCAGAACACACCACCACCAAAAAAACCAAAGCAAAACAACAAAAAAATCCCAAACAAACCAACCAAAAATGCTGAGCAAACAAAAAACCCCCAACAAAACTTGAAAATTTAAAATATGTAAATCTGGACTTTCACATATAAGAGGAATTAGGCATAATGTACAAATTGCTAGCACAAAATCAGCTGTAAATATCTTTTTACTGAAAAAAGATAATTCAGCAAAAGAAACATACCTATTCATTTCTCAGTGATTTCTTAAAGTCCAGAATCTTGAGTGTGTCTCAATTCCATCAACAGCATCAGTCATGGAGACTTACAATTTGATACTTTTTTAAAAGTGTGTCTAGAAGCAGCATCCTGGGTTTTTAGTAGTTCATGTATATGAAACCAAATATTTGAAATCCTTAGAAATAAGGCTTTCAATCCGGCAGTCACACTTCATACAGAAAATCTCATAAATGAACAGGAGTACATGCTCCTTGTGCAGGACTAAACCATGTATTAACAAATGCTACCAAATTTATGCTTGCAACACCAGTTTCATGACTTGTCATACAAATGCTAAAGGATGAATCGGCTATCAGAGTTCCTTAATCTTTTTTCTGGATTTCCTTATCTTACAACAGCAATAATGTACTGAAGTCAATCTGAGCTTTCTCTTGTACTTGCTGAAGTCGAACAATGACACTGGCACTTTGATAGAACCCTTACAGGACATCCTAAAGGACAAAAACTCTTGGCTTTTGGCCTCTTTCATTTTCATATCATGAAGATACACAAGAATCATTCAAAACCACCAGCTTTTCCTACAGTAGCAATGAGATCAATTTTACATCCCTGTAAAACTGCATCTTAAGGCCCAATACATGTTTTACATGACATATACCATTTTTCTGCAACAGTGTTCTACAGCAGTTGAAGGGTGTTTTGAGTATTGAGCCTAAAGGGGACATTGCTAACAGATGCAAAACATAGAAAAATGGGGATATTGACATCCCAGTGGTTATAACCTACTCTGTTATTTCTTTTTAAGATGTCCTTGCTGCCTCCTTTTTCGGCAGAAATCTTTGGATAACAGAGTTGTTTTGTCTCTACATCTATTTTAAGTGAGACTGTAATCTGGCTTTCAACCAATAACAAATGTAAAATGAACCCATGTATGTATGTATATATATATATGTATATATGAAAATAGTAGCAAAAAATTATACTGTTGTTAGATCTTAAATGGTTGTTCAGGAAGAGAATACAAAACTCCTCATACTCCATTACAGTCCTGCACCCAGATTACCCCAAGGGCACCTTTCTGCACTGGTTTTTGCACTGATTTGCTCCTGAGAGAAAGACTATAAGTGAAGTCATAACCTGGCCTCCAACCATGTTCTGGTTTGCTCTCAAGGGAAACTTAGACATCAGAATTGCCAAAACTACTAAATAAGAGTGGAAGGCAAACAGAGTATACACCTTGAGGAATTGCAGCTGCTGCTGCCAGGGGTCTGGGGGTCAGCATGTGGCACCACACTGGTTTTTGTGCTACTCTGAAACAGGATACCTCAGGATACATGCCTTCCCTTGCTTCAGGACACGTGCCCTTGCTTACTTCTAAGGAGCTGTCTGATGTAAAAAGAGGTCAGTCAAAACCAAACCTTGGCCAGGCTTGAGGGTACTGGGCAAATTTTAACACTTTACTGTATAGATATTTCCCTTTCTTATATATTCTGTTTCTTAGAAAGATACAAAAGCTTTTTGCAAGAAAGGACAAAAAAATAAACTGTTTATTATGTTAATTATTCAAATTATTAAAAATTTTACAGCACTGTTGTATAGCACTAACTTGAGTGCTACTAAAGTCATTATAGAAAATTGCCACAGCTTGTCCTTGAAATGCTTGGAAAAAAATGCTTACATTTCACTTCATGTGTACACTAAAATGCACAATAATTTTCATGTTATTCTATATGATAATTCATGTCAAAAGATAACAGAAAAGATTACAATCGCCCTTAAACTGAAAATTATTAAATGTATAGATAGAAATTCACAAGATTTTCTGTTTTGTTACAGTGTATTTCTCTCACCTCACTTAAGCCTCCACATGACAAAGCAGCCCATGATAAAAGGTTATTGAGTACCACTGTATTATGCCATTAGTACCCATTGCTTTGGATCAATGGCAGAGAAATTCCCCACTGTGTTTACAAGCTGCAGCATTCAAAAAAAGACCCAAATAAATCAGATATTTTACACTAACAATATCCTACAGAGAAACCATTTTAAATTCCTCGCTGACACACTTTACTTTCCAGCTCATAAATATAACGCAGTGTGCTTACAGTGCTGGGTGAGCCATCAGCACAGGCACACACAGTTGCTCTGAGCCACTTGGGGATGTCATGAGTACATGGGAACAGGCAAGGTAGTCAAGTAATACTTGACTGCGTTACTCCATCACATGTTTTGCCATTACTTTTGCGGCTGAGAAACTCTCAAAATACTTGCTGATCTACAAAGAGGAACAGATGCAGTAGTTGCCTGAACACTATACTACTGAAGATCAAAAAATAGAATCATAAAATATGCTGAGTTGGAAGGGACTCAGGAGGAAAAAAATAATAAATACATTCTGATCTCCCCTAATATCACTAGCAAATTTTTAAGAAAGCTTATGCTCAAATAGCATTGTTACCAAATATGTAGTGATTTACTAATTGTCCATACCTTTTAGACATCTTATGCATTTAAAATGGTTTGGTAATTCCTTCATCAAACTCAAAACTCAGCAGCTGGATTGGTTCTGTATGCTGTCTACTCTGGCAAAATTCTGGGGAGGGAAACCAATAAAAAGAAAGAAAAAGAACCTACCAGAAAGAAATGAAACTGTTTAGAAAGACAAGCTGACAGCTTGTCTATCATGTTTTGATTTTTTTCTGGTCACAGTCTACTTCTAGGCCTGTTCTATGAACTCCCCTGTTTCTTCTGCCTGACATTTGGTACAAATATTACTGTTATGTCTGCATCTCATTTCTTTGAAAACTGGCAACTTGGGCATCAATCAGTGCTGAACGGATGCTGAGTTGCGTAACAAGTGACAACATCGTCTCCCAAGATATCCACAACTCTTGTTTTGCGAATAAGTTTTGACATGTCAGGCACAAACCTGATTCTTACAAATGTGTTAGAGTAACAAACCAGCCTTACAAATAACAGAGAGGGGCTTTTGTTCTCCTGAAGCATTTGTTTTCCTTTGCAGAAGAAATATTTCTATGTTAATTAGCTTTTCCTTTTGTCCTGTGTTCTTTTGCGATTCATCTTTCATAACTTTGTTTTTTTTTTAAGAGAAACATCTGCCACCAGCCTTGCAGTAAATCCTTGGCACACAGATACTATTCTTCATTAAAGAAAACAAAACACCACAAAACTCCCCAAAGATGAGGATACTCTTTTCCCTGGTGGGATACTCAGACACATTATGTTCTCCTTCTGTCTCCAGTCATCTCTGCTGGCAAGTGTCAATTACAGACACAGGTTTTAGGGAACAGAAGGATAAAAAACAATTTGCAAATACTTTTCTCTGGAAGGAGACAGGTGTAATGACTGAGACTGTTTGCTGTAATTGAATTTCATGCTGTCATCCATTCAGTCACAAATAGATGTCAGCTTCAAGAATGCTACACATGGGGAAAAAATAACAACAAAACTCCCTTAATATATTCTTATTGCTACTGTATAGCTAATTTTCCACTCTAATTTGACTTCAGCAAAAAAAATTTTTACATTTAGAGAAGTGTATGAGGTGATTTAGAATTGTGGCTTTGGAGGCCTATGGAGTAGTAAGATTACGTTTATTTAGTGTAAGATGTCCAAGACACAATTGAGTGAATTCCAGCCCCATAAAAAAAGCATTTTGTTTCAAACATAGCAACCAAAATCTGGAAACAAAGTGCCATGCCAAAAAAATTAAAAACAGTTGAGCAAGTATTAACAGAAAATCATATAAATATTCTATAAAGATGTCAGCACAAAACAATAATTATCACTGTGCCAGAGGTTTGATCAAACTGACGCTTCCAAAGACATAATTGTTCTGTGGGAAAAAAAAAAATTACTCTACTAACATTCCTCAAATGTGTAACAACTTCTGTTCCAGCCTTCCAAATTCCTGTGAAACGCATCATAATGGCACTGCTAACAATGGGCATATTTCTGAAAGCAGCACGGGTAGTATTCACAGGAAATACAGGAAGAACTCTATGCAAGAACAGTTTGCATTCTCTTTCATGTTATGAGCTGTTTTTCTCCCAAAGAGCAATAAATCTCTAGAATTTAAGAAGATGGATAAATACCCGTCTGGGAATCTCTGCTACAGTGATAAATACCAGAAGCAGTAAGCCTGAAGTTAGTGACTATGCACAGGAGGGAAAGTCATGTCCATGAGGAGAAGGTCAGGCACAGCAGTCGGTCCATGATTCCCTAGGTCAGGACTTGTAGAAGAAGCAGTTTCACTGGCCAGAGTGGGGTGACCACTGTGGAGAACTGCCACAGACATAAACACAATATTCAAAATTTCCCTTGATGTACAAAAATACACGTACATTCTGACAACTGAGAAAAAATCCATTTGATACAACATTGATTGTCCCAAATGGAGTAACTTTGGATGTTTGCATGAGCTGTTAAAAAACTACTCTTGTGCAAAAGCAGAAGGAAAACCCCTTATCTTTGGGGGAATTTATTTTGCAGAGAAAAGCTATTTGATTGATTTGAATATACAACATAAATTAACATGTGACTATTCAACAGAAAAAACTACTTTAGACATAATGCCCAAATTTACTTAAAAACAAAGCTCACAAATTTTGTATGAAAATATCTTTAATGTTTTTATGTTTTCTTTTTTTACACCAAAAATACTAAAACTCATAATACATTTATAGGACTTAAGCAATGACATATGGTAAAATGGCCTGATTTTTAAAATATGTATTCCTACCATCTATTACACAAAAAGTAAACTCTGTACATAATTTTGAAAAGTTCTTAAATATTCTTCCCTTTGAGTAGACATTAGTTCCTAAAACTCCTTATGCTTAAAGTAACTATGGATTTGGGAGGATTTTTTTCTTTTTTTTGGTATTTGAGAACATGCTATGGTTCAACGCTTCTCCAGGTTCTGCTCACCGGAAAACTTTGCACAAAGACTTGTCTGATGCAGAAATTTATTGAGCTGGAAACACATCAATCATTTAATGAAAGAATTTACTATGTGATTTTAAAAGCCATAGAGAATCGTCATTTCTTTTACAGGCTTTGTAGTGGCTTTACTTTCCTGAATGCTATGACACTCTAAAGGAAAGTGAAGTTCTGTATCCAAAGGTTAACTTCTTGGAGATTTAGATTACGAAAATGTCAATTGCACAAATTATAAACCCATTTAGCTTTCTGATTAGTTCCACTTTTAGCATACCATTTAGGGCTCAATTCTGACCTCTCATCAATTATATTTTACTTGAGCTGCATTGATTTTATCTAAGTTATCCTTGCCTTATACCAATGGAAACAAGATCAGAATCAGGTCCTAAGGGTAAAGTAATTAAAAATGTAATTACCACAACTGATTATGCAACATAGCTACATAATTAATTTGCTACAATTTTTTATATTTTTTTTAACAAAAAGATTACAATTGATTCACCAATTTCATAGAGAATGGTCTTTACTTTTTTTTTCAGAAGTAATTCTACATGGGATACAGACAATCTAATTTAGGCACTTGGGTGCACCTCCCCTTTAGGTGACTACAGCACATGTAAATTAAGTGCTTAAGTTCACCCCAACAGGTTTGCTCCCTGTGACAGAGAGGTGACTGCACTGGAAAGACCCAAAAAGAGAGCCTGCCTGTTTAAACTGAGACCCATAAATTTTAAAACATCACTTTCTGACCTTTGAAAAACTTTCTCCACTAACTACACAGCAAATTTAGGCACTGATTTTAGAAGAAACAGATGACTTAGTAAAGCAAATAAAACTGACATATAACATTTATGTACTTTTTAGGTGAAGGTAGACCCCATCTTTTTCACACACTATCTACAATTTCTTCCTTCCTCCTAAATTTTCCTTCGCGTTTAAGGAAGTATTCCATTATCCTTAAAGCACCTGAAGGTAATTAGCCAGAAGTTTGCTCTGACTTACCTCTCATGCAAATCTTGTAGGATCCAGGTTTCTACATACAATAGTATAAGTCTAATTCCTGATGAGCCTAGAGGTATTTTAGCAAACTGCTACCTAAATATTGTGACAACTTACATAACTCCAGCTTCACAACTGCAGAGAATCAACTTAATGATGAAAATATTCCTATGTAGTATTGAAGTCTGATCGAATATTTTATAAGGAAAAAAAAATCCACAAAAAACCAAAACCAGAACAGCTTCTGGGCAGGATTCCCTTTCAATTTTTAATGGTGTGAATAAGTAGTGACTGTATTGACTCCTTTCATCCTGAATGTTGAACTTTAATCAATACCCAGGATGAAGGAGATGAAAATGGAGCTCTTTGCAGTAACACAAAACCATGTAAAAATAAGTCAGAAAGGCTAACCTTAAAAACAACCCAAACAAACAAATTTACACATTTACTCAATATATTAGAAAAATAAGCAAAATTGAATAAGCATCTTGAATAGTTTATTATGGTTCTATTTATCCTAAATAATAAACTTTAGATCTGATTCTCCACTCCCTCATTCACAGTTAGGGTATTGGGAGAGAGTAGTGTTGGTCTGTCTTTAAGACTGCATCCAATGTAAGCTGTTCTGCTAAATGAAGGTATGGAAAAATGGTGTCTATGCACCTTTCAAGTCTTTCCAGATTGTAAAGCAGACAGCAAAAAGACCATAAAACTGGAATGTCACAAAAGCAATTAAACTTGAGTCATAACAACAGCACAATCCCATGTTTTAATGAAAATTACTGTTTTCCTACACAGACAGTGTAGATAATTTTTCAATTACTATTTTCCTATGAGAGCCTCCAGGTCTTCAGTAGAAATTATTGCTACCTACTTGTATGTACAGCACAAAAGTTGCACTTGCCACCAACAGCAAGAGACTCGAATTTAGTGATTCCAAGGCCCATCACTAGCAGAGCAACTCAATTAACATGAGTGAGCATAATGTACAATATGGGTCATACTTAGATCAGTCCAACAATACAACATAACTTAGACCAACAGTGTATTAAATACCAGAATTCACAAGGTTGCACAATATGTAAACAGAAACAGAAATAGGACTACATCCTCTGAATAACAGTCTAAGATCTTATTCATTTGAAAAAGCTCCAGTGTCATTATTTATACTCGTGAGTTCATTATAATACACATATTAAGATAGACATACATCAGAATCATGAACATCTATAGCTGGTTTCCTTAATGAATATGGTCTCAGCACCGCTTACTGAGTGACATGAAAAAAATAAATTATTGGTACTGGAATTTCCCATGATAATAAATATACTGAATGTTCATTACTCTCCCCTAAATGTGCATGTAAAAACCCTGACTTAAAAAATAGCTGCACTAAACCACTTAGGAACTCCTCTTATGATCATTCAGTGATAAAGTAGTCAATCTACTTATTACGTAGCTATGAGTTTTTGTAGATCTTTATGTGAGCATTGCTAAAAAAGGGGAAATAGTAGAGATTACTTAATTTACAGATTACTTAACTAAACAAAGCTGTACTGTACACATGCTCAGGGATAACAAAAGCAGCAAAATAAAAAAATTCCTCCTTTGTTCTTCCTAGCCAATAGTGGCTGAATTAGTAATAAAAAAAAAGCTGGCAATGATATGCGCAGATTTTATTTTAAATCTCTACTTGAAGGCTTTTTCTTTTTTTTTTAACGTTGTTGTTTCTCTAATCCAAACTAAACATTTGTGAAATACACATATAAAGTCAGATAATAGAGAGACTCATGGCACTTTTTTTAATAACATCTGTATCCACAGCAACCAATCAGATCTTTATTCATGCAGTATGTGTGCAGATTAAATAGAATAACTATCTTCAAATGGACACGACTGCAAACCTATTTTAGAAGCAGAACACACAACTGGCTTATCTTTATTAAAAGAGCTATTACTGCATACGTTACAGTCTTTAAGGTAATGTACAATTCACCATTAAATATAATTCCCCTTATCTGGACGCACAGTTCACACCCCAGTGTGCAATATCTGTGTGGACTGATCCCATCTAATTTTTCATCAGACATATTAAAATACGAGTCCAGCATCATTAAGGTCCTTTGAGTTAGTGGAGAAGGAGATCCTGCTGGTCTTTCAGATCTTAGGTAAGCAAGTCTTAGGTGTGCCTTTAAGCTAGATTGTTTCTACAGGTGTGTCCTAAGATGGAACCTACATAATTTGACTGGTAGGACTCATTCTACAGGTTTTCTCATTCTACATCTTTAATAGGGTTTGGGCTTTTTTATAATTTCATTATCATTACTCCATATTAAATCATTAGTCTAATATTTGTTTTCTCTAATAGAAATACAGAGATGCCGATTTCTGGTATTTGTCTCAATTTATTACCCACAGCTGGGAACTAGCCTTCCTAATTTAAACTTCTGAGTCTATGTAGTAAATGCCCAAAAACTCTCCCAAAAAGAAATCTAATCAGGGAAAGGGACTGCCCTAAAAGGCCTACAAAGAGGCATCCTCTCTGGTACAGCTCAGGCACCCAGCTAGGGAGGCTGGACTCCCCTCTGAGGGATGGTGGAAACATCTGCCACTCTTCAAGAGGTAAATGAGGCATATCCTTTAAAGAGTCTGGCTTACTCAGAGTTTAAAATTTGTGTTGATATGCAACACACAGCCAAGTTTGGCAGACGGAGTCTACCACCTACCCACCTTTCTGGTGCAGGCATTAACTTTTCTCCAGAGTGCCCAGAAACCACTCTCACCTCTTAGATACAAACAGACTTTTGAGTTGTTGCAAGTAAGTTCCACGAGATTGTATTCTATGAAACGCATGCTAAAAAAATACATAGAAATATATGATAAATATATTTTGTGATTGTGATAAATATATTAGGATTGTGACTAATGCAGATTTGTGAGGCTTAACATGTGAACAGCTGGCCAGCTGACCTACAGCACAATGCCACATGTATGTGTCTTAAGTGACTCAGCATGGCCTGAAGTTGCAGGATCACCTCAAATGCCATTTGAACTCTACACTTTACTGTACAGCCAGCCCATCCAGGTTACATACTGTAGTGTTAAGTGTGTACTTCTCCCCTCTTCAATTCTGTGGTAAAGTGCTTGCCAGAGAATTTAAAGGAAAAAAAGAGATCATCAAACTGTTTTTTAAAATACTTAGAATGTATTTTTATATTTGTATTTAGTTAACATATATATTTAATATCAAGGTANGGCTCTTTTTATCAGTGCAATCTTTCTGAAAAATCAGATGCCTATATCTGTCTCATTAAATTTAACATGAGAAAGCAAAATCTGGAAGAAATTTGGCCCAGTCCTTACTGGGTAACAGTAGGTGAGGTGACATGACTGGTCTCAAGTACCGGCTCAGAAGTTCCAGAAGGTCAGGAATGCAAGCAGCTGGCTAGAGTTTAAAGGAAGCTTAACTGTTGTGGGAGAAAGCCATTTTAATGACTTACCAGAGGCTTACAGAAGGTTAAGCTGTCTGAATAGATACAAACAATGACAATAAAAACGTTAGACAAAAGAAATTCTCCTTACCTATAGAATATCAATGTTTATCAGAGGAGCTTTATCTTGTTCTTAACAAGTCGAATCACGCAAAAAACAAGATCAATAAGGGAGGATGCCTTTCAAGCTCCACTGTTGCATAATGAAAATTACTTTGAAGAGCTGGTTGTGTGTTCATAGAGAGTTAGAAAACTGTCCCTGCAGGCGCTGGTGACATTAGGCAGCTCAAAATACAGTATTTCACTTTAAGCACATCTGACTCATTCTATTGGCATAAACATCACATGTTTAGCATTAACTGCCTTTACAACCAGCTTTATAAATATAGCTTGCTTCCCTTTCCAACGGCTGTCTTCTCCTTTCTTTTGTTGCAAATATTTTTGCTTGTTACTTTTGCCTCTGACAGTTTGACAGTTATTACCTTAAGACATTGCAGGTGTTCTTTAGTTCTTTCCAAAGACTCATCTAGGTACCTACAGCCTTCAGCACATTAATAGGTGACTAACTTTTAATGATACACCTAAAAGAATAAAGCTCAAAGGCAGAAAATAAAAATAAAAATGAAAGGATGACAAAAGCACTTTATGATTTTAAAAAATCCAGTGGTATTATTTTTATGGCAAAATGAAGAAGAATCGAACCACTAGCACTTTATAACATGGCAATGTAACACTCAGGTTATAACAAATGGAACACACCACACTCTTAATTAGGCTATTAATCAGCAGAGTGAAAGGTGGATCAACAGTGTTGCCATTTGCTCAAGATACAGATTTCCAGATTGTCACTGGTTATCCAGATAGTGGCAGTTTTGCTGGAATGCTGGTTTTACTTAAACAGCACCCTTTGCCCTAGTCATTCTGGGACTGAAAGTTAATCTCCCTTATTTCCTTTGTTTCCACAGCAAAGTCCCTTTGCCAGTAATCGGGATGTAGGAAGATATCCAGAAATGTCCCCTAGCCTGTATTAGCTTTTCCTGGATAGAGCCACAGGCTTCTCTGAATAGAAGTTGATATGAGCAAAACTCTTTCTCCTCCCAGAATAAAGTAGATGAGAAGAAAGGTCAGCTTTCCTTCTATATATCTGTTATCCTATTATTTCTTTCTTATAAATGTAGGATGAGACTGATTTGAACTTTTTTTCTCCATAGAATTCCCATCTTCCTTCCACCTTCTCATTTTTTTTGTATTGAAATACAAAACCAAAGTCCTTCTAGTTGTTGACTCAACTATGATTTATGTTGTTTCATGTATTTAAATGTACTTAAAGTTTTCAAACAAAGTCGTGATGTTTAAATAGCAAAATGGTAGAGCCTAATGAAGACTTTAAGTGTCTCTACTGTTGAAGAACCAAAGAGCAAGGAAAAGACAAGCTTCTTAAATACAGCAAAATAGAGATATATTAAGGAAGGCTATATCCAGTCACCAAAAGGATGGGTATGAGAGGTGACCCAAATTTACATACAGTTTAGACCAACCTCAGGAAGTTATACTTCTAGGTCTCCTCTAATCTTACTACAGAAAACCTTTACTTAACTGTAATTTAACTTAAACTTTTACTTACAAAAGAAAATCTTACTACAGAAGACTGTGCTGCTTGCTGTGCTGTTTGCCCATGGCAGATAAAGAGGAGGATTAAAAGTTACATATGTAAATCAGGGATGTACTGGTGTTGAGTGGTTTGTTTAAGAGACAATTATGTTTGAAGAGAGATTGTCCAAATTGGGCTTTTTTGTACAACCTACAACTACCTGACATCCTTTTAATTGCTCATGGTAAATTCTCTTTAAAATAATAAACAGGATATGGTACCTCTTTCCATCCCTCTTTGTTTTGGAACAATGATCTAAATCTAGTCATTAGAAAGCATCCATACCACTAGCCTGCATCCCCCAAAGGACTGGAAGGCATGTGATGCAGTGTGTACCACTTGAGAAAGAGGCCCCAAGAGTAAAATGCTGCTAAGGGCTGGAAAAACAAATTATGTCTTTGCATCACTGGAATCATCCAGCCTTGTGTTAGATCACAGATATAATTAAAAAAAAAAAAAGAAAATTATGTGACCAGAATAAAGAAACTATCCTAATGAAATTAATTTTTATCCTCTTTTTTCTTGACTCTTTTGTCATGGTATTCAAACACAGTTTTCATCTAAATGAAATTAATGTGTCTTTTTTCAAATTCTCAAAAGATTTGTTTTTTAAAGGTAGCTATTTTGAAATTGCAGTCTTAAAAATGGTTTATTTAATGCACTTTATAAAACTACTTCTCTTTTAGACATATATTTTATGTACTAACTTGGTGCTTCCATCTTTCTTTTTAACTTTCTAACTTTATTTTACTACTTGCATTTTTTACAGCTCTGAGGTAAACAACAACCTCACCTATGTACATCAGGATATGGCTCTTAAACTCTGCACAATGAAGGCTGTGCTACGGTCTTTCAGTCAAGATGTATCACCTGGCACTTCTTTTGTTTGGTTGGTTTATGTATTTTCTGGTCTACCTGATTCATTGGAGCATCAGCTGTGAATAGAACACCGATACACCTGCTTTGTTTTCACTTCTTACAAGTTAAATAAGTCTGCTCACCAGAAACAATCAATACTACAAATGACTTGTGCATTAATGACATAAAAGAAACAAAAAAAGTGTTAAACTGATGACCCTCTAATTATCAAATCTTTATTGAGGCATTGTCTGCATATTTATTAATGCTGTTGGACTTTTATATAGCCAGGGCATTGATTTTTGCCAATTAATGAATCTCTGTATCCTGAAAGAATACTATTTTTTCTTGTGCTGGATACAGATTTCTGATAACACAGAGATGTTCTTGGGAAAACACTGTAATTTTTCATTTTAATGTTCTTTTATTTGTGGGAAACAGCAAACTGAATTTGCTGGGATAATTATCATGCCCAAACCAACCAATAATAAATATCATAAAATAAACAAACAAAACCCACCAAAGTGATGCTGATAATAAAATAAATCACTACATCATAATTCCCTGACAAAAAAAAAAAGGTAGTATGCCTATGAAAAGGCAATCCTGAGTTTTGTAAGACAGGTTTTATAGCAACCAGATGCTACTGTATCAAGAATTTATTTATTTTTAATAGGTTCTCTCATTTCACTTAAAACATGTATTGTTTATTAGCATTTACTAAAACATTGGGGAAATACCACTTTTGAAGCATGTTGATTAAAAAGTACAGAAAAGGAGGAATTTCATTACTAACAAAGATACAGCTGCCTTAGGTGTTAGAAAGTTTCATCTAAAATGGAGTTGGGGAACTAAAGTACCTTAAGCATCAGCATCTGGCGCAGTGACTGGAAGGTGTTTGGATGCCTCATTCTCTAATGGTAATTTCAGACCAGAAAACCCAGGTTCACCATCATGCAACTTTAGGCACTAAATGGCACACCAAAGATAAATATAAAATCTCCAAGACTCAGAGTAAAATCACCTTCGGATTTAACATCCCTATGTCTTGCTGTTGGATTCATGAGAGTCTTAAAAAAAACCCCAAATTTATCACTAAAATACAGTCTTCTGGGTAGGTGCTAAACTTGATAAGGATTAAAATGAGGCCTGTGTCCTTATCTAGAAAGTGTATGTGACTGAATTTACACAGATATATTGTCCCACGAGAGTCTGGAAAAACAGTTTTTTTGGTCAAAATATGATCTACTGTGCAAATCCAATCTCAGTTGGCCAAAGCTTGCCCAAAAAGTTAGCAAAGCTAGCACAAGGGATAAAACACAGCATGACAAAACACTAAACAACAGCCTAAAAAAAAGATTTTTTGACTGAAATTAACAGTGTGTACTTCCTCATTACCTTTTAAAATTTTCTTCCCCCTTCATTCTTAATTGTGGAAATGGTGGCATCTCTTTCTAAAGCAAGGTGAGAGGAGAATTCAGGACATTCCATTCCCAGTGAAATTCCTGCTTTAAAAGCTGGGTCTGTTCAAGCGTAAACATCAATCTAGTGATATATGCTAACTAAATGCAGGAAAACAAAATCGTGAGCTCACTGTATCTCTCTTTCAAATACGGTTTCCTGCTGTATATCCAGGACTTGGCCACAGCTCAAGGAGACAATGCTCCTACCACTCAAAGGAAGTTGTCTCAGAAATGCCATTCAAACATTTGCTGCTTGTATGACTTTAGAGTACACAATGCTGAATATTAAAAACTCAGCTTTTACTTATTAATTACACCCATATATTCTTGCTCTTCCATTTTACAGGTTACAGTCAATTTATAGAAAAGTCACTACAAGCCCTGCATTGCAAAGAAAATTTAGGACATTTTTTTGCAACTACTAGTATTGTCTTTGAGAACTACTCTGGAAAAGAACTGAGTGTAAGGAGCTGGAATATCTCAGGAATCAGCGAGTGCGTGCGTGAGATGCCCTGATACTTCTATATCACATCTTCCCTTCACTACCATCATTACAACCCTTTTTTATTCACCAAAAACGAATTTTGCTCTTAAGATCCGGCCACCTGAGAAGAGGCTTTCAAAGGCAGAAGAAAAAAAGGGTGCCATAATTTTATTTTTAAAATGATGGCTTAAGGGATACTTTTTGTGCTCTTTTTAATTTTTTTTTTTAATACAGACATTTCCATGGGGATATAAGGTTATTCAGCTGAAACAAATCAGTAGAGTGCCAGAAAATGTTATAATTTAATTTCTATTTATGTATTACATATGTCAATTGTTTTGGTTTTGTGCATAGGGAACAAAATTAAACCCACTGTTATACAACTTAACAATTCTGACCTAAATTTAAGTTCACGTGTTCTGATGTTACAACATAAGATTTTTCTTCATTACAACAGCACTTTTTTGTTTGTTTGGTTTTGTTTTTGGTTTTGTTTGGGGTTTTTTGTTTGGTTTTTGTTTGTTTGTTTTGCTTTGTTTTTGGTTTTTTTGGGGTTTTGTGTGTGTGTTTCTGTTGTTAATAGAGTAATACAGCTTATAACTCTCTAGAAGTAACTTAGTGTTTGGTTCATAAGGCACACGGCTCTTACACGTGTACCCATTGAAATATTAGGGTATTCATTGAAAAGAAAATTCTGCACTAATGTAAGTCATATGGTTGATCATGCTAAGATTAAAAAATGTGCACTATAGAATATAATTATATAGCAATGATTATCTATTCTAATATATATTACTGTCTCCATGTAATATAACTTGTAATATATAATGCATATATGTGGAATGAATAATAAATCTTTAGAATACCGGAATGAATAACCTAGTTACAAATACTTCAACAAAAATATCTATTAATAATTAGATATTAGATCTAATTAGATAAATAGTATTTAATTTACTTATTTATTTGGATTTAGCCCCCCCCCAAAATAACACGAAACACAAAAACAATCAAAAGCACCAATAAGATTCAATATTTTATAATACCTGAATTCAGCAAAGTTCTCATTGTCAAAAGATTTTTCCCGGGTAATTATTTATATTCTTTTAATATTAAAACTATTTCTAATATTAGAACTTTCTTTAAAAAACCTACAATAATCAAAAATGTCTAGTATAATTATTCATTCTTAAAAGCACAAATATCTTTTTCTGGGTTTTACTGTGAGTTTTTTAACCTGAAGTCTGGTGAAATGTGTATCAGTCTTTAAGAGAAGTTATATTTTAAATACTCTGGAGAACAACCTTTTCCAAGTCCCAAAATTTGCAGACTCTCACTAACTTTTGACTTAATGCAAACTCCCGCTAACTTTTGACTTAATTTCCTAATCTAAAGTTCAAAAGCTATGCAATGTTTTTTCTGTCATGTCTAATTAAAAAAAAAAAGTCTATGTCAGAGATTTAGGAAAGAAGACATGGGAAATGTGTGTCAAACCAGCAGATAAAGATTTTAATCTAAAATGGTGGAAAGCAATTTGAAGAATCTGTATTGTTATCTAGACAGAACCATTGTAAATTGGCATAATAAATGAGCATGTCTTAATTACTCAGGAAGTTCCTGAAATTAGAATCATAAAGCTGTCCTTCAGAGTAAGGACTTTTGTCTATTCCACCATGCAGTCCGTTGGAAGGAGGTAAACAGGACATTAGCATTTCACCTTGTCCTTGGCAAAGCATGCCATTGTTACTTAGAGTAAAAAAGCTTTTTTGGTCAGAGAATGCATTTTTATATGTGGATCTAATGACTAATGTAGTCAGCTTGAAGTCTGATGGGAGCCTTTCAATGCTATTCCAAAAGAAAAGAAAAACAGCAGGCAAAAAAAACCCCCAAAAAACAACAACCCAACCCTGATAATGACACCGTCTTTCAGCTAGTTTAGTAGCAGACTTTATACAGCTCTGCAGATGAGAGATAATTTTAAGTACACTTCAAAAATAAGGCAAAAAGTACAGTGATTCCATGGAATTAATAAGACATATTCATAGCAGAAAAGTAACAGAATTATGTCTATTTTCCCCTGCCTTATACATAACTCACTGCCATCCTCTTCCTTTATCAGAAAAACCTGCATGAAACAAGACAGGGTACCTCTATTTCTATCTTGGTTAGCAGGGCTCAGTCCTGCAAAAAAACCATAAAGTTGATTTGTGACATCACAAATAATGTTCCATGTAGCAGTTCTTATCAGATTTTGGCGTAAAGATTCTTTGAACAATAAATCAGAAAAAGATGGGTCATCAGCAGAAAAAGCTTAAAAATATCTGGAAAAATATGAAAATGGAGTGTCAAATGGGATAAAGAATTATTTAAAGCTAGTTTCAGTAAAGGCCTGTTTTCTCAAACTGTGTACCACAAATATGCAACGAACGCATATTCCATTTCTCTGAATATTTATAATGCACTGGCAGAATTCCCTTTCTTATTCCACCATTAATAATCAATAACACTAGTGGTATATCCAGACAGCAATAATACCAGTAGGGCATGGTAATGGCAATAGTGAAGGAATAAATCTTTTAATATTACAGTAATGATTGTTTCCAGTAGCTCCTAAAGTGTGTTTAATATTATATAAAAATATAAAGAGAATGGTAACATATGTGCAACATTTAAAATTTTCCATTATCCTGTATTTGCCAGAATTTATCAAGATGAATGTTTATGAGCATCTCCATAACACTCAATAAGGCATAAGTCCACAAAAGGTTCATGCAAAATGTTCAAAGATGTGCAATTATGCCAGATCAAAAAGGAATTTCATGGAAAAATATTAAAAAGGCAAAATAATAATCAATAATCGCTATTTCCTTGCCAGAATTTCAACTGTTATTTTGCTGCAAGTGTGGTTCATATAAACCTGCCTATATAAATAAGTCATAAAATTCCCCACATTCCACCTTTTCTCTTTTCACTTAATATGAAACATTAATGTTTTATTTCAAAAGTCCAGTATTCTTCTTCCATAAACTATTAAGCAGAAAAATCAGAAAACTCATCTGTCTGAAAATTTTTAGCCAAAAATTAAGAGCTTAGTTCTATCTGTACCCATATCTAGGCTAGGATTTTCATGAAAGTAAATATGTTTAAGGAAACTTTGACTTCATATAACCAGTTTTATTAGGAGATGCTTGGCATTGATCCTGCAGCAACAAATAGTTTAAACTTCTGTCATTTGAGGAGTATACATGTTCATGGTCATACCTAATTGGAAACACAGCATCAAGGTACAGAAAGAAAACTTTTCTTCTTAGTACAGAGAATAGAGAAAAATAATAAAAATATTACTATAACTTATTTTAAAAAATTAATATTAAAAATAGATGGCAATTTTCATAAACCGTATCTAGTTATACCTGACAATGAGTCAAGTGTATGTAAAATTACATAAAACCATGTAAATCTCAAGTAAAAGGGATAGCGTTTGTTAGCTAATGAGCTTTACTTTTTAATCTGCAGAGCTGTTGAAAGGAGAGGCATTTCACAGCAAAGAAAAGTCCACCATATGGTGTAAGGAAAGACGCATAATAATTAACCCTTAACAAGGGAAGCGCTGCATGCAATCAGCTTATGAATTCTCTCCACATTAGCTAGATTTCAAATGGTGACATAGTTTTAAACAAAGAGAAATCTGGAGGCTCCCCAGAAGCCCTCCTCAGGAGTGCTGTGGCTCAGATATCTCTGTGTACATCAACAGCTCACTCTCTCCTTCCAGGCTTTAAGGCCGGGGTGAAAGATTTTGATTTTTACATCTCCAAAACTTCTGTGTAAATGTTTTTTTTTTATTCTGTAGCATAGATGAGTGAAAAAGAGGAGCACAGTGTTGAAGCAGAATGCTTAATTGGCCTTTTGGAGCATGCTGCAGTTCAGTGATCTGATTGCATCTACATGCAAACAGAGGGGTAGGAACAGGAGCCCCACATCCTGGGCGGCCAAGTTGGCCACACATTCTTCTGCTAATGCTCTTATTGAAAATATGTACCCTTAGAGCAAAAGGCAGTTGCTTGCATGGGAGCACAGAGGGGGTTAAAAGATAGCTCTACTCCTTATCTCAGAATGACATCTAGGGTACAGCACGAAAGTGGGGGAAGAAAACCCAAAGAGCTTTTCACAACACAAATGCATTACTGCATCCTCACTTTGCTGAAACACTTCAAGTATGATGAATTATCACAATTTCTCTGAGCTTTCACTATTGCAAGCTAGACCCTAAGAGAAGAAAACTTGTATGTGCCAAGGTATCAAAATTAAAACATCTGCAGTAACATTAAATGTTTAAACTTTATTAAATTTTTCTAGGCACGTCTGGATTGTAAGTGCAAATGAAATGTCATGCTAGACAGCTCTACCAAACACTATAAAATTACTGGTATTAAGGGATACACATAGTTTCGTACTAGTTTGCTGGTGTCTACCATCAGGGATATGCTTTCTGGAAAGCAGGTTTATGCACTTTGACAGATGGGAATGATAAAACTTTTTTTTTTTTTTTAAAGAGGATAAAACTTCTTTGTATTCATA
The DNA here is from genome assembly GCA_013399195.1 of Dicrurus megarhynchus. Taxonomy (NCBI): domain Eukaryota; kingdom Metazoa; phylum Chordata; class Aves; order Passeriformes; family Dicruridae; genus Dicrurus; species Dicrurus megarhynchus. Next base: position 1,788,419 of record VXAD01004809.1, read on the forward strand.
TGAAAATGCTGAAAAGCTGTTTGCAGCTCTTACATTTCAGCATATTTCCTTATGAAAGTTGAGGATTTGGGGGGAGAAGTAGGATCTCATTTCAGACAGCATAAATAGATAAAGTGTGAGAGAAGCTTTCTAAAGATATTTTTTTAAAAGAGACAAAAAACAGGACTGAAGCACAAAGAAAGTTGAAGGGATTCAAGCATACAATATATTCTTTATCTTCCATGAAATGGTCACTGTTTTGAAGCCTTTGAGGCTTAATCACTAACGAGTGATATGCCATATGATAACTCAAAGCTCCATCTCAGGATCTACCCACACCAAACCTTTATTGCTCCTGGAAACCACAACCTATTCCTCAATGGCTCACTGAACTGAACTCACATACACTCTGGTCTGGCAAGTGTGAGAACTTTGAATAAACCCAAAGACAGACCTACCCAAGCACTGCCCTTCATTAGCAGGAAGCTCTAGAAAGAAAAATATGACTTCCATTACCCCTGCAAACTAAATCAGAATTAATCTAATTTGTCTTAAAGCTGAAGAGTAAAAAAAAAAAAAAACCACATATGGGGGGAAAGAGGAAGAGAAAATGGGCAGTGGAAGATGTGAAAGGGAGACTAAAAGGAGAGGTGGAATCAACAAACTTGTAGCAGTGAAATCCTGGCCTGCAGATTAACACAGCCCAATCTGCAATAAATTCAGGATGTGATTTGCTCCAGCCTCAACAATTAAATCAGTCTAAATGCTACTTTATAAATCATTCAGTCATTTTTTAATAAGATGAGCTTCTGGCAAGATGCTTTCCCTCGCTGCCTCCTGGAAGAGATTACATTTTAAAAATCTTTAATTTCTGAAAGTCTTCAATATGCTAAAGTATGGGCTGCTCTAAAAAGCAGCTTTAGCTCTGTATTTCAACAAATGAATTGAATCTGAATACTCTGAAAGAGAAAGATGGTTTACACTCACCGTCTCTCACAGATTAGTGTGGGAAAAAAAAACCCCAAACAAATAAATAAATAAACAAACTCTAAACCACTCTTTTTCTACATAAGCCTTGTTACTTTGCTGAAAGGCTGATTCTAATACAAACTATCAGAGATATTTTTTTGTTGAATCAATGCTTTTTTACTCATGCTTCCAGGAATGGGCAATACTTTAAAGCCAAATTCACCCTGATACAACTGGGTCATACTAGATTAGATTCTGAGCTACCCTGAATCAATCATTTAACTGAAATGAGTCACAAAGCCACAGAAAGGATTTTCTGCTTTTGATTTTTTTCCTTGTCATTTTCTTCCTGAAAGATAGCACTGATAGAAAATAAATAATATGTTTAGAAGTTATGGCATTCTAAAGAAGTATATTCATTTTCTGATTCTGAAATTGTTTAATCTGATGCAAGAAATTGGTAGGAGGGGTAAGCATTTTTAATTTACTAGTAAATAGGTTCAGCTGTGTAAATTCTGAAAACCTGTGCTTAAACTTTCAGTCAAGTAAAGTCAGTGATTTTTAAGAATATTCTGACTTTTGGTTACTTATTTTGTTAAAAATGGTTGTTTTGTGGGATCAAGTCCAAATTAAATAACCCATCTACAGCCAACTGCCTGCTTTAAATCTAACCTACTACATTCCCATACTCTAACTATATTCAAGAACACAAATCAGACATATTTGCCCTTTATATTTGAAACATTGCAGGCAAAGGATTAAAAACTCTGTGTAACTATGTGTAATAAATATTAGGCAAACTTTGCTCAGGGAAATGCTCCAGTTACTCTGGATTTACACATGGATGCCAGCACACTTGGTGGAAAGATCTCTGCCAAGCATTTCTAGATTCTGCTGCATTCTTGCTTTCAGAGTCCACTTCTTCTGAAGCAGCTTGCTTCATGTCTTATCAATCTCATACATGCTGAAAAGGGAAGAGTATGGAAAGAATCCATCTAGAAATGAATACACCTGATGCACATTAATTTCAAGGTGAATTTTCTTACGGTTTGTCCTTCCTCAGCGCTGCCTTTCAAACTGCTGGCTTTGAACAGAAAAGGAGTGAAGTCTTGAAGGCATGAGCCTTTGTATATTTTCATACAAATTCTTAGGAAGAAAGGATTAGGCCAAAGCAGAAACCCTACAAACATGATTATTAACTTTTCATTAAATAGTTTCACGTTGATAAATCCTACCTAAGAAATGAGAGACTATGTGTAATTTTCTATATAACCTGGGCATACTACTCTTCTTTTGGCAAGATCTGTTCTGTAGACAAAGGCAGTCAATTTTATAAGAATCCTACATATTGTCAAGGACTCACAGATAAGACACATTAATCCATTTCAGGTCCTAGTATCTGTCTGAGGTCCAAGATGCTTCAAATTATGTATATCAAGTGAGTGGACTACCCTTGTTTTCCAGTTGGCTTTTAAATTATTTGCAAAACTTAATCTCTACATGTTCCCATGGTGTCTCAATATATTTAAAGACACAAAGTCACCATCACCAGAAAAAAACCCAACCTAAAACTGGTGCTTTATCAATGAGGCTTATAAAGAGTTATTTCAATTTAAATCAAACCTGTCTGGATTCCATTCAGTTGAATTTACACAAAGAAATCTTCTTTTGTAATAGCCACAAAGGGCTACATAAAGATACACAAATGCTCACCAACAAAATATTAGTTATAAGAACAGAATCACACCATTAAAATCTTATGGGTTAGTGTTGTAACTTAAGCACACTTTGGGGATTCCCAGGTATACATTCCAGAAATGCATGGTCAAATGCTCTTCTTTGTCTCCTTTTTCCTTTACTCTACAGATTTTTTTGTTGTGAAGCTGCATCAAGCATAATACCTTGAGAAACTGTGGAATGTGTTGTCTAAGTTCTCATGACAAACTCACAGAGGATATTGTTGTCCACAAAAATTGGATTCATTACCCAGCATGCAACAAACCAAAAATTACACACGGAAGAGAGACATTGATTATTTATTTCAGAGTTGTGAATTCCACAAACCAAGCACACCCACTATCAAAACTTCTTACTACTTACATACTTCAGCAAACAAAGGAATTAATGTTTACTGGCTACAAGTTACATAGTTTTCTTATTAATTAGTATTCTATCTTCTATTGGTTAATGATTCTCTCGTTTCTCATGCTAATTTGTCAATATGCTCAGTCTTTTTTCTCTCTTTTTGAGTCAGTGGGTTTCTTGGGCCAGTGGTCCATGAGTCAGTGGTAACAATCTCCCCCTGCCAGAATTACCTTTTACCCAGTTGGAGCTGATTTCAGCACAGTTGCTGAGTTGGCCTTGTTAGTTTCTTCTTTATCTTGAGAGTTCTGCCAAATGTCCTTGTGGCCTGTAAATTCTGCATTCTTTGTACCCACTATCAGTGGACATCCTTCTTCCCAAGCTTTTTTAATCTCCCCCTAGGTCTGAGATCATTGAACACATCAAGCCCTAAACCTTAACAAGGCAATTCTACCAACAAGTAACTAGTTTTTCTAACACCTGGACATCACTTACAGCTTGTTAGCTGCTATTTAATGGATTAAATCTCCCTTCTTGTTGATTAAGCTTGAAAGTATACAAAGATCAAACACTAAAGAACATCTTTTCTCAAGACAATTTTACATAATCCACATTTTGGAACAATATGGCTGATAGGTTTGAGGGTTTTAGCTGTTTTTAAGCTCTAATCAGAACTGCAGGGGCTGACCTCTCTGCTATGATGAAGCCAACAGATTCCAGTAGCATGACATGAAGTCCCCAACAAGATATGCAACAAAGTCCTGAGATCCTAACAAGGCCCTCATGATTGTTACTGTCAGTAATATTTCAAGATTAATTCAACACTTAAAATATTGTATCCAGCTAGTTTTATTAAGTCAAAACGACAAATTTTTAGAATGTGAAATTGCCCTTCTGCAGTCATCGTCTTACAGTTTTTTTATTCTAAATAACCTGACCAAAAGTCATAACAGACATTCAGACTCAGAAGGGAGTAAGTACAGACACAGGAACATTCCTGAAGCAGCAGGCTATCATTTCATTAATTCATTATATGTGGCATATAAGAAGACCCTGTCGAGAGATAACAGGGCTACCACCCCTGAGAAGGCTTGACTGAGTTCATCTAAAGATTCAGACCAATCTTTAAATTCTTTCATCTTTTTTCTTGAGCGGAATAAAAGATATTCAAGAAGGAATTCAATTGTTAAAACCCTTTCTTCTGTGCTTTTCAAAGGAAAAAGCTCAACTATTAAAATACCAGGTTGTCTCTCACAAGATGAGTCTTCAGTTGTTTGCACACAGAAGATATGAGTCATAAGCTGAACTAGCTAAACACTTACACATATTTGGTTATTCACTTCTAATTAACTGTTCTTCATCCTTCCTCCTTAATGTCCCCAGAATATTATGAAGAATGAAATAAAATTTTGCTAAACTTCTCTTGACTATCATTCCCTCTTTAGTTTCAGGAAACAGAGATTGGTCATAGCTGCAATATCCTAGACAAAATTTCTGTATTACAAGAAGTGTAAATGGGACAAAGAAGAGACACAGACATATTTTAAAACTTCATATTACTGAATAGGGAAAGTGACAGCTCCTTGTGGCGTTCCATGAAATGTACAACTCCTTTGCAGCTGAAACTGCATGTTCCTTGTCTTCCTCCACCAAGCTTTTGTACACTCAGCCTCCTTTCTCATTATTCAGGCTCAGACACTACACCAAACCCAAAACTGTTAAATATTTCTACACTATTAGCTAAAAAAGCTGCATACAATGCAAGCATTTTAAGAGGCAATCATGTTGTTCCATCTCTTAAATTGCTACATTTGTATAGGAAGGATGGATGGTTGCGTATGAACTACCTGAAAGGTGGTTATAGTCAGGTGGGGGTTGGTGTCTTTTTCCAGGCAACAACTGACAGAACAAGAGGACACAGTCTTAAGCTGTGCCGAGGGAAATTTAGGATGTTAGGAAAAAGTTTTTTACTGGGAGAGTGATAAAGTAATGGAATTGTCTGCCCCGGGAGGTGGTGGAGTCCCTGGATGTGTTTAAAAAAAGATGGGATGTGGCACTCAGTGCCATGGTTTAGTTGAGGTGGTGTTAGGGCATGGATTGGACTCAGTGATCTCGGAGGTCTCTTCCAACCTGGTGATTCTGTGACTCTGTATCAGAAAAACTACATGGTTACTATGACTGGAACACTCTGATATTTGAGCATAATGTTCTCAGGATGTTATTTGGAATGAAGTTATTTTGCTATGATGGCCAATAAAAATTATCTGTGGATTAAACAGAATTTAAATGAAGAAAAATATTAGAAAGCACAAAAAAAAATACTATTAAATATACTACTCTGATTCCAGGAAGAGGAAAAAAATCCACAAAACCAAGGAACGTTTAAGATCCTCCTTGTAAGAACACAGATATATTGAGTTTATTTTAATCTGGGATTAGATGAAATAGAATTCTTTCACAGAGGTACTCCTTAAACTTGTATTTTCTATCATGTCATACCAAATGTAAACTGATGATGTTATCCAGACCTTAAATCTATGTGAAAGTGACCCTTGAGACACAGGGCAACAAAGGACAATGAAGCCATTGAAGGGTCTAGAGAGTAAGTCACATGAGGAATGGCGGAGGGAGCTGGGGTCATTTAGCCTGGAGGAAAGGAGGCTCAGGGGAGAGCTAGTGACAGGATGAGAGGACAGCCTCAAGATGTGCCAAGGGAGGTTCAAGTTGGACATCAGGAAGAATTTCTTCATGGAAAGGGTTGTTAAGCATTGTAATGGGCTGCCCAGGGAGGTGGTAGAGTAACCACCCTTGGAGGCGTTCAAGAAAAGACTGGACATGTCAGTTAGTGCTACAGTTTAGTTGACAAGGTGGCTATGGGTCAAAAAGGTTGGACTCGATTAGGTTGGAAGTCTTTTCCAACCTAAATGATTCTGTCATGCCTGCTCAAAAGATGTTGAACCATGTACTGCTTCAAAACAACCGTTATTGTCTCCTGATTGCTGCTGCAACAAGACTTTAACACCCTGGGACTTTGAGTTTCTCCACCCTCTCTTTTATTTCTTGAGAAGCCATCTTTTAGATCAGTGTTCAAAAAGAAGCTTCAGAACCTTCTCTTGAAACCATATAGTTTCTATGGAGTGAATATTCTTTTTGACAGAAGGCAGGAATTTGTCTTCCTTGCTATCAAGTTCACATAGCCTGACAAATAACATGATTATCAATCTTTGCTTAGTTCTTAATCATAAACTATTTCCCTTGAAATGCTGATTTAAAATAGATTAATTTTACTTTTCTTTTTTAGTTTGTTTGGTTTTAGTCCTCTAAAATCCAGGGAATATTGATATTTCTGAACACAATGGAAAAACATTTTAAGAAATGCCACTTCCATTGAGTGATAGCTTGATTTACATATTCTGATTTGGGAAGTCCTCCATCTCTAATGGAACAGGCTAAAATAATCTGGAGATATGTCTGCTTGGCTGACACACTTTCTAGATATGTTCCTCTATTTGGTAATACATTGTTTAATTTCTGAAATTTCTTGGAATCAGTATATAAACCTTAACAAATCATCACATTTGTAAGACTGGAAAGAGATATCTGTGTCAAAAAATTTAATTCTCTGTTAACTACATTGCAGGCAACATTATGTGGTCAGGATATGAAGATTAAAAATACTGTGGGGTTGCTGCTTTTTTGGCTGAAAGCTTGTTCTAGAATGAGATGCATGCATTTTTAACTTAAGGAGCATTTCCTCTCTGCCTTTCTCTTGCTAAACAAGCTAGGTACTTTAATTTCTTCTCACTTAGGGGAGGCAAAATGCATCATCTAGCTCTGCTACAGCGTTTGGGAGGAGTCACTAAACAATCTTTTAGGTAGGAGAGAAATTTGAGTGGGAGAGAACTGTTGCCTAGGAAGCCTGATGCCAAAAGTGCTGTGGTGAAGGGGTAGGAGGCAGAAGCGACATTAGGAGAGGAAGGAAGTGAAGGAAGCAGTATAATGCAAAATCTGATATCTCTCTCTCTCCCTTACAGGACTCAAACCCCTGTGGTATGATAAAGCCCAAAGACAAGTGTTCGTATAAGGCTGCTTTCTGGACAACACACTGATAGACACCGTTCTGCTGAAAACAAGTTTTCAGTAACACATCCCGAAGAAGTGAATTAGGCCTCACTCCTTTTGTCTTCTTATTGCCTTGGGTTATTGCAGCACAGGCTTTTCAAGTGGTGCAGAGAGGTGGAATATATCCAGGCAAATTACGATTCCCTTTTTCTGCACAGCCTGCCAGCTACAGAGCAGAAGTGGCCAGGATGTTCCTGAAGTCTGTTCAAGCTCTAAGAGTTCCCCTTGGAGAATCTGCCCTGTGAAAAGAACTAACATCTGCCAACATCAATGCAGTGATAGAGGGGATAATGCTGCTTTGGCTTTGCATGTAATTTTTTCCCTCTGGTTCTGACCTGGTCTTGGCTGCCATGTGACTCTTGATGCACTGCTTGAAGTATATAATAGATAGATTATGTAAAACAGGCAATAAAAAGAGGAAAAAAATTAGAAGGGAAAATAGGAATAGAGACGGAGAGAATTTCACTGAAAGATAATGTATGGTATTTCCAGGTGTCTATCCAAAATATGAACCATATAGCAACCAGAATGTCTTCAATTTCTAACACTTAAGGTGAAAGCAGTCTATGTGTGTAGCTTAACCAGACCATTCTGTAAGAAAAAATAATTACATTATAAATTACCCACAAAGCTCACATCAAGTAATCAGTCTGATTAAATGATTAAGGAACAAAACTTGGAGTTGAGATGTTTGGATTCTTTACTACACTCTGCCAATGATTTCCTTTCATATCTTCAGCAACACTTGATATCTCTCCATCAGAAATTTCTTGTGCAACACTGGATAATAATTCTTACCCTTATTTGTGATGGATATGAAGATTAGAAAATAATCAGTACATCACATTTTCCTAGGGATTCTCCTATACTTAGGACGTGAACCCTATGACGCATATCTCTGTGAAAACATAATGTAATTACTGCATTTAATAAAAAGGTCATTGATTGACCCTGCTGTGTGTATTTAATAAGAACATTTCTGAAAGGTAAGACCATTACTACTATTTGTATTTAGCAAGTGTGTGAGGCAGTGAGATTATCCTTGCCTCTCTACACCCACCAGCAATTTTTTTCTCCCAAAGAGACAACCATGAAAAATACTTGCTTTGTTATACAAGGCATCTTTCTTATATAAGTACTTATTCTTATTCTTATTATTATTATTATTATTATTAGTATTATTATGTTTTTGGAAAAAAATGTGTTAGCTATAGGTTCTACTATGACTAGTAGAGAATAAAAACATAAATTTGAAAGCATGAGATTTATTAAGTTCATTATATCTTAACAGACTGATTTTCTAATTGCAGCAGCAGCACACAGGAGCAGCTGGTTCTAGAATCTGTAAATGAATAAATCCATCAAGCCACGATTGGTAGGTTGTGAAAAGGCTGTTTACTATTATAAAAAAAGCTTTTGTTATCGAAACAAAGTAAATTGTATTAATCAGGGTGAAGATGAATCTTCCTTCAATTTTGTCCCAGCTTACTCAAACTATTAAGCTTTTATTTTATGTAAATAGTTATACTTTACAACTGAGTGTGCTGACACATACAAGAAAAATAAACACAGCAACGACTTTCCATTTGTATGTCATTGTTGACTATTTCTTCTTCAAAATATATAAAACGAGATAAACAAGTTGGTTTGATTTGGCAAACAGAGGATGATGAGGAATGAAAAAACCCCTCTAATACACAAAGTGGTAATATGAAAGATCAAATTTACTAAAACTATCCATGAGTTTGGCTTCCTTAAACACAAGGAAACACACAGCCTTGACTTTATAAGCGAGTCAAAACGTGAAGGGAGCAGCACACAGCAACTCTACAACAGCACTCCTGCTTTCAAAAGAAGTACCTTCAAACTCTTGTTGCCTTGAAGAAAGCAAACAATAAGCAGACAATCATGTCTCAGGGGTCCAGCAACGGGAGAAAAATGAACAATTTCTGTTTCAGTTGCAACATGTTCAGATGTACATTAAGACTCTTATGTAGCAGACTGGTTTTCTTTATCCACTGACTTCCCTTGTTTTCTTCCAGGTATAGCCCATTGTTGTATGTTGTAATGTCCCATTACCAATGGTAAGTCAAATGTATCAGTATATATTTGGAAAACTAAAATAAATTGGTGTCTTCGCTAGGGCTACAACACCCCTTCCAACAGAATTCTTTACGTAAAGCATTTTCTTGCTCAGAACATATCCATACTAATTTCTTTACGGATTTCTATATTAAATCTTAATTTTCAGCTCCTAATTGTAACAAACAGATTATGCAAGGACTTTTATTCTTTCTCTGTTTATAGCAGCTGAACCATCATCCAATATTTCTGTCTCTTTATAGAATACAGCTTAAATATGACCATTTTCCTAATTTAGATAATTCCTATTGTCTCTGTTATCAACTATTTTGGAATACACTTCTGATTTCAGTACCTTTCTGAAAAGCCTAAATCCTTCTGGTATACTTTATAGAAAAACTTGCATGAAGAAAGATATGGTGTGAAGCCAAAGATATATATTTTCTTATCTACTTATACTTTAATATTCACCACCAGTTGTTGGTGAAAACTGTACCCAGATTTAGTGCAAAGTCCACCTGCTAAATTTTAGTTTTATGTATGCCATGAAAAAAAAGAAATGCAGCTGAAGTCAGACAATTCCCTTCTTTCCACACCTGCCCTGAAAAACTATTTGTTTATTAAATGTTGGCTTTCACTTGAATTTAAGATCAAATGTGGTTTTAATATATTGAGCTTTCAGTAAAACTATATATTAATTTTAGAGAAAATGTATGTATGCTATCAATTTCTCCACTGAAAAAGGATTTCCAAAAGATGAGCTTTATATTTCTTTGCTATATCCCCGGGAAGAACAGTTATATTAGGTTTTTTTAAAGGAGTGCAGCCACTAATGTACAAAGCATTTTCATTAAGGTTCATTACACAAAGTAAGAACATATCCCCTAAATTTTCATTATAATTAGATGTCATGGAATATAATTTTTATAATTAAGTGATAAAATGGCTACATATTCTTGAAAAATCAACATAGAGCTCAAATCGAATAATAAAAAGAAAAAATGTTGAATATCCTTTCAGGTTATCAGGTTTATCTATAATATACTAAACTGCGTAAATATCAGTGTAAAAATACTTTTTGACCAAAATTTCTGTACTAGTGGTAATAAAACTTAATGCTCTGAAGGCAGTATGGTCCAACACAATTAGTAAAGCCCTGAGGTACCATTAAAAAACTAAAAGGTGCATCAACTTACAGCCTCATAGGTCCCTAAAAGAATCTGGACACAGCTAGGAGATAATCCCATTTGTAAGGGGTTCCACATGTCCCTCATACCTATTACAGAAACGGTACTTTCTGTCCTGTGGAATTAGCATGTGGTAAATATGTGTATGACAGATCCACTCCCTTATACAACATCACGGCTCTTTATCTCTCACGCTGTTGTTTCACCATCATTAAGTTTGCATAATTATGCCATTGCCCTGCCGTCGGGGAGTGCATTGGAGTGCATAAACACATATGTGCTTTAAAAAATGGACATGGCCCTGCTTTAAAAAGGGACATCAACAATTTGAATGTTTGTGTAATTTTTATTTATGGGTACAGTCTATGAATGAAACATCTTTAAATGCTGCTACATAATAATTTTCTTATGCAACTCTCCTACAAGGAAGAAACATGGCACTTGAATTCTGCACAAGCTTATATTTTCAGGAAGCCTAGTTCAGTGAAATGCAAGATTAGGATGCCTTTCTGACACTTTTTCATGTTTCCCAGGCTGGATTATGATGGAAGTTGGAACGGTCCCCAGGAGATGACAGCTGGGGGGGGGGTCTTTCTGTATTACAGCAACGTCAAGGATGCCCTAAGGTAAGTGGAATCGCTCAGAGTTTGCACAATGCCACATGCTGTTATTTTGTTATTGAAGGCACCATTACATTTCAGTACACTGTACATTCACAACCCACCGGCAAAGAGGTGACAGGTATCACTGGTCATCTAGCAAAGCGGTTTGGTTCCCCTTAGACTGTCATTTATAATGCAGACATTTTATATGCCTGGAGAGATACTTTTCTCTGCTACCTGTGCAATGACAACAAGCAAACGAGTCTGCTTCAGAATATCCCATGCCAAAAATGAGGCAAAAATTCTTTGCTGCCTACAGGATAGTAATGTGCATGAATAAATCTCACTTCCCTGTATGTTACCCCATTTGTACGGGAATGCCACTGGAACAGATCTCTGCCATGCCAGTGTTATCAAATGCTGTGTATTATGGAAAAGAAAGAAACACGTTCCACTTTTCTTCATAGTCCAAGGTTCATTTACAACATTTGTGAAAAACTTGCACAGGAAGAACAATTGTACTGGGAAAAGTAATAATATGGTGAAGAAAAAAAATAATTATGAAACTTTATGCTTTAAAAAATCTAATTCTAGAAATGAAATTGAAGTCAAATTAATCCCTGGTATAAATGTATGCCATATTATTAACCTAAGGAGGATATTATCCCACATTGTCATAAGACTGCTGCATGGCCAGGACCACAGAAAGAGAATACTTCCGTCCCTCGCTCATATTAAGCTTGTTCTAAGGAGGTTTAATCTGAAATGCTTGTTTGACATGAAGATTTTGGTCTCTGAATCCATCTTCTTCCTTTAAGACTCCCTGGCAGTGGGACTCTCCCCTACTGTTTGCACAGTGCCTGGCACAACGGGACATCAAACCTCATTGTGTGCATTAGACACAACTGTAAAATCATTACTGTCTACACATATCTGTTCCATCTTGGTTCCTCACTATCATTCATATGCCCTCTCCTCTCTCAAACCTCCAGCTGAATGTTCTCATGTGTGAAACAAGAGACTACGTTGGTAAATATGAACTACAGAGATTCAGAAATCTGCCAGGAAAGCATACATGGTAATTAAACATCAGCAGATGTGTGTTATTTGCTAACTAGGCCTTAAACATCAATACATTCTGGGTTATGTTCTGCACTCCTCAGGCTATTTATTAAAGCATAATAATAGCAAATGTTTACCTGTTTTGACATATTTTTTTAGATTTATTTTTAAACCTTTAACTTCCTGCTGGATTAAAATTATTCTTACAAGGCCAAAGTAATAAAAATTAAAGAAATTTGCTGCTAGATGATCTGATGAAGCACCCTCTCCACTTCCAGTCATTCCTGCTTTTTAGCATCTTCAAGCCTGACATCAGTTTTGGATGCAGCTAAATGCCAACTATCCCGATAAACATGTACACTACCAGCTGTGGCTCCATCTGCTCAACTAAACATTTTCACACCAAATCTGCTGGGGAAAAAAAATATTGTTTTTGGAGTTGGTTTGTAACAACTGAAATATTAAAATCCTAATTCCAGGTGGCCCTTCACTTTTCTATTTCCTCTGATGAACATATTTAGAAGAAACACAACCATCTATATATAGTCTGCCTCAAACCCACAAAATCCAAAGGAACGAATTTGGTACAAAAAGCACAGTTAAATAAAATGTAAATTCAGAGCCGATAAACCTTCACATTGCCTTTTGCAGAGCCCTTGCAAATGCCTCCGTGACTGCGTGACCTGACCAATGTGCAGCAGCAGCTATAAATAGCTCCTGGTCCCTGTGCCCCAGCCTGGAGGCAAGCAAGGCTGGTGTCTTTGTCAGCCTGCTCCCAAAGCACTGCTGCAAACCCAGAGTGGCAATTGTCACTTCAGTACATTGGGATGACAGCTGTAGTTTTCCAGAGCCTTTCATGAAAAAAAAAAGATGCGCCTTTTTTTTTTTGTGAGAAGGAATACCTGTAGGATCAGTGCAGACAACTTCTTCCAGAATCCTGGATGTGCTACCAGTCTGCACTGACTTCCACCTGTACAGCACGCTCTCTAGTCATAGCTGTGTATATCCCTTTGTATCAGGCAGAGATCAGGCTCTGTATCTGTTAAACTCTTCTTGCATTTGAACAGTCAGATCTTAAGCAAAGAAATAAAAGTCCTCAAGAAATGGCAAAGAAACACTGTGAACGTGGCTCTTGTTTGAACTGTCAAAATCATGTTAGAAAGTTCATGTGGCAATGAGAAGGCACCAGGAACAGCACCTGCCACTGTGCTAATGCAATAAGCAATATAATGCACCAAGTCTGAAATAGGAAGAAGGTTTGAATTGCATGAAACCAGTGCTTATCAATTTCCACTCCTCCACTGGGAGCCCAACAGGTGTGGGGACAGTCCATTTCTGTCACCATGAAAGCCTGAGGGGCTGTTGTGAAACATGGACGGCACAATGGCTTAGCTGGAGAATAACCCTAGCCACAAGAAGCTCAAGTATGTGTTTCCTGCTATACCTGCTGGGGCCTATATGCTGCTCCTCCTGAGAGTCCTCAGCTGCACATGCCAGAGTCCTGAGGTAACCTTACACCTTCAGGAACAGTCTGAAAATAATGGATACACGTCTATTTAACTGGAAAGACCAGCTGATTCAATCCATCAGCTAGTTTGTACAGTGTCATCTAAAAGGCAAATCAGTGCAACTCCCCACTCCAGTTACGGCTTTTAAACAGTTGTAGTAACGTAAGTAGTCAGAAAACAGCAAAATAATCAATGAATAGACTGCGGTTTCAAATTCAAAGAAATCCTACTGGAAACTCAAGAAGGATGAAAAGGTATGATGCTTCTCTTAATTTTTTGTTGAAAGCCCAAGAGTAATTTTATTGAAATGAATGAAGCAATGCAAAAATTTTCATACTAAAGAGACATCAGGCCCATTTAATTGCAAAGTACTCTTTGACAACTGAATACATTTCTGTTCTAGAAAGTTAAATTTTATTTTTGATATTACATCATCTTCTTCTCGGTTACATATATTCCTTACAGAAATGAAAAAAAAAAAAAAAATCCTGCTACATCTAATAATTTCTACTAATTAAAAAAAATGTCACCCAGGAATGGGCTTTAAGAAAGTGTGGCAACCAATTAACAGCTTAGACACCACATCAGAGACTTCTGAGCTTTTTTGATAGAGCTTTCTCATGATTTTGGTCTGAGTTGATTCTTACTACCAAAGACTAGTACGTAGGAAAGCCAGAAAGTTTATTCAACTGGTGAAATTAAAAAAACACGAATTAAAACAGTCATGAGAAAAGTATCCAGATTCTGCATAAAGATGTAGGTTTGTACATTTTATTTTTTCTGTTTCACTTAGCAATGACTTGTCTATCTTCAGGAATACAAACGTGTCAGTGGAAAATGTATCTATCAACTAAATTAATCACCTAACACTTTTTACTAGAGATTACACATGACAATCTAGTACTTACTGCTGCTGTATCTAACAATTAAACAGTGAAAAATAACTATCTTTCTTTCCTTTCACATTTTTGACTCAAGAAACATTACAAAAAATCTCAGTAAGAAAACTAATTGTGACAGACATGAGTGCCAGAAATAAACCGAGTATTATGAAGTTACGTGCAGGGGCACATATACATAAACCACTTTACTACCCTCTGTAGTTTCAATTTCTCCAAAAGTAGTACTACTAGCATCAGTCAAAGAATAATGAAGTAACACGTTTTTGTGAAACAAAACAAAACAAAACAAAGAATTTTAAATCCAAGATCAGTATCCCAAACTGTACATGAATAAATAGAGTTTTCTATTTTTTAGTAGCCAGCGTCTCTGCCTACTGGCTAACAGTAAGGAATAATATTAAAAAAAAAATCATAACATTTATGTCATTATTTTAGTATTTAATTTTTGTGTAGATATTGCACTCTTATCTATGTGACTTAGAACAAAAACTAATCAAGCAGCTTCTTAAGAAATAAAGCTTATGATACAGCAAGTTCTTGTAATAACGATTTCCCATCTATATAGTGATTTTTTATAATTTGGCCTATATTCACTGGAGTTCTTTAAGCTCTACTAATTTATAAAGCCAGGGATATTTACAAACATGGAAGCATATAAATACAATATACATTCCTCATCCTTCCTCAAGGAGGAGAGGAATGAGTAACCGAACACCTCAGCTTCAAAGTGCCTTTCTGTTCTGCTTATGGCTGTTTCTGTGCAACTATCAAGATAGAACCAAGTCCAAGAAATTTGCATCACACAGAGAAATAAAGCAATATTTCGATAGTCATCAGATTCCTTGGGAATTAACTCAGAGACTTTGATGCAAACTGTACTGCTGTATGCTCTGTCCTACAGATAAGCCTTATATTTTCTGTGAAGAAATCTACTGAAGAACTTCCAGCAGTGAAACTATCAAGCACTGAGACTTGAGATAGCCTTTTAGATATCTGGGCCCAGGCCAGAGAGTCTTGAAGATAAGAGTGGAGAGTGCAGTTAAGCCTAATTCTCTGAAAAGCCAGTGTAAGGCAGTCTCATGTGTTCCTGGTGGTCTGAGCTGCTGCAACCTTTTGTAGTACATAACTTTCCCATGCCACTAAGAGCTTTATGCTCAGGTATACTGTGCTCCTATCATCCAAGGGAGAAGAAAAAGTGCAAGAATAACTGCAGACAGTGCAGCATCCAGCAGGATGAGGTCAACTCTCTTACCCAAAGAAGGAAGATGGAGTTTTATTTAACAGATGCCACTAAGTAGCAGCTTTTGTGTCAACACAGAATACAGAAGTACTCCTAAATTACGGAATGCATTGACGAAAAAACAATATATAACTTTCACCAGAAGCTGCTACACTGGGCCTGGAATCTCACTGACTTGTCACTTGCTTCTGTCTGCCTCATTTAGGTTCAATTTCAAACAACTATTCTTTATTTCTGTACTGGTTTATGCAATCAGTTGCCATTACAGTGAAACTGGAATGGTTACAGGCCTCAAAGGACAAAAGGAAATGTATGTGATCTGCATATTTCTCAAGCATACCATCTGACCTGTTCACACAGTAGCTGGATGTAGATGCCAAAAAGACTTAGCAATAAAATTGATTCTTGAAAGACACCGGAATGAAGAACAGAAAGGCGGTCTGCCCTGACTGCTGGTTGGATGTGTTTGTCTGGGAGTAATGCCAACCATTTTAGTGTATTACTTTGGATCCTGCTACCTCTCTCAAGCAAGGAAGTACACTATCTCATGATCAACTGTGTTAAATGATTCAGATATGTCTAAAGTGATGAGAATAGATGTCTGTACTGTCTCCACTGACAGGAGCAGATTACACATGCCACTAAAACCATTTCAAGTCCTGCTTTAAATTCAGATTGTGCTGGATCTAGAATTTTGTCTTAATTTAGTTAATGCAGTTGGCCTTTGGCTAGCTTCTCTCTGAGCCTACATAGAGTTTCACAATTATTCTGTGTCTGTATGTGGGGACAGACAAAGAAAGACGATTACAGTTTGCTCTAGGGTGAAATGTGGAAACTGTTACAGACCACATGGAAATGCTACACAAAGATTTGGAACAGGAAATGAATAGCTAATCCAACTGAAGCTACAGGGGAAGTGACATGGATGTGAGACATAATTATTCAAACTGGAATTTGCTTAGGACACTGAGGTTAACGCCTCTCCTCTTGAAAATTGTGTCAAGTCTACAGCTGACAGGACTTCAGGGGTTTTAGTTCATTTGAAAAGCAACAAATCCAATTGCAAAATTCTTTTTTCCCACAAGGGACAATGGGTACGGCATAATACAGTGAGGAAGATCTATCTTCTGAATCATCCTTAGCACTTCTTTCAACATTTGGATTCACACTGCAGGTATCCATTTCAAGTAATAATACTCCCTATTATAACTCAGTATGATAGGTGAAAAGAAACAGTTTAAAGAAGCATAGCTACAGCGACCCTGAGTCAAATACTTGTGCAATTTAGCGTTGCCAACTAACTAACAAACAAAGTAACAACACATAGCAAACTAAACACTGGACAATGTATACTGGAAAATTTCTAGGTTGTTACTTTATATTTAAACAGGAGTGGTACATAAATGAATGAAGGTTATTAAATCCCATATGAATGTACACACTCACATATATAACAGAATCAATTTCATTATGTTCAAAGCTGTACAAAAACTGCTATGTCTTTGTGGGATTTTGCTGATCTTTCAAGAATGACAGATCAATTTGTTAAAGGAAGAAAAATGGATTGAAAACCCACAATGTTTTAAAAAGCAATTCCTTTCAGAGCTCTACTTTTTTGATAAATTAACTATGATCAGCAATGAAGAAATCCATTTTCCTTTCTATCTAAGCTTCAAGTAACGATATATAATAATAAAAAAAAAGAATGCCAGTGCTCAAATCTCTAGAAGTAGCCTCTAATTTTCAATTACTTGTTTTTGTAACTCACATCATGATTTTCAGAGATGCTAATAGCCTACAAGTCCAGTGGCACTTCTGTTATGCAGTAAAATAATTTTGACAAGAAGTCTGGCAGGTGTCTGCTTTGTTGCATCCCTGAGCAACCTGGTGCAACATGAACTCGTGTCCTATCACCACAACTTCTTCCCTGACTCTTTGAAAGAAACAGCTCCTGACAATAATCACTGCTGAAAATCAGACTGTGGGCATTAATCAGTGGTCATTCAGCACCCAAAGCATTCAGAGAAACCACATTTTAAAACCTTGATCATATTTCTACATAATCAGGCAATTATGTCATTACTTATAATCTGTAATCTTAGAGACCTCCTCCAGGGGTTTCATGCCATAGAGCAAGTTAATGACCCATTGCAAAGCACCTCCTTATAATATGATTCCAAACTTCATTTTCACACCTAGATTATGACTGGCATCTTCTTGTTTCACCTCCAGGAAGGTGCTGAGTCATCAGCAGCACAGAATATGAGAGCAGAAGTTTTAACATTAACAAAGCCAGGATAAACACAATCTTCCAAAGAGTGCCTTGAACTTAGACACTACATAAGACTGTGCTATCATTATCTGTAGCAGAAAAATCTTTTAGCATTTAGTTTTTGTTCAACACAAAGGCAAAACTTGTTTAAAATATATTTTAAACCAGTTACTACTAAGGATCATAAATTTGCCTTCTGAGTTTGAACCACTGATGGCATATTATCAAAAAAAAAAAATCTAATTTCAACTCATTTAACTGTAGTACCAATTTAAAGCAATATTTCCAAGTACTCCTTATACTGACTACAACAAGATTTCTCCTTCCACAAAGTGCAAAGAAGTGTTTTGATGAAAAAATGGTGAAGTCAGAATACAGTCAAATGTATTTTTAGCACCAATGATGCAGAACTTACACATTATAAAACGTTAACAAATGCAACATTCATTTAAAAGTAAACAAAATGGGGACAAGTCTTTGCTTGCCTTCTAAATTTACACTATCCAATGAAACAACACTTACTCTATGCTTTATCAGTCTTGACATCGATATTAAAACAGATATACAAAGTGCCATAATTGTTTATACATCCCTTCCAGCCATTTCAATGTGAACAGTGTCCTCCTTGTTCCTCTACCCTACAAACAGCTATTTCATCATCTCCAGTTCACATATCAATTACCAGACTTGTGCAATCTAAACAAAAATTTTTCTTTTCTATGTCCAACCTCTCTTAAGCAATAAAAAAATACCACCATCAAATTACAGGTGAAATGTTTCTGAGAAACCAGAGAACATAACAAAATATATTTTCCTAATTAAGAAGGTAGGAGTGGAAGGGTACTTTGGGATCACTGTGTCCAGTCACCTGCCATCTCAGGCAACCATATGATATCATTCCTTCCAAAAGAATGTCCACACTCCATCTTAAAATCAGATTATGTCTCCCACTACTTCCATCAAAAGGCTGTTTCAGAATCTCACTGGTCTGATGGCCAAAGTTAAAATTTCCAGCATAAATATCTCATGTTACAAAGTCAATCATTTGTTTTCACATCTGTACTATTCATTTCATTAAGTTGGCATTTAATTCCTGATTTTTTTTCCCACCATTCAATCCCAGTGTATTTCTGAATACTAGTGATATCTGAGGCAGTGAGGGCTCTCTCTCTGTGATTCCTGTTGAAATAAAGGCAATGGGAGAAGAAGAAAATTAGGCACTGCACGTAAACATGGATCTGTGGACTAAAAATAAGGACATTCCTAAAGACATGGAAGGAGCACAACAAAAGCAACAGTTAAAGAAGGGACCTGATTCTCCCATTTCACAGGTTATGGCATAGTGCTGGAACAGCATTTCTGAGTCACAGCATCCTATTTTAACACAAGGCTTAGCCTGTTCTTTTCTCAAAAAAAAATCATGAACACTGGCACACTCACCTCAGGACAGGTTTTCTGGCTCTCAAACCCACATACACTCCAGAGCCAAATTAAAGGCAGACGAAAGGACCTATGTTTTCAGCTAAACAGGTCCAACGGCTTTTCTTCCAGCATGTTTCTCTTGAAACCTTCTTCTGAGTCACCTGACTTTCTAGAAGCAGAGGGCTAAATTTCATACTCTTCTTGATCCCTCCTAGTAAGGGGCTACTGGTAAAATATTCACATCAAAACCACACTACTTCATCATTTCGTTTACATGAGATCTTTGGAACCAGACCTGAGGACCTGAGACAGTAAGAGGAAACCGTTCTCTTGCCTCCTTCCCATTGGAGTCAGGAGCACTAATTCAGGACCCAGCATTCAGCACACAGGCTCCTTCAAGCACTTTGTTTCTTTTTCAACTGTGAAACTGAGCTAATTATCACTCCTTAATGTAGCGTTAAACTACCTGTTTCTCCATGCTCACAGAGATGATCACAGCGCAGATGCAATAAAAAAAGGGTCAGCTCTGATGCAGTCCATGTTGAACTCAAACTGAAGATAAGTTATGTTTTACAAGTGGTCACTCTTGGACTTTTCAGAAGAAAATAAATTTGTCAAACTCTAAAATATAAATTACTTCACACTTGTTAAAAAGAAGCAAAAGCTAATTTTTTTAAACTAAATCTAATGTATAGGTGGTTTCATGACTATTTTTAAAAAACTGATCTGCAGTTCATTGCCATTAATCATACAGCCATTACCAAGCTTCTGCTTTCAAACTGTTTTTTAAATTTTTTTTAAAATCAGTTGAAGACAAGAAAGTAATAACAACAATACAGCACCTAATGTCACAAAAGTGAAGAATTTTCTTTCAACTCTTATAGGAGTCTAAGCCTCATCTGTTTCATTTTTCATCACTGTTAATCTCTGCAGATATTACACTATATTAAATCTGTACCACAGCCACATATATCTTCAGTTTTTCTGTTATATGTATGTTCATGACAATAACACTAAAAAACCCCAAATCAAATTCCCCAAGATGTCTCATGGGATGAAGATATGTGAATGGATTTAATTCATAACTAGTTACCAAAATCTAACTACTCTTATATTCTGCAGTATTAGATCTGACTGGCTGTATTTTAATTTATAAAATCCAACAAAAAATTAATCATTTTACCCTCTGTAACAGTTGTAATAATCTTACATTACTACTTTTTTTTTTCCTTTCATATCCCTCCTCCAAAATGATTTTAATAATACAATTAGTGTTGATCACCTAAAAGGTTAATTTCCTGAAAGGTTAGAATGTATTTTAGAACTGCATTTTCAGCTGTTCCTAGTATGAAATTAGACTTGAGACAATTCAATGCAATAATCTATAAATCTGTGTAACAGATCCATGGCCAGATTTTCCAACACTGGCCTGCATTTCAGTGCAATCTGTAGGCAACAGAAACTGAGAGCTATAGAATACAATAAAAAATTAATATTCTAATTCAAAATGCATGCAAGTTACAAGCAACAAAAAATGAAAATCCTTAGAGAATTCCCTTGGGCAAAAAAAGAAATAAAAATGTGTAACACAAGCTTCTCTGAGATTTTTAGTATTTCGCATATGTGCAAACAATAATTACTGATGTCTATGAAGTCATTAATAATATCGTCAAAGAAAAATATTATTTGTAGTTGAACAGATTTTTCTTAAAAAAGTTTAAAAATTATATCTCCTACTCATTTCAAGGTTAACAGAATAATGCAAATTCATATGGGTCCCTGATGATCAAGGTAGGATTAACGTATTTCCACCTTCTCTAATAGAACTGCTTTGGTACAAAATACATTGTTCTGCACTGTCATGATGTATGGCTCATATTTAGAAATCTGACAGTTTAGGAGTGCATTATGGCATTCCATTAAACTGAATACATTTTTGTGCTGCACAGGAAAAGATAAAGAGGCCACAATTCCTGTCTTCTTTTTAAAGAATAATGACTTTTCTCACTACTGTAGTGAAAATTTCAGAATATGTGGTATTTAGTGGACTGCTATGTTCTACTCTCTGTGTTTCAAAAACCATGAGGATGATATAACTCTTACTTAATACAAATCCTAATTTTTTTACAAGAACATGAACCATATTAATTGATAGAGATGTCAGCTAAAACTCTCCTTTACAACTATTATAACAGTAATTCTGAAAACCTCTGGAATTCACCCCATAAGTGGACTGTGATGTTTCATATTCTGAGTGATATTCATGACTTTAGTAACTGTAAAATTCCAGAAACACTGGTGATGCACTGTTATTTCACAAAACAATGTGAAACACTGACATAAGAAGGAAGGGAAAGAAAAGACGAGAAAAACACGTGAAACTTCAGGTTAGAACAGATATGTGCAAGGACTCCTTATTTCCATGGTGACAGGACAGTGCTAAGTTGTCTACAGTACCCTGAAATGTAGACAAGGCATTAAAGAGCTTTATCTATCCTCAATACATGTTTGGGGTTGTACCACTACAAACCCAGCTGTATCATAAATGTTATTAGCCCATTGTTCAAATGCAAAACATTACTTCAACAAGAAGTAGAGAATGCTTTAGAAAAGGTTTATAAGTTGATTTTTTCCTTCAGCAATATGCATTTTACCTTCCCTTCAGTCTTTTACCCAAAGTTTTCAAAATCAAGATTAATAAAGCAACAGCTTTCAGAAGATCCCTGTTTCCCCTAGTGAGAATCGTATCGTTTAGTTGATCATTAAGAAAAGCAAAATTGTTGTGCATGGCCAGAAGAGGGGAATATACCACTGGATGGGAGTTCTTTCATCACAGGGTCCAAAAAGGTAGAAGTCCCACACCTTAAGCTGAGCATTTGAGTTTCTTTCTTCCCCTTATGGCGGAGTCAACAAAATGCAATGTGGAACAAGAAGGTGGCAAAACAATCACAGCTTCACACTGCAAATGTATGAGGAAGAATGGTGGCTTTGAGAATGTGTTGAAGGAGGAACCAGGAAGCCAAGGCTTGATGGTTCTGCCTTTGCTCCCCATCAGCTGGAGATGTGGGAAATTGTCCTCTGTGTTTGTACCTAAAATTTACCCTATGATTACCTCCTAATATTAGCAGTTTGGATTTGTTGACTATACATGACTTCAACTGTATTTCAAATAAAAACAAAAATAACAAAATTGATCCCCAAAGTTTAGTATCCTCTGCTGTTCTTTACACCTACTTTTGTGTAATCTTGGAGACAATCAGGTTTAAAATTGCCTGCCCTGCAGTCATTGGAACAGACGCTAAAAAAACCTTATGCCCATATGTCTGAACAACCTCTTGAGCTTTAACGATGTTGAAATGTGGCAGAAAGGTGACACCTAAGCTTTATAACAGTTCCAATATAAAACAAACCTAAGATCTTTCCACATGAAAGATACAAGAGCAATGGTGCTGTCTCCATGAAATTATTCCGCTCATTTGGAGCAGTGGGGTGAGAAAAAACATGAGCCATGAAAATGCAGTTTAATGTGACCAATCTTGTTATTTTAGAGTACTGGGTGAACAGCTTTTTAACTGCAACAAGGTCCAGATCTTCCCAGGTACAATTAGGGAATGAAGGAATGCATCAGTGCTACAGTTTAAAAACTGTTGTATTAAAGACCTGCTTTTATCCCATGGAAGACTTACCTAGAACACCGCAGAAAGATTCACAAGGGTCAGGTTGCCAAGAAAAGTCACAATTATTAGTGATTAAAAGCAAAGTTCCAGAAAGAACTAACTATATCAGAAAGGTCACAATCTCAGGAATTTTTTTTTAATAAGCAAATGTATTATTAAAATATCCTTAAGGGTTTACTCTGCTACCTGCTCACTGTCTGAAAGCTTCAAGATTCCTGGTGAGATTTGTTTCTTTCATATGCAACATTGGCAGCTACCCAGTGCATCCAGCAGAGATGCAGGAGACATAAGCTTTCTCAAAAAGCTGGTGATACACTGGACTAGTTCTGTTTAAAATCTCTCTTTAAAATGTTAAAGGATTTAGATATAGAGGGGTGAAAAAGTCTGTTTAGGGAGGCTTAGAAGAATTCCAGCCAAAAAGAATTTGGCCATTACTGAACAAAGAACACCAATACTTCTAGCTTAACATGAAAACAAGGGCTTAATTCTATTTTACATTTTAACAAGAAAAGGATAAAACCCCAAAAAAAACAAATCATGGAAGATAGGTAACTTTAACCTATCTTCATATTTATAAAGCCACTAGCAAAACAGTATCTGAACGCCTCACAGTCATTAATGGGTTTTTCCTCACAATGCTTCTTCGATGCAAAGAAGTTCTATTATCCTTATTCTTCTCGTGAAGAACAGTGTCATGGAGAGATTAAGTCATTTATCCAAAGTAACACAAGATGCCTATGGGAATGACTATGTAATTTATCATGGATCTCAAGAGCCGCAGTCCAGTGCCTGAACCAGTAGACCATTCTCTTCTTAACAGAGAAGAGCTGTTGTACAGTACCTTTAATGACCTTTCAAAATGGCTATTTTTGCATGGTTTTTGCTCTATCACCATTCTGAAGAAAGTTGTTAAAGCAACATATTTTGAGAGAGCTTAATTAAGCACCCTGTATTTTGTCTCAACACCAGCTGTGAAACTTGGGAACACATATACTTTCAGACCAAATATTATATATCTCTTGGAAGTCAGCAGCTAAAGCTCAGCAGCTTGGCAGCTGGAAAAGATCCTTCATGCTCTGCAAATGACCATACTTTATTCAAGTCCTTTAAAGGTTTTTTTCAAGGCTTTTTATATTCCTGTGACTGAAAAGAGCTACTATACTCGCAATATATGTCTGAATATATGGCAGAAGCCATTTGGTAACTACCAAAATATGTTCTTTCCTGGCACAATGAAGAGCTCTGTTTATCATTTGGTAAAGCTGCTTAAAAAGAAAAGGCAGTCAATTGTTTTCTCTTTACATTCAACGAATGGTTTCAGTTTGAATGTAATTCAAGCACTCATGAGACTGGCAGTCTAAAACACTGGGTCAGTATCTGCCTCTGAAGATACAAATTAATTAAAATATGCTATTTAAAAAAAAAAAAAAAAAACTAACTAAAGTTTTGTCCTTATCCAAAGAATAAGTACAATTCACATCAGCAACCTAAAACTCTCCAGCTACTATGCTCACCTGAAGGGATCATGACCAGGAGTGAAAAGTTTATTGGGTCATGCTCCTTTAATCTTACCGTCTCTTTTGAGTGACTGCCAAAAGCCTTGCTTATGATGAAGTTTATGAAGAAGAAAATGAACTGAGATCATAATTTAAATTCCACACAGTTCACAAACAACTTTCATATGGTAAGAATTTTTGGTCACTGGTTTACTGAATTTGAATTGGTGACGTAAAGGTGAAAGATTCTGCATTCCAGTATCAATCTCCATGCTGTTTATTGTCCCAATTTTCTGAAGTTCAAAGTGGTAGAAGCAAGAGTTACGTGGTTAAACACAGTTCTCCACTTTACATCCGCTTTAATATTTTCAGATTTTTTCCCTTAAGATAATTCTAAGCATAAACCACAATTATTCAAAATTTTCTTGTGTATGGAGAACTCTTGATTAAAAAAAAAAATGTACCTCAGTTAAATAAGAAAATAATCTTCTGCCACATAATAAAATTATGATATTCAAGAAATCCTGCGAAGAATAAAACTGTGTTACAAGGTCAATTGTGCCTTTGTAAAACTGTCTGCTTCTTTCAAGGGCTTTTAATTATAAGCATCATACAGCTTGCTTTGTCTAACTTAAAAACTATAACAACAAAGAAAAATCCTATGATTTTAAGATTTCATAAATTCCTTCACAAATCCTCATATTTTATTAATTCCTTTATTTCTTTTTTTCCTAATCCAACAATTCTGTCCTGTACTTAAAACATGAAACTTAACTAACACACTACTTTATCAGCTTCAGTGATACAGTGAGTATATTTATTTCCAGGAAATGGACTTATGAAAATTCTCAAGGAATTCTCAGCTGTATCTGAACTTTATTTCTGTCAAAACCTTTGAAAAAAAAGCCTTCTTTTTTTTTAGGGAATGGGAAAGAAACTGAGAGGAAACAGAAGGAAAAAACACTCTCAGAAAAATTAGAAAGGAATTTCCAAAATACTCAGTGTGTCTAAACTGTAGGCAACCAAATGAAAGATTTGCACCATGCAATTATTTATTTTTAATCATCAAGGCAATTTTTTTTTCCAAATAGCTTAGCTCTTCACCATTTTTCCAAATACCTTAGCTCTTCACCATTTTTTAATGAGACAGCTATAAGGAAAAAGAATAACCTCACCTACAAATTTATTGCCATGCTATTTAATCTTCTGTTTTAACAGTACATTTTTTCAACGTCTATCTTTTATCCACAGAGCAATGAAAAACAAATCTGAACACAATTTGAGATCCCTAATCTGATATTGGGAGGGGGACTTCTAATTTATCCTGTGAGTGCACCAGCTCTACAAAGTAACTCTGGCATACACAGCTCATACTGTGAGAGTTATACATTATTCAAGAGCAAAAAAATGATTATTTTTGGTACCTAGTTTCACAACCTGGTAACTATTTCTTCAGAGACTGATAGACTTTTATGATCTGTGCTTTTAATTATTTTTTTTATCAGCCACCATTTTCTACCATTGCCCTTTCCCGCTTTATATTATGAAAATCTCAACTATGTCAACAAAAGCAACTAGACCACAACATCTGTATGAACCCATTAAGCTAAGGGAAAAAAAAAAAAAGACAGAAAAAAAGAAAGGGCCCAAAATTTGTTTCATGGCCTATTTGGTTTAACAACAGACCCAATGCCCATTCAAGCACATATAATTCAGAAGGCCTGCCTGCTAGCAATAAAGACTGAAATTGGATACTTTGTGAGATTAATTACCTAGATAGGGCATGATAATGCTAGTCAAATGGGAAGGTAATTAAAGTGCACCTTCCATGAAAATTATTCATTGCTGATGGATCAGGTGACAGATAAATCAAAAGGCACTTAAAAAAGCTACAGGTTAACTTATGGAAGGCCATTCCTCCCTGGAAGTCCCTGTAACCATGGCTGCTTGCTCCTGTTGTAAGACAAAAGGAGGGTAAGGCAGCCTCCGAGAAAGAGGAGCCCAGGGAAAAGTTGCCAGCATTGTGCTTGCACACAAAGGGGCAGCTAGAGTGGAACCAGTCGGCTGGCAGCCTTCAGATTCCAGGATCTGTCTGCTTGTACGCCACAAAGGGCTATTGCACCATGAAAGGCAGCAAGTGATGAATTAATAAGTTGACTGGTCCCCCGGGTGCAATCCTTACAGGCGGAGGACATGCCGCGGTAATCAAACGGGGCTATAAATTGTGTACATTGAATGGCACAGAACGCATCTCACTTCATCACCGTTAAGTCAAGACTTCCTGAATTTGTCATTAACTCTTTGGCTTCAATATATTTATTTAAACGGTAAAAGTAAGAGAAAGAGCTTACAAAAACAGAAGGGCAACTGATACTACCCAGCGGGATATACAGTCTAATGGAGATCACTGACTTTTACTTTCTACAGCTACATGGGTCAAAATCCACTCCTTTTACACAAAAGCTCCCCCTGAGATATACCGATTAAGTTCAAAACATTACACTACATGCATTTCTGAACGCAGAAAAAAACCCCAAAACCACAGGATCAAGTAATTTTTTACAGCTAGCTTATGTAAATTCCTAAGCACTTATTCCCTATTTGAAGAAAATGGAACATTTACCTGGGTAAGCATTTCCCAGATCACAGATTTTTACAGAAAATTTCAAAACAACCTTACATTAGATGTAACATCTGTTTAATAAAATGTATGAAAAAGGATCAATGTATGAAAAAGTTCAATAATTACCACTTTCTTTATGTTAGTTTTTTCTTTTTTTTTAATGTGTGCTAGCTCTCTAGGTTGTGATACTGAATAATACTGACTGTTCAGAGGTAGTTCAATGGAAAGCAATTTTGCGCCACCCTTTTTGTAATTAGTAATTTTAGATGGCTTCGATACCTATGAGGGTTAAAGAGAAACTTACCACTGACTTTGAATCAGAACAAAAGGAGGTAAGAGAATATTTTTTTTAAATTCTTTACTTAATATCTTCTATCAAAAATATACTTGAGGTCTTCACACATTTTGAAACAACAATTCTGTGTGTTTTATCAATAGCTTCAAAACTATTTTATGCATCCTCTGAATTACCTTCCCTAGGCTTCATAGTAAATAGAGGAAAGGAAAAATTAAGTGAGTATTGAAACGTTAACTCAAAAAATAGGAACTACAAACTGAAGTTCTTTCTGTGGGTCCAAAGGAAAGCATAACTCTTTTTCAAAATAGTATTTATGACACAAGCTATGACTGTTCCTAGGAGTGTTCTACATTCACTGAAATTTATATGACCATATGACCAATAGAGGCATGGTACCAGTTTACTAACTTCACTGCAGCTGGCAGCTGTGGTATTTCTCCCAGAAAAGGAGCTGTGCTGATTTTATGAATAGGTTTATCACTTTGAGATTAGCTCATTACAATATTTTGCAAGAAGTCAAATTTTATAGACCTCCTGATCTATAAATATACCTCAGGAGACTTGGTAAACTTAATCTAGTAAAGTAAATGGTGCTAGAGCTGAGACTGGAGTATGAACACATGCTTGTCCACACTGTTACTTTGTTAGCACGCTTAGCTAGTTGGGCATAATTCTGGGAATCTCGACATGGGAACACTCTTTTGAGAGATAAAGAAGTTAATTTTGCAAGCATGAGCCTTGACATGCCAGGAGCAGAGGACGAACCCTGATCCCTTTTCAGCAGGCATAGCGTTGGCAAACAGGGAACACCCATTAGTTTCTTTAAGAGACCCACTGCCTGTCTGCAGGTATCTCAGTGGAGTTTGAGCTATTGATTTAGATCTATAGATTGTTAAATGGGATGGGACATATCTGCCTGAGAGATCACCACCAACATCCCAGTATAGGTATGAAAGGTAGTCTCTTTGGCGTACAGAATTTACCCTCCAAAGCATTGTGAATGTGACAATATTCTGAGAGCCTGGGGAACCTGCTAGGGAAAACACAGAGAAACAGCTCCCAAGAGTTTGGTGAGGGAGTTCACTTTCTCTACTTATTGCTCATTGAAGGTTATCTGACTGTAATTGTTCTGTGCCACTGCATGGCTGATCAAATTCATTTTTTACGCAGAAGGGTGTAACACTGATGAGTGGCCATCACGGCATTATCATAGGCACAATAAGGCACCTGCTGCCCTCCTAATGGGGACTCTTAACTAGCATTACAATAAAAATAAAGCACAGAATAAGTGTGCTATACTTTAAAAACATTTTTAACGCTAAAGCTATAAACTGCAATCAGGTGAAATATCCCAATTTTTAGGACACACCTGCATATGAATATCCTCACTAAGCACCTTGGTTAATTCAGTCCTTGGTAAACAGCTTCAAAGAGTCTTAAGAACATGAATTACTAATAAGACAAGCAAATTATTTTTTAGAGTTTTAAAATCCCACAGCCAATAAACTATTTTAAAATTTGCTTGCTTGCTTAGTATTTTCTTGAAAATAAATAAAATCATGTAAATATTTAATGTTAACATTGTGGCAGAAATTAGCATTCGCATATGTGGGGGGTGGAAGGAAGAGGGCATTCGAGTCATCAACTTTTGGCAGTTAATTTAGGTGGCTAAATAGGGAAGGTAATCTAATGCTTCCTCTGTAATTAAGGACGAGTCAATGCACAATTCCTAAACTTGGCTCCTGTTCCAAATCACTCCCTAAAGAAACCTATCAATCTCCACTGACTACAACAATGTAAATATCCACCAAAGATTTAAACGCTAATGTTTAATGCCAACATCAAAGAGCATAACGTTTAGCCCTAAAATATTTCATGTGATTAACTCTACACAATATAAAGTGCAATGACACTTTTCCCTCTTCATTATCAGTTAAGCTGCAATACAAAAAATTAGAACTAAGGGTGAAATTTTGATCTCAGCTACACAAGGGAATATTTGGAATAATTCCACAGGAGGTCCACAGAGACACATCATTACAGTATTGGCTCTGAAATATTAGCATCCAATTCCTCATTTCACAGCCATGATTAGAGGCTGTATGAACTTAAATAGACTCTTTAGCGAAATAAATGGCATTTCTCCACATAAGCATCAGGGTTTACTAGCTTTGAATCTGGTCTGCTGACTCAGCCACTACTGCCTGATAGGAGCTTGGGTGCTATAGAAAAATATGAGCTCTCCATGATGCATTAGGAAATGAGATTCTCAAAAAAAAAAAAAAAANTTAGGTGACAGACAGACAGAAAAGGTCAAAAGAAGAGATGGCAAATAGACCCATCTGCAGACATGAGATGGCAGATACAGAAACTGAAGGGTCTGCTGCTGCAAATACATACATGTGAGAGATAACACCAGATTCAATGGATAACTTTGTACAAGCTATTGAAACATAGCTAAGAGTTTAGGAGGAGTCATACAAAGCCAAGCTAAGAATCACAGTGACAGGACCTCATCCCTAATCTTAAACCTACTTAACAGGAGGTGAGTTCTGTCTTAAAAATTCTATAAAATACACTAACAGGATAGAATAAAGAGAGATTAAAAGGAGATTGAGTTACATGTACCTGTATGTGTGCATGTACACCTGTGTGCATCTGTCTCTCCCTCTTCTTTTCTTATATAGCAGAAACAAGATGGAAGTAAGATACGAAACATCCCACTTTGCACTTCTAAGATTTCTTGCATTAACATCGGAAAATTTCGAGCAGTTCTGTGAATATTTTTTCTTAAGATTTTCAGTGTTTCTGCACATGTGGATTCTCTTGTGTCTGACAGATGATTTAGCTCATTCAGTAAGGAATGAGATCTTTGTTGGCCTGTTGACTTCAGGTAAGATCTTAATACTTCTACCTCTCTGTCAAACATAGTTAAAAATGGTCAAAAAACATTGACAGAGGATAAAGGAGCTGAAGGAAAATTTTCCAAAGAGATGTGCATTTAGCATGCTCACAGAGTCTTGGATGTTTAGAAAACTGAGCTAGAAATGACCTTTTCTTAATTACCATTAATATTAAAATGGCCAGAGTCATACGACTTACGACACTTGCTGTGAAAATTTAAATGTACAAATGAAGAGCAGCAAGTCAGGGAGTTTAAAACTACAGCTATCTCTAAAGTCTGATTTATTTTGCAGGCTGCCAATACAAACAACCTACCTTATGGAAACACAAAAAGCAGCTTGTTATAAGCTCAAATTTAGGACAGTTATATTGGCCCCACAGTAAGATTTCTGTGTCATTACCATGAGCATGATTTAGTTGTATTATGTTCACATGTAGACATCATTATGTAACACTTAGCTCAGACAAATGGCTGTGTTCTTGATCTTTCTTATTCTACTGTAGTTAATGACCAAATATTGTTAAAAATTGGGACACTAATTATCTGATGTCGACATGTTATGGATAATTAAGAATTGCTCACTCTGAAGCCATGCTAATTGTTTTTCACATGTCTCCTTCTCTCGTCCTTGTGTCCTCAACAAGGCAAGTAGCTACAGGTTTATACGTACATCTCTGTCACGTACTTTGTCACAGAACATACATCATCCTTTCTGGCTCATCCCCGATTAATTTTGCTGCCTTGCAGCAATTATCTCTCCCTTTGTGACTGACCTCCTGGTAAATGGAGTGCATGATCGCTGGGCAATTTTTTCCTGCGTATTTTACCACTTAATTGATCCTTGTTGGCTGACCACAATAGAATACACTAAATTTAAGTCATAAAATGGTTGAAGTTGAGAGAAAGTGGTAACCATGTTTTGGCAATTGTAGTTGACAGCTGTAAAAATCAGATCTTGATAATGTTCTCTCATTTACCCTATTACTTGGATCAGTTGGTTAAAGCCGTTAATGATCCTCTTGGATCAATGTCGTTTGCTTGCAGCTATAATTTACTGCATTGGTGGATTAGTACAGATGTTTTCATAGATAGCTCTGCATCATTCCACCAGATTGCTGTCTGCAACAAATTTGCTTCCATTCATCACTAACGAAGCAAAGAAAAAGATAATCAGCATCTCCTATCTTAACATTAACTATTGAACTTGGGATAACACTTTTATTGTTGTCAATTTGCAGCCTTCAACCATTGCTTCCTCAGTAAATTGCCCTGAGAGTTTTCTCTAGAAATAGAACCAATTAGATATTTTGACTGTTACAGGGAAAGACTACAGAAATGCTTAACTGTACAAAACAACACATACACTAAAGAGTAGTAGATAAAACTGTTCAGTTACGAATATGCCCTATGGAGTCAGGGCTGGTTCTATCACATACAAAGCAGAAGAAACTACATAGGGCAGTGATGTGTCAAAGTTGGCAAAAATTGTCCAGACTATTAATTACTGAGACTATTCCAGCACCTGAAAAATCTGCTGACACCCATGGGTTGTCACAGTGGGTAAGTCAGCAATGGTATATTAGGGAAGATGTCTCCTTTTCTTATTACCGCACTAGCATCAGAAAGATCATACCCAGCTCTTCCCAGAAATTGTCTATCTTCACCCTTTCCTGCCAGAGGTGAACCATTTATTCTTGGGCCATTAATACTCCCTAAACTGCCAGAAGGCCATAAGCCAGAAGAGGAAGGCTTGTATTTTTCCACTGAGGGCCTGTTTAGCCAAATCTCTGTTTTTTCTTCTAAAAAAGGAGGCTTAATGGCACATGCAACAAATATAAAATAAGTAACTGGATAAAATGCGTTCTAAAAAAAAGAGAAGCAGCACAATCTCTGACTCTATTTCTAAAGAAAAAAAAATATATAAAAAGCAAACTGGAAATACGCTGTTTTAAATAGCTGGACAATTCTACATGGCATCATTTAAGCTTAATGAAGAAACTTCTTTAGCTCTCCCTCCACAAGCTACCTTCTCTCTTCTAAAGATTTCCACAGGAGTCATTACAGTAGCTTGGCTCAGTGCCATGCTGTCATCAAATTCTTCACTATATAGAGATGTTACAGTCTAAGAATTTTTTAATTCACTACATTCAACCTTAATTAGGATTTCACATTTGGTAGCACTTATACACTTGCAATAGTGCCTTTCAACAGTGATGTTCATTTCTCATTGAAAAAGCATCTGAGCACTTAAAAGGTTTTGTTTGTTCAAATGACAGTGGCACTTGAATTCTTCAAAAGGTCTGAAACAAACAAACGACACTGAGTTCAGAGTTCCTGCTGATGATATCCAGCGCTTATTTATATCCTGCATCCAGTTACCGTGCTACAGTTCACAGGAAGCAGTAAAAAGAAGATCTGGAGATGTAGTTCTGCTGTGAAAATCAAAGGCCGGTGGAATTGTATTTCCTTTGCACATAAGTTAATTAGCTGCTCTAGAATGTGTATCACCAAGTATAAATATATCAAGTCATTTCTTGTCTTTGTAATGCAGCTATCTTAAAAGTCTTTGACATTGGTTGGGTTGTCACAGACCTATGTATTAAAGTTCCCGAAGAGTATAACAAAGAGTTTCTACTCTGTTGAAAAGAACTTGTGGCCATGAGAAAAGAAATCTAATTATGGATGAACTGACAAAGGAATCCAGGCATATTTATGAAGGTCTAAAAATTCACCCAGCAGGTGTCATAAGTGGAGCTCTTTAATTTTACAGCTCTTTCTGAGATTGGTCATAGACAGTGTGATGTTAACACATATACTTGCTTTTTAAGATCAGGATTAATTTTTCGTCTCTGTATTTATGAACACAATCGGTTTAACTCACAAATATTGAGATAGCTGGTCCATGTTTTTAAAAGAAAAAGGGGCTCCTAGTCCTTTATGTGACATTAGTAAAGTAATCCTTCCTTTCCATGGCTAAATTGTACTTTATGTTGCTCATTTTCTTCCTCAAGTACATAGTTTTTTATTGTGCAGCTGGTGAAATTATTCTTGAGCAGTGTACATTAGACCATGGTGACATAACCTGCTTTTTCAATAGCTCAGTGCACAGGAAAGTCAATAGCCCTGCGGCTGTCATGCCTCTCCAAGCAGGTTGCCACCAAACATTTAACATACATAGCCTAATCAGACCATTTCTAATTCGGAGCTCTGGTTCTGTGAAGCTGAAGCTTTACTTTATCTTTGTGTAGTTACACTAGAGTGTAGCTTCCCATTATTTTCACTTCTAACTATTGTAAAACTCACAGAGTCTTAACTAGAAAAAAAATGAGTTTCTTAGCAAAAATTATTACATCTCTTCAAAAAAGCTTTTATGATAGAGCTGGAGAGGCAAGAGTTCTGATATCCATTTGAGAAAAAAACCCCAACATATTTTTAGTATACTTTACAAAAAATTCAAATTACATTCAGTCACAAACTGATGTGCAAAAACCTGACATAGTCAGACTCAAAATGTGATATGAAGTCTAAATTTCCTTTCAGGATGACAGAGCGCCCATTGCTTTTGTTCCCAGGTGTTCTGATAGAGCATAAGGTTCAAATCCTGCTCCTATTGAAGTCAATGACAAAGCTTCCATTGACTTCAGCGGTGCAGGATCAGACCCTAAGCAACACAGTTAGCATCTGCTTGCTTTTTACCTCTCTTATCTTTCAGTGAAAAACATGGGAACAAATTAGAACTAAATAGTAGAAAAAAAAAAAAGAATTAATATCAACTAGCTATTCTGTGGTACGTTTTCTTATAAAACAGACTGCTTGTCATTCCAAATTTTTTGCAAATATACACGTTCTGTATTTGTATATAAAATATCATCAAAACTCTCATATATATGTGCCATACCATATTATATCCTATACAGATGTTTCCTTCTTTGTGAAAATCTTGAAGAAAAATCTAACATTTAATAATCTAATAATAAAGCCCCAACCTTGCAATTCTGTAGTATCTCTATAACCTTGTGGATGTCACAATATTAAATATGACCTGATACAATCAGTGAATGAACAAACTGCTTTCCTTGATCTGATGGTATTTGCTATAGAGAGACTGAAATTCTTATCAAGTTTTTATCCATCAGTTTAATTCAAGCATAAACTCAGTTATCGCCTCCTGTAAAAAAATCTGTGATATTAGTTCAGGGGTAATGTGATTGCAAATCAATAGGCAGTCTTAACTCCACAGAAATAACCCAATCCATTCTTTTAAGGCACTGAAAAGACATCTAAAAAAGTAGAAGAATAATAACTCTTGTATGCAAGTATTTCTATCCTTTTTTTTCCCTTTTTAGTTGATGACCATGAAGTGCAGAATACTTACATAGCTATGCTGTCTGCCTACTTACTGGTCTAGGAAAAAATTTTAAAATAATAAAATATATCTTAAATACTATCGAGATTAAGCACAGCCATCCATATAGCTCCCATTGAATAAACTAAGCAAATAGGTAACCCAAAATGCAGTCATCATCACATATATGTTTCTAAAAATCTCAGTTTAATTAAAGCATTTAGTGAATAATAGTTTCAAAAAGTGACTTTTTATAAAATAATTCTCCCAGTTCAACAGGTGGAACACATTTGGTAAAAAGAAAACATTATTTTTATAATCTGAATTCTTTTTACATGAAGCATTACTTTAAAAAAATATATATAGATGATGTAGCCATATCAATGTGCGAAAACGGATCTACAGTTGGACGTTAGAAGATGAAGCATAGCTCGAAAAGTAAAGTCATTGGCAGGAAACAGCCAAGGAAATCTATAGCTACAGGAAATCCACTGAAATGGGAAAACACTGAAGACATGTTAAGTTGAACACTGAAGCTGTTTGTAATAAGCTGTCATGTATCACCAGAAGTGAACATTAGATGGAAGATGCAGATGAAGGTAGATTAAAACAACTTGGTGGCAGTGTGGGAAGAAACCAAAATGGCCTGGGGAAAGGAGGGAAGTGAGAATAGGACTAGAACACTGAGGTCATAGTGACCGGGAAAGCCGCAGGCATCAATCTTCTTGATTGCTGCCTCTGCTGGGGAACAGTTCACTGCTGGAGAAAAGTCAGGCTTAAGTGAGACTGACAGGGAACAGGAAACAAATAGACGGTCAACAGTGCAGAGGCTACGAAAGAAGAGACTTCAAAAAATAAGTAGGGATAATTGAGAGCTAGGGAAAAAGCATAAAGAAACAAAGAAAAGAAAAATTATAAGCAGCGAGAACGAAAGGAGAATGTAACGTGAGAGAATGCATAGTGTCTCCCTCATTTAGAAAGACTTCAGAATTACCTAAGAAAGGCAGAACTCACCCCACAGATTTGCATTTATGCATTCAGCCATTTCTTCGTGTCATGTAAATCAACGGTGCTGCTGCTAATAGTCATGATTTTATAGCATGTAATGTTTTTTCAGTTCAAGTTGCTGGGATAATGCCAATTTGAAAAATTCAGCTTACTTTTTTTTTTTAACTGTGAAATTTGGGATATGTTTTTTTGTAACAAAAGGTCTTAAAATTGAACTCTAAGATGTAAAAATGGAATAGCAGCAAATCAACATATACAGAGGAAATTGTTACTAAAAAAGAATGTTTTTCAAGAGTAAGCCTTGATTATGGAACTGAATTGGGTTTTTTAACCACTTGAAGTCTTCAGCATTAAGTGCATCTGAAGGCACAGCATGACCTAAGAGGGCTGTGGGGCACCTTTCTCTTGCTGTGAAGAAGCAGCAAGCATTAGCAAGTGCTCCCTGCACAAGAGCAAAGAGTACATTTAGGGACAGTTATTGGCATTACATTTTAACTTCTGTTTATCTTGGTTGGTTACGGTAATAAAGCATGATGAGTGTCCCCTTGGATTTGATTTTTTTCTTTTCAATGACTATAAAGACAATTTAAACTGGCTCAGGACACACACTTAAATTTGCTCAAACCCTGATAAATGTTGGCATTCATTCAAAATATCTTAAGCTTTATCAAGGTCAGGGTAGGTTAGGTGTATTATCACCCTTTACCAGAGATAAGTCCATTGTTCATTCAGATAAATTCCAGAGGAAAGGATGCAGAAAGATAGTTTTAAAAAAACACTATCTTTGCAAAAATGTCAACAGAAAAAATACAAAATTATTATTGAAGCATATTTTGTAAAATAAAAAGGCATGAATGTCAAAATACAACAAATATTCATCTGCAGTGAAACCTACTCAATTTCCATTCACCTTCTGGGTGTTGTATGGAAAAAATGTAAAATTTGGGAAGGAATTTGATGGATCAAAAGGAACTACCAGTACAACCGAAAGGTGAATATCTTATTAGGGAAATGGTCAATTTTATCTTTGGCAAAAAACCCATTCAGTAAGCTTGAAAAGGTAGTGCTTGTCAGCTGTTCGCCAGGTGCAGCTCTTTAGTACATTCGTTTATCATAACTAGAGCTTATTCACATTTAAATCTGAACTCTGCAAGGATGCAGGGGTTCTCATAGATCAGCTTGCAGCATTGGGATGACATCCGGCATTCTTTATATGATGCCGGATAGGCAAGATATGAAACAAGATGGTTTACTCCTGGGGGACTTAGTGCACTTAATCTTGATCAAAGAAAGAAAACAAAGCAAAACCAAAAGCCTCATGGTTCTTGGCTGAAGTAAAAAAATACGTCATATAACAACTGATAGCCTAGTCACAAAGTCTTTTTAAAACAAGGAATGAAAAGCAATGTGTCATATGTGTATATATATAAGTGATTTGAAAGGATACCTACCTACTTGCAGTCATTTTATTGTGTTATTTCCACAAATATAAATAGGTTTTTATCCACCACCTGGTTCTTTTATGTGGCATGCTCTCTTTGTCTCATCAGAAGCTTGTTACATGTGGGTGAAGAAACACTGAATATATTCTATAACCCCATTCTTTTATCAATAATTTCCTGTTATCATTACACAATGATTTGAATTTTGTGACTATAGCCACAAAGGAGCAATTCAATTAAACCAAAACTACAAAGGGAAAATCTCATTGCAATCCTCTGTGCAACTGGTGAACCCAGTAATTATATATAGCCACCTATTGTGTCAGCATAATAACATGTGAAGAAGGTATAGTTAGACACATTTACACACATAAAAGGCAATATGGGCATAGAAAAAGTCAGTTTTGCCAGAAGTATAGAACAGTCACACAGGAACAAATGAGACCTGCATGAATCCTAGTTTACTTGGCCATAAATAAATCCAACATTTTCTTTCTCTCCATGGTAAAATAAAAGAGAAGCACAGAAGCATAACAGCCTCCTTTGAGCAACCAGTCTCATTCTGTTCAATTATAGTCATCAATCTGTTCCACCTAAAATATTTTCCTCCTTGAGAAACCAAAGAAATCAGTATTAGGATCCAAAACATGCTGTTGCAAAAATAATGTAAAAGAGGTCTTTCCTTTTGCTAAATGCATTTGTTCTGAACATCTGTATTTTCTTTAACACAAATTTTGTAATTCTGTGAAAAAAAAAAAGAAGCTACATTTATGTGGCACTTCTGAACAGAAAATCTTGATGAGCTTGGTAAGGAAAAGTGAAGGTTACCTTCATTTTACAGAGATAACTGCAACAAAAAGAGCTTAAAGCCATGGGGTTTTTTTCCAAAATCCGTCCCCTATGTCTATTCCTTTTAGATGCCAAATTGGAAGCCTTTAAATCTTTATATTCAGAAGTGCTAAACAGGCAAAGCTTCAGTTGTACCCTTTCTGTAGACAGTGTCAAATCCTGGGAAATGCTGGCCTGTGCATAATCCCACAGTAAACTGGAGACTAGGGAAGAAAGAATCAGATCTCCTGCTTCCTGATGCACGGTCTTACAAAGCTTGTCTAGGTTGAAGATTTTTTATTGCTTTAAATCTTTAGTAAAGTCTAGATGTTGTCTCTAATATATATGCATGCTATAGTTTCACTAAAATCTCTGGGCTTGATGTGAGGATCATTTCATAAAATCACATAGCTTGTGTTACTTCTAGGATAGCACAGGATACCCGTATTATATCTTCTGGCCTAATAAAACCCCTGTAAATCTGTGACAACGCAAGATAATGAACTATAATGAGTTATCTTGGGAAAAACACAGAAAACTTCTGATTAAGGCTTTTTCATCTTCCTGAGATGTGATACTAGCCACTAAATTGCACTGTTTCTTCCTTTACCCTGTGTGCCACTGAACCATCAAAGCACATAAAGTAAAGCCAATTTGATTCAGCTGAATAAGAAAAAGTCCAAATCCTCTTCTTCATGTGATAGCTCTGTACAGTCATCTACAGAGAGCAGAACACTGTCCATCTGTGCATGTTTGAAGAATTATAGAGAATTATTTTGAAGATGAAAAATCAAGGTGCCAAAATAATATCATCTGTGGTGCAAAAATAGTTTCAGGGTAAGTTTTCTGTGCTGAAAATCTCATCATAAACTTCAAGAACTGAATGAACACAGAGACCAATCCTTTCAGCCAGAGAGATGTTTCCAAAATAATATGAAATGTGCATTTGGAATCCATGAAAGCACTATAGGGAGATTAAACATCCCATAAATACTCCAGACTAACTTTAACAACCGTATAAACTGTCCGATATTTGAGGGGAGGGAAGGAAGGTTTTGAACTAAATTTCTTGTCCCTTATTTCTTTTTTGAGATTACTATCTTTAAAGTACAAAATAACTGCAGTTTTCCCTGTTTGTTCGTTTATCCTATTTGGTGATTTTGTTCTTAGTTCAAAACACTACTTTAGGGGATCATTTTTACTGCACTGAAAAAAGTAATAGCATGATCACAGTCACTGAAATTTCCTACAAGATATGAGTATGAAGTATCCTTTAAAATATTAGTCAGCTGTTCTTACAGGAAGCATTGCTTCAATTATTCACTTTATATTCCCTTTTACAGCATTTCTTCGAAAGCCAGATCTTGCAAATAATATTTGAACAAAAGACCTTTTGTTCAAATTACAAAAGGTTAGCTTTACTATCCTCTCTTTAAGACCATAGCACACTATTTCCCTGTAATTTTATCAACAAGCAACTCACCATTTCAGAAACCTAAATCTGAGAATTCCTTTTTTTTTTTTTTTTTTTTTTTTTTTTGTTGCAGACAGCTAAAGCCCTTTTTTTCCCTGGGGTGATATGCTAGTTTGATTTTATTTCCCCTGACATTTCACCTGTCAGATTATGATAAATAGAAGAAACAAAGAATAATCATCACATTCTCATTGCATCTCATAATCAAATATCTGGAAATATAAGATAAATCAGAAATATTGTCCTGAGGGAAAACATTAACACTGAAAACACCATCAGAAATCCAAGTCATCTTCCAGTGACCTAGGACTCCCATGCATGTTTAAAAAATTCAAAAAGGAAGTCTGCATAGAACTGTCACATCTATTTTTTTATCTTCAAATACTAGGGAATTACCTATAATGAAGTAAGAACAATAACCAAAAAAAAGTTCCAGAGTTAAGAAATTCTATATAATAACAAAGCTGTGTGTCTTCTTTAAGTCTTTTGTGAATGCTTTCTGAAAGCAATCATGAAGCCAAGAAACAGGACAGGTTATCCTGAAATAGTATAAACTCAAATTAAATAGCTGGCAAGGTGAAAAGATTAACGAGCCAGAACACACCGAACATGCTCCTGATT
This sequence comes from Dicrurus megarhynchus, assembly GCA_013399195.1. Lineage (NCBI taxonomy): Eukaryota > Metazoa > Chordata > Aves > Passeriformes > Dicruridae > Dicrurus > Dicrurus megarhynchus. The sequence goes on from VXAD01004809.1 coordinate 1,828,565, forward strand.
TACTGCATCTATAGTTTGCCTGTTCCAAATTTCTCTCAGTCTCACAGTGTTGAGATTCATAAGTGATGAAAACTTACCTGCTTGGCCAGTGGTAATACTGACAGCTGCAAAAAGCCTCTGGGAACGGCTCAAGTCAGAAACCCCATTCACAGCTTCAACTTCAAACGTGTAGTTAGCATGAGCTAGCAGGTCCATGACAGTGACATAGTTATCTACTAATCCAGTTTGCTGGGGCATATATCCAATGTTACTCCCACAGGGAACACACTCGCCCTGCTCCCAGCTGCACCTCTTGCACAAAATGCGGTAGGTCACATCACTTCTTCCCCCGTTGTCAGCAGGAGGACTCCACTCCAAACTCACAGTAGTCTGGTTGATATTGAAAATTAGGTTCTGTGGTGCAGATGGAGGTCCTACATAATACACAAAGAAGTCCAGGGTAATTACACAAAACCACAGTGGGACACACAGGTAGCATTTTAATTACTGAGCTAGAAAACAGTTGAAGCATTTTTCTTCACATAAACATTTCATTATTTTTAGTACAGGCTGCATAAAAGCCTTCTTGAACTCATTTGGTAAGAGCTTTATTTATTTTCCATTAAGACATCAGAGTAACAATTGTCTGTATATTTACTGCAACAGATTTTAGCTGTTTCTCTTCTGTGCAATTAAAAGGAATGGTTAACACACCTTAAAGGTTCTCTTTTACAGGTTTTCCAAATATGGGATTTGTTCATCTCTTCTAAACATACTGCACAAGCTGCATCTAGTCTTTTATTATCAGCTCTGATATGATTTACAGAGATGTTTAGTTATGTTTTGGATTTAGGAGACTCCCACTGTTTGAACCAACAATATGTCTAGGCCAATCTATTTGCAGTTAGAAGGTTAAGTCAGATCCAATTATGGTTCAATCAAAGTGCAGATCCACAGAGGTTACTTTTCATTTTTCACATTACTAATTTTGATATTATATCACATAATGCACAGTGTCTACAACAATTTAGGGAAAACTGGGCCTGTATTCTATCTATTGCAGTGAGTTATGCACTTAGGCAACACACAGTGTTTTCCAATGCTGTATCAAGCAAACATGAAAATTATATTTGTGTTCATTCCGTATTCACTGTCAACCCTTTTTCCCTCTGCCTTTCAATTCCTTTTACCATTGCAAATGTACTTTTCAAACACAGGAAAAGCCAGACAAAACTACTCGCTGCAAGTGGCTGCACCTGGTTGGTTAAGCAACGTCCTTTGCTATTAAATTCATGACTCACTCACTTGTGCATGCGACATATGGTGGATCAGAAGGTGCTCTATAATAGCTATCTTCACAGTCGCATCTGGAAGATCCTTCCTTGTCAGAGAAGCTGTGAGTAGGGCAGCGGGAGCACTGCAGATCTTGTGAGGAGGATTTGTAGAACCCACGGCCACAAGCTAAGGCAGAACAAAACAAATTAAGGTTTAGATTTGCATGGACTTCAGTCCTGACATTTTTTTGTTTCAGTCACATGAAGTACACATTCCTGTAAACATCGAAACTGCCCATTCTGTTATGTTAGCTCAAGCAAGATATGCTCACAATTTCTTTTTCTTCAGATGATGCTGTTAATGATTTTGTGGCATTTTTATGCATTCGAGTATATACTATATGTACCTCAACAGCTGGCAGTACATTATTTTAAAACAGAGGGCCACATAAATACAAGAAGCATCTGTTTTTCACTGAAGAAGAGTACAATAATGGTGTGAAACATCTGGATGCCTGCAATAGGCCTTAACAAAAGGAAAACACTCCTGAGATCTGCTCTAAGGCCACTGAAGTGTTTATGGTATCTGAACTAGTTTGGAGCAAAATTTATTCTTCCCTGATCTCAGAAACCCAAAGAAGCTGTAACTCACCAGCAAACCCTAATCCTGAGGAAAGAATGAGGTGTGAACACTTGTTTAAAAGATGACTCTGGTAGGAACATGCAGAAAGAGGAGGAGAGCACACAGCATAAACTGCTCAATTGGTTTGTCCAGTTTCAGGGAAAGAGACAAGTAGGTTGAAATTAACTTACTAAAACTTTCAAGAAAAAGACAATAGGAAATATGCATATAAGATAATTCCTTACTTTGGTTTGTCCACTGTGAACTCATGAAATTTAAAATTGTTGTGTTCCAACACTGATGTTTAGAAATGCTTCTTGCAGCTACTGCCAAGGTTCCCAAGGCAGAAACACGCATAAAACACACCTACCATTAGACTTACAAGCAGAGGACTGCAACCTAGACAGCCAGCTTAAGAATGTATAAACTATGAGAACTGTAGGGAATGAGAAAGAGGGAAGTGGGGATCAGACAACACTAAAACTGAAAACAGATTAAGACTTCCTTTCAGCACTGAGGTTATGAGCAAACTTACAAACACTGTCAACATGTAAAACAAAACACAAAAGTCCTCCAGAACTTTCTAATAAAGCAGAGGCATTTTCAACCAGGCTATTTTACTCTTTTTCTTTTCCAACCCTAACAGACAGTCTAACCTTCTTAAGCCACCACCTGTGTGCAAATGAAAGGGACAGTGGGTGAAACTTTGTACTGGGTATCAACATATTAAAGCTAGTTAAATAGTCATTCTGAATTCAGAGGGAGAGAATTTACTTTGGTTATATTCATATTTGCTTGGATATTTTCTCAGAACAGAAACGCAAAGTATCAAAAGACACTGATATTTGGAACAGTTATTTCAGTTGTCTGGTACTGCAGTGATGGAAAGAGCACGAAAACAATGAGCTTTATCCAAAGCTCACGGAGTCAATGAGGAGTACCTTTGACTTTAACAGCCTTTGGACTGCACCCTTAGTGTTGCTAAAGCAACACGAGTCTTATTAGTCTGATTAATTTTGTGCAACAGAGAAAAAAATAAAAGACGGCAATACTTAAGATAACAGTAGATTAAAGTTGATGAATTATGTAAATCAACAGTGGGTCACACCAGTAGGAAATTTGGGCTATTACTCTATCAATATACTAAGTTTTTTTAAGAAAAATATCCTTTAAATTGCCATAACATTTAGAGTTTTTTGTGCTGAAAAATCCCAGTGGATTGAAGATAAATTATCTGGCAGAGCCAATTAGCATGCAAAGATTGTAGCCTTTGATTTTGACAAAGGGGCACAAGTTTGCAATAGAAGAAAATCTAGTCCTGCTTGTAAAACGTGCTATAGCTTGGTTCTGCCACTGTAGCTGCTATATATGCTATTTAGAAAAAACAACAAAAAGAATTTTGGAGAAGCACTTTAGATAAACATGACCTGTGATTTCCTAGTTGTGGCAAATTCAAATCAGAATTATGCTTCTACAACTTCATCCAAGGTTGTTTTAGAATTTGCTGACCAAAGAGCACAAAAGCTGAACTGATTTCTATACATGTACCTTAAGAAACACATTTAAGCTTCTGTCTGCTTTTTTTAGTACTTGCAATAGAAATGTAGCTAAAATTACCAAATAATAGTTTCCTGCCTTTCTTAAATAGTCATGTTCCTTTCATACCAAACAAAACACTGGACAAATACACCGGAACTTCCAACATCTAGTCCTTTGCAAAGCAAAGAACAACTTAAAAGGCAAAGATCCCTACTGTGTTTCCAGTCTGTCCTTCTCAGCAGGGAACATTACATGGCAAAGACGCAGAGAGTAAAATAAAGATTTCAGCCAGAAATAAGAAAATGTAAACAGAAAACTCCTTTTCGGGTTTTTTTTTTCCCTGATGACTTGATCAAGACATTTATATGCTTAGTCACTCACTATTTAAAGTAAGTGTGCATTTTTTATTAGAGTTCAAAGGATCTGAGTGTCTGTGACTAGTTTACATGACTGAAAGCCAATTATTCTCCCGCACAGCGTAACACAGGCAGCAGGTTCAGGCATTCATATCATGCTACCATTCCATTAGCTTTTTGTCCACTGAGAGGCTTGTGACGACATTTAATAACCATCCCTTTAACTTATAACAAATCCCAGGGATATAAGGGGCAGAATATTCCAGCACTGAAATTTTTACCAGTATGAAAATAGCACTTTTAAAAAGGATTTTTAAAAATTTTGAAGTTCTTTAGAAAGGAGGGTATGCAGGGCTGTACACTGTAATTAAAAGTACTCATTGGAGGAATACAACTAAATTATTTTCCCATTTTTCTTCATAAAATTAAATTTCTCACAAAAATTGTGTTTTGCAGGCTAGCAGTGGAATACTTCCATTGCTTAAAAATTGGGGACCTATGGTTCCTTACCTGTTTTTAACATATACCATTGTCCTTGCAAAGAAAATTACAACTGAAAACTCTACCAAGATGGTGTTGCACAGACCATTTATGAAGGTGTGAGAACTTGCCAGTCAGCTATACAGATAAAAGATGGGAAAGAATCATTCAAAAATACTGATTTAATTCTTTTTTTCCCTCCCTTCTGTCCTGCCTTGCCAAATTGCCTTGGTGGATTTTTTTATTTTATGAGCAATTTAGATAGATTGTTTTGTTCTACACTATTTTAATTCTACATATTCTGATTCAATTTAGTTCTTCATGTAATATTTTTAAGATTACAGGGACAGGTGGTATAAAATCCCCACTGCTACTACCTCCATAAGGGACATTAAAAAAATGCTAATTGTAAAACACCAAAAACAAACACATTAGCCAACCAGCACTCAGAGCTCTGTACATGCAAATCTAAAGGTGATAAAAACAGCTACTCTTTCACAAAAGTATCTCATGGCAAAGCTTCAGGCAACTCAAATGACGTTTGATCACATCCATTTTATTAGTACAGGAGAGCACTCAGCAGCAGCACTTCTTCCCTATAAAGGGAGCCTACATTTTAAGTCAGGGCACAGAGCTCAAGCAATGACAGAAGATATGCAGGGGCATATAACTGGTGAGATGGCACTCTGATGTAGTAGCTCTAATCCTCATCATTGTTGATCTGAGTAAAATGTGAACTCATTTGATGTTCCTCAAGCAAGTTAAGATCCAGCAGTAGTTTTGCAACTGAAGGGCTTCTGGGGTACTTGAAAAGGCAGCACAGGGGTGGGGAGAAAGGCAAGAAAGCCAGCACAGGATACAATTCCCTTCCATTCACTGTGTTGTGTCATTTATGGCTGCTAATTTAATAGAACAGCTCTTCCCAGATGAAGCTCCCATTTTGTTCAAACAGCTGCTCCAAAGTCTTACATGTTACTGACAGCACAAAGACACAGAAGAGCACCTACCTGCCTGACCTCAACCAGCTTAAAACAACACAATTAGGTTTTAATTCTTTCCCCATATACTGCAAAATCAACAATAAATACAGAAGAAAGTCTTGCTTCAGCCAAGGCACAATTCTTTACTTAGTGTCTTAGCCTCAAAACCATTAGGGACTGTCCATCAGTGACCCTCCCAGGGCTGACCAGCACCTTGGACTTGTTTACTTGTCTGCAACAGCCGTGACTGCTCCTCAGAGCAAATCTTCTCACCTCCTCCATGAAACAGAGATTTTTCTTGTTGGGAAGCTGGCAGAGTTCCAGTTTGCAATACAAAGACAATGTGAACAAAATCTCTCGGATGAGAGAGCTTTCCTGTAGTTGGGGTTTGGGACTGAGCAAGCCCTAGATAAAGCACTACACTATTCTGGCTGTATACAATGAAAGACCCTAGTGAAAATCATACCAGCAGTCTTTCTTGGCTTGGACTAAGTTGCCTTCCTCTGGTACATCCAGTAGCACTCAGCCGTAACAAGGATGTATCGTGACAGTAGGGTCTGGCACACGGCTGGGCACGGCTGCAGCGTCAGTGCACGGTGCCCACTTGGAAACGTGTTTAGCATATGCCACTGCAGTCAGTGCATTCGCAAACATTTTTAGCTACTATGTTTGGTATCCCTTAAGGGGCTACACATTTACTGTAAATAATGGAATTTTGCAAAGCCGAAAGTAAATACTGAGGAATTAACGCACACTAACAAGAACTATGATGCCACATCTGTGGCATAAGCTGCTGAGTACACCCAATGGAGAAAAATAGCAGCTTCTCTGCTGTGAGCTCATCACATGCTTTAGTGGCCTGGTAGAGATCAAATAATGTATATTCTTCTTTTCATATTTATAAAAAAAATCCAAGGACCTCTGCAGAAGGGAGTGAAAGGCATATGTAGATGGCAGCAAACAGCAGTCTAGAGTCGCACTTGTGGGACAGGAAAAAGAAAAGGACATGTTAAGTACTATGCATTTTTATGTAGCCTTTTCACTATAAACACCATGAGATTCATTTTGTGTCTAGGATAGCTAGGGAACTTAAATTGGGAGCAATGATGGAAATATGGTGAGGGCTATGAGTGACATATGTAACAACTGATGTTTATATAAGCAAAGGAGAAAAAATAAACAGTTATAGGGCACTGACACATTAATCAAGAAAATTATTTGCTACTACAATAAACAGTTAAAAAAGAAAAAATTCCATTTGTTGAAGTGCAAGACTTCCAGGTGGCATATCAGCTTAAGATTTAAAGGCCACACAATTGTTTCAGCACGTTAGACACTTGATTGAACATGGCTTTTGATAATAACTTTTGAGTTTTTATGAAAGTAATTAAAGAGGTGAATGCACTAATTACTGTATGATCCCATTATAAAAAGTAGACTGGTATAAGAGGATAAAAATAAATATGACATACTGTGCTAGCAGAGCAAGAGACCTTGTCTGTTTACTCTGGTTTGCTCTCCATTCCCCGAGTTTGCCATCATTCTAGTAAGTCTTAGTGGTGTGACAGCTTTATGCACACTAAGATGAAACTAATGTTTAAAAAACAATACTTTTCAAAAGTCAGTGTCAAAGGACGACAAAGGAGAAATCACTGAGTCTCAACAACATCAGTATTACCTATGAACTTGGGGTACCAGGCTGGTCCCACTGAGAACCATGGCAAATTGACTGCCCATCTTGGCAGGGCTCAGGTCTTCCCCTGGGTTCCCTTCTCTCTTCACTTGAATAAATTGACTATATTATAAGTGATTCTATACATTGTATTTTTTCCTATGAGCAGTGACTAGAATTTGTTTTATATCTGTGTGGGCATAACTCTCCATTCTTGTGATTTGTTTTCCATTATCTTAATCAACTCCCTACCTTTCTACCTTCTCCAAGCCTGAGAAAATTAAAGAGAATTCAGCTAACCCTCTTTTCACAGAAATGATGTATACACAAAGAGTGCATGCAGATGTTTCCTGGATGAAGTTATGCAGCTGCAAAGACTTTATTAATTATAAAATGCAAAATGGATTGTTCTGTAATTGAAACTCTCTGGGGCTCTGATACATTTGAAAATTAACATACATATATGTGTGGCCAGGACATAGATGGATGCTGTTTGATTATTTATTACAGATGGATATTTTAGCTAATGCAGAAAAAAAAGAGCTGGTCTTTCTCCACTGGAGCTTTCAAATATTTGCTTCATATTAATGTCTATGGTTCCATAACTCAGGACTAAAAGCACAGCTTGCAGAAACAGTACTCCCACTGCTAGTGTTGCTGACCTCATCTACAATGGACAGGTCTAGAATCTTTATTTTAATCCTATTGACAGTGCCTCAGTGGGAGTAATTATAACAGTCAGCCACAAATCCAGACCTCCTGTCACTGATATATCAGGGTTTTTCACAACCAAAATGAGCAGCAGACAAGGAGGATAAAAGCAACATGGGGTAGTGATTATAGCAAGATTTGTTAACCTCCTTCTGTATTAACCTCCTAGAAACACATGAAAATTTGGCATGGGAGACATTAGAAATACAAAATGTTTAACATTTCACAGTGTCAAAAAATGAAATTTGGAAAATCATTTGGGGGGCATTGCTCTCTTGTGAGATACTTGGCTGGTAGATCACAACATCGGCCACAGACACTTTTTAGCTGAAGTCTCTGAAAAGTTTAGGTAAACTGAAAGCAGACCATTATAAAACAATTCCCAACTGCAGATTTCAATGTGAAATATTAGACATAAGAAATCTAGTAACAAAAAGAGACTTTATAACCTCTGATCCTCTTTTCCAATAATTTGTGTATGTTCCAGTCACGGCTATGTTTGAAACTGTAAATTACTTTTATAGTGAGAGATGGCATCTGTTATGCCTTCTCTGGCACCTAATATATATTGTTTTATAAGGAGCTTAGACTGTAGTATTTTGTCTAAGTACTATGCAATGCTAAATATCTAACTGAAAAAGAAGTTTATTTTAGCTTGATTTTTAAACTGCAATAGCATCTAAAGATTATTCATGTTTCAACCAAGGAATTATGTTGTATGTTTTAGTCAGAATAAACTCAGGACTCTTAATGGTGCCTAAGCTATAGTGTGAATGACATATCTAAACAGGGTTGTCCCATGGCTGCATACCATCATTCACTGAATGTTTGTTGTTGCCAGTCAGGAATCTCTCAGACTTCATATTCATTTCCCAAGCCTACTGTGCCCTTGTTTTCCAAGTTTTCCTTGTTTTGAGAGATGTTCACCTACTGCTGATCACACAAACAGAGATCCAGAAAGAGAATGCTTTCTAGGTAATAGCAACTTGTTCTGATTTTTCCACTGAATGAAGTGAAAGCTTCACCTCTCTACAAATCTGCTTAAAAAAACCCCAAAACCAAACAAAACAAAGCCCCAAAAGTCAGCATGTCATCATATGTGTTTTTTTAACTTATCTAGCTGCAAAAAACATAGGCACAAAGTAGTACTCTGCTGTTTTCCTGGCTAATTTATAGACAAGGACAAGGTAACCAGATTGAAGAACATATCCTACAAATCAAAGAATACCCAATGTCACTATATTGTAACAGCAAAATTACTTTGAATCTAATCATTCCGAATCAGTACATAAAAGACTACATCTAAATGGCTATTAAAGACACGCTAGCATATTCTGAGGAGAATTAATTAACTGACTGAGTTAAAAGTTGTGCATTGAGACTTATGACTCAATATGAGGCATATATGCCTCAATATATGAGACATATAGACATAATGTTTCTCTAAATTTTCACTTTACAAGGATAAGGGATGTGCCTCTCATTAACTTTCTTGGAAATGACAAATATAAAGCCACCATGAAAAATTGGGGGAAATTAACATGTGAGAGATACAAAGACACTAAAAATGCAGACATATGCAACGCTGTTACTCTGTTACACATTTCTGAATGTGTACATTCAGAACAAAACTGAAACAAAACTGAAAGGTGAGTTAAAAAAATGAAAGGAGAAGAGATATTCTGGCTTTTCTGTTCATTCTTTTCCTATTTTTCCCCTTTTGTTCAACCATGCCCTTCCCTCAAGATTAGGTTTGCAAGGTGCTTGAGTAGCTTCTGCTCAGAGTTGAGTGACAGCTCAACTCATTAGCCAGGTTGGGAGTAAACACTCCACACTTTGAGGGACGTGGTGTAGATTCATCACAAAAAAATTGAATCCCTGCCTGAAATATTGTCAGCAGTAGAAATTTTATCTGTCTTCCTTGGAAGGTTCTCAACCAGTCAGAAAATTAATGAAGAAATGCACTTGATTTGCCCATAGCTTCGGCATCTTTAGGTTCTGGTTATTGTTCCTTTCTCTTTTATTAAATTGGTAATATTCAGTTACAAACGTTTTCAAATTTTTACTAAAAAAAAAAGTGTTAAAACTACAGTGACTAAGAATTCAGCAAACCTAAAACTACAAACCAAGTTATGTTTTGAAAGCTATGATAGTCTGACAGGAAATTTGTGTGATTATCTAACTGAGCGGAATAACACATCCCTGGATGCATCAGCAGACAACAGACAACTGCTTCAACAAAAAGGAATTGGCTGTGCAAACTTGGATGTAAGTGGTGCTTTTTTTCTATACAGATATATGAAAAATTCATGCTAAATTTGTCACATTCGTGTAATGATTTTTTGTAGGATTTTTGTTTTGTTTTTCTTTTTTATAAAATTCAACTCTAACACTTGTAAGAAAATAAAAAACAACCAAACAAAAAAAAACAAAAAACCCCAAGCCAGTGGTGATGAAATGAATACAATATATGGCTTTCATGAGATTTTTCTTTAACTTTTTTGCTTCCCCATTCTAAGGGCATAGCACAAACAAGGAAGCTTACACAGTGTTGCCACTTAAACAGCTCACTGAGTTCATCAGGGACTTTTGACAGTGGCAATGCTGTGACTAAACTCTTCTGATTTCACACAGGTTCTGTACAACCACGGCTTGTCTGGCCATACACAAATGAACATTTCAAGGTGTCTAATGCACACTTGGGCTTTAGTATTGCCAGTGTGCCTTAAGTAAGGTTTCCTGTTGTTTTGTAAAGAGAATGAAAAACATCAAAACAGTAATGAAAATAATGTAATTTGGGAAGGCAAGGGGCACATATTTTGGGTTTGTTTGTTTTCTAACTAAAAATACAGTTAAATCCGATAATTGACAAATCATTTGGAAAATAACTTCTAAATAATTTGAAAACACATCTTTGAATTTAAAGCAAACAAGATTTCCATGGTCTTCTGGGTCTTCTTACCTGACTTTCCAATGCAGCAAAGGCCTTTGGATTTAACAAAAAAATCTTTAACCTCTAGTCCTGTGTTCAATTCTGGGTCCCTCACTACAAGAAGAACATTGAGGTGCTGAAACAGGTCCAGAGAAAAGCAACAGAGCTGGTGAAGGGTCTGGAGCACAAGTCTTATAAGAAGCAGCTGAGGGAACTGCATTTGTTTAACTCGGAGAATAGGAAGTTCAGGGGAGACTTTATCGCTCTCTACAGCTGCCTGAAAAGAGGTTGTAAGGAGGTGGGAGTTGGCCTCTTATCCTAAATAACAATCAACAGGACAAGAGGAAATGGCCTCAAGGTGTGCCAGCAGAGGTTTAGTTTGGCTATAAGAAAAAATTTCTTCACTGAAAGGGTTGTCAAGCTTTGGAATAGGCTGCCCAGGCAAGTGGTTGAGTCATCGTCCCTGGAGGTATTTAAATATGTGTAGATGTGGCACTTAGGGACATGGTTAAGTGGTAGATTTGGCTGTGTTGGGTTACCGGTTAGGGTTGACGATCTCAAGGGTCTTTTCCAACCTAAATGATTATATGATTCTATGATATTAAAGGTAGAAATGTACAGCAGAATCCAAAAGTACTGAGTACTAGGTAAGACAGGATTTTTTTCACTCTTATTTCTTTTAAGAAACTCCATTATTTTAGAATCTTTTAGCCTCATTACCTCAAATCAAACAAACAGAGATGGTCACACTCTGAATAGCAACCTTATTACACAGCACCACCCCAACACAACTACGATATGACAACCTTTTATACGGAGCAGTGAACACGTCCCCTGACATGAGCATCTCTAATGCCTAGTAAGCCCCCCAAAGGCTCTTATTTCCCTTGCCAAATGAACATCCATAGTCTTGCCAGTATGGCTGTCAGAGTCTTCTAATCTGAGAGTCACTGTGTTTTTTCACCAAACCTTACAAAAACAGTCTACAAATATCTGAAAAACCCTCTCACCCCCTGGCTACCCCTATTCTCCCCTCCTGGGAGCAGCACTTCCAGGAGAAGAAACACGAACTGGTGAAGGGAAAACATGATGACAGATTTTCTGACAGAGTTGCTTCTAAATTACCATCAGAGGAATAACAGAAATAGGGGTAAGCTTTGGTCTATCATTGAATATGTCAGCTACATCTACCACTCAAGGAGATCTAAGTGTGCAGTATCAAGGTTTCCAACTTGCCTCTTATCCTTCAGATTTGTTCCTCAATGGACAAGTCCAGTGGCTGCAGAGGATGGATGGCTTAAGCTGCCCCAGGAACAGCAAATGCCTGCAGCTAGGTATTTCTCAGGCTGCCTACAGACTGGATCTGCCCCTCTGCAACTTTCCAGGAGAGTCCATACATTGATCTGCCTGCCTGACCCCCATGGACAGGTATGGGTGGGACCATGTTGGCTCAAGCCAGCTGGAGGATACCAGACCAAGTTTTCCTTCCCAGGATGCCATGAAGTTCACCTAACACTTGCCTCTAAAAACCTGAACACTCAGCCAGTCTGTTTTGCTCAAATGCTCAACGCTGATGTCCAAAATACAATATAGACACACCTATGATGACAAAGGAGTTCCCCAACATCAATCTACTTCTGCAAAACATAAAAATTTATTATATGGGCAAGATAATTTGTAAGTCACGAAAGACTTATGTACAAAACCTTGTGACAGACTACTGTAAAACTAACTTTTGTGCTGTTTTATTGGTTCCTCAATCCAGTTTACCCTACAGACATAAAGTGTCTGTGAAGGCACTAGCACAGGGGCAGAGGGCTGCAAAATGGAGTGGAAAGTGGAAAAGGAGTAGAAACACTCCTTTCAGCAATAATGTGTAATCAATGCACTAATAAAATGTAAAGTTAGTAAAAATATAACCTGAGTAGCTTCTTGTACTTCTATGGAGAGAACAGCACTAAGCTTAATCATTCTGTCTATTTTTATGCCAGACTCCCTCTTCACACAGATGATTCCCTCCTAAAACCCCAAAAATCCTGTCCTACAACTCTCCAGATATATATAATAATGGAAGAGTTTCTTATGAAAGCCCCAGATAATCTGAAATCCTTTAATGAAATAATTTTGGGCCCTGTGAAATAATGAAGGTCTTTTTAGGGAGTCTCAGATCTCTCTCAGATCTCAGTTCAAAGACAAAGTCCTCTGTAAAGCTAGTGGTGCAAATGGATCTGTTCTGTTTCTTCCTGAAGCTTTGAGACAATCAACTTGTTGTGGATGTTTAATTTAATTTAACTGTAATGGTGCTTAATAATTGGCTGGCAAGAAATAAATCTGGAGGGTTTTTTTGTGAAATAGAATAGAAGCAGGCATCTCTATAAGCTTTCCAATTGAAATGAAATTAAAATAACTTAATAACACACTTTTGTTTCCTTTGGACAATGACCTACTATTACCATTCCAGGCCTCAATCCAGAAGAAATTTTTCACAGGTTTCTGTAACTCATTCCTCAAGGCCATCATTATACAGCAGGCAAATCCATCCAAACAAAAAATCAGCTTCTAAGAACCCACAAGAGAGAAATTACTCCACTTTGGCACAACAGTGCTATAGAATCTAAAAATAACTTTACTTGCATATCCTGGTCTCCGATATTTCTACATTTAATGCTGATTGTCCTACTTACTCAGAAAAAATATGCTCATGCCTTTGAATCTATTGTGGTGCTTTTGAAGGAACTTTAATGCAAAAAAGCAACTGTTCTCAACAGTTACATTTGGCTTGGAATGGGAAGAAACAGAAATGCTGCCAGAAAGGAAACAAAAAATACACTCTAATTTCTTTAAGAAAGGATTCCCTTCCAGGTTCACAGAAGACAATAAAAATTTTATCAGTGCATAGACTGGAAATTCAACTGCCTTTGTAAGAATTTAACTATAATCCTTCAAAAAAAAAGGATTTAACCTCTTTATCTAAAGATTAGAGTGTCAGTTTATTAAGAGATTACAAACACACAACTCCCCTTTAATGAAAAGAAAACTATAAAAGAAAAGCATTGCTGCAGTAATTCACTGACATGAAACTGAACTGGAACAAAACATGAAGAAACTTCTGCGTTTCAGTAAGCATGTGGTAAGAAAAAACATTGCTAATTCTAACAGATTTATCTGTACCAGTTTTTATGATAAAACTCCTTGGATTCACACAATGCTTTTATTCCAAATAGTACAGCATGAGTTTTGATACTGTGAAATGAAGTTGTCTTTACTAATTGCATACTCTGAACAGAAGTGTGTCTTATAGCAGAGAGCATATCAAATCTGCCTGGCTGATCCTTATGATTTGAAAATGTCACTTTCTACTAAGCACAGAGAAAATAGGGAGGGGCAATAAAGTCACTCAAAGATAGCAGCCATCCAGAAAGATAAAGAATACGCTGAGGAAAAGCAGACAACAGATTGCAGAGACAGAACAATCACAGATGGAGGCCAGGTGGGTGGGTCAAACAATTTTTTTATAAAAGGTTTATTTTCATATTTAAACAGTACCCCGTTGTGTAAATGTTCAGCAAAGAACTGATAAGAAAATGGATTTGTAAGTGCGTTTGAACAAACAACATGTCTTATAGTCAAGAGGGGCTTAGTCGTATATAATTAAGGGATAATGTGCACGGCTGTAGAGTGTATGATACTGCAAGTGATTAAACACCATTGCAAAACAAAGGAGCTAGATATCCAAGGAAGCTTTATGGAACCAGCACGATGCAATCTCAAAACATGAACTTTATTTTTGTTAAAGAAGACAAGAGGTTATTCATCTAACCACACAAAAGATTTTTTCACTGAAAATGCTGTGCACTTCCAAGCTGCTCCTGCCACGTAATCAAGCTAAGATTATCACACTTTCTGTTTCAGGGTACACTACTATTACATTTAATCCTTTAAAAACCCTAAGAAAACAGCTCTGTGCACATACAAGGCCCAGGTTCTCTGGAACTATGTGCAATCATAGTTCTCTGCAAATTTCCAAAATCTTACTGGCATTAGTCAGCTGAGTAATTACAGCCCCGCGGGCTTGAACCAAACCCACTGAAGTAATAGGTGTCTTGGACAATGGATGACCTGAATCATGCAATAAAGATAAGGCAAACAAGGAAGCTCAAAGGCCCGCTGGGACCACTGGTATTTCATAGCAAAGACTGCAGTATAGACACATGAAAAATCTCCATTGCATCTGCCCAGCTGTCAGGCATATTTTCAAGGATACCAATATTCCAAAATATTTACAACACTTTTAAGGGTTTGGAAACTTAGAATCTCTGTTTTTGGGGTTTTGTTATTATAATTTTTTATTTGTGTCTTCGGTTTCAACTTGTGAAAACTGAAAAGGAATAGAAAGAATGCTAATATAACACTAATGCATACATCTTCACATTTTTGTTTGGATGCAGAGTGCACTTTCGAAGGGATTTCCCAGTCATCCATGCTTACTGTGTTTTGGTTCCCATCACATAATATCAGAGCAAGTGAACAGGTTTGTTTTGCGAGGAAAACAACCAGAACATGTGCTCCAAGAGTGAAACTTATGTGTTCCAACTGCAATTGGATCAGACTAGACCTACCACAGATAACACCCTCCTGAAATTTATTTAGTGTGAACATCAAGTCCTCAGGACAAACTGTTTTGCTCTACAGTTCATTCCTATTCCTCTATGCTCCTTGTTAGTGATACTATCATGAGGGGAAAACATGAATTCTTTATTTAGAGAAGCTTTAATTGTTGGCTTTGACAAATCACTATGCAAAATATCTAACAGACGTAGAAGTGACTCAGCATCCTAATCGTGAACAATTTGTTTCTCAAATGATTTTTTGTGCAAATAATTCTTCAAACACCTCTTGGTAGTTTGTCAGAAAGACAAAGTTATAGATGTTGGTTCCTCAGTGCTCAAGAAACCGTACAATTCTTTGAAAAAAGAGCAAGATACTGAAAGAAAAACAATGAGGGAAGCAAGTTGTTATAGTCACAAACAAAAAGAAAACAGAGAAAGAAAGAAAAAAAAAGCTGATTTATGTAAGTGAGGTGGGAGAAAAAGCAAATTTTAAAAAGTTCAATAACAGGCAAGGAGGTCCAGTTTGTCCTCACCTAACACATTTGCAGCTCCCAGAAGAAACTGTCCATGTTAGGACATTGCCTTGCAGCCCATGGCAAAACTCAGTTTTCCACTTAAGGTGGAATTTAAGGCTTTTAATTAGGCAGCTCTATTCAAAAATCCTTCATTCATTCTCAAAAGGATGGACTGCCAAGTAAGAAATAAAACATATCCCATGAAAGTGTGAAAGTCATGGCAATGGCCCAGGGGACAGCAGATAGGGTCACTGATAAAACGCATTCCCTGGTATCTCCCTAGCCTCTAATGCATTTCAATCTTCAGTTCTGCTAAACTACCCTAAAGCATACTGGCTCCCTAGTACAGCTCTCCTTCTTCCCCATTCTTGCAATTTTCTGCATTAAATATTAACGTACTGGGTTTTTCTGAATGATAAAAGATATAAGTAAACTTTAATTGAAGTTAATTTTATAAGAAAAACAAAGATGGAACAAATTCAGAGAGTGGAGTGGCTGTAGAGGTCCACTAGGAACCAAGGAATAGGGCTGAGCAATGGAAAACAAAACAGGAATGCAGTCCTCATGCAGGGTGCTCAGTTCCCCCCCTTCTCAACTTTTTCTAATCGCTCAGCCAGACACATTTCCATTACACAACCCACCTCCTTATCACCAGCAAGCACACCAGTCCCGCAGACCCACTGATCTCAAATGGGTCTCCTCTGAGACAGTGACAGGAAAGCTACACAAAGGAAAAAGGTTGGCCAACTCTGACACTGGATTTAAACACAAAGTCAGACTGGGACCTGGGCATCCTGAGTCTGCCTGCAGGGCTTCTGCAGGAAAAAAAGGGCTGTTGGGAGGGAAACATCAACAGAAACTGCAGTAATGTGATACAGAGCATGAATATTTTTAGAGAAGTCATCCAAATTATTCCCTTGATCTCCACTGCCCAGCTGACAACAGGCCACAGAATAAACATTCGGGATGTGATGTCTCCCAAGACTTTACAACATCAAAATTTCAGTTAGCTTATGTGTAATGAGTAGCTCAGTTCTCACTATAGTCTATGGAGACCCAGGACTCAGTTCCCAATTGCCAAAGGTTATCCTGCCAGGTCCTCAGCTAATGGTACAAAAGAATATGGGTCTTCTGTGACTCCTGTATCACATCTGTCAACCTACATACTGCACACTATACACCACCTCAAACAAGACCAGACAAACAATGTTTACAAACCCAACCCAAGCCTCTTGCAAACAGTCAGTGGAACGGCTCTCCAGGCGATAGCTTCAAATAAATCCTTCTCTCACTTACTTGTCCAGGCATGCCAACATAAAGTATCCAGTCATAAGAATTACCAATAATCCTCAAATGGTACCCAGATGCATAGCCTCACAAAATATCTCCTGTTTTCATATGCACGAATTTCATCTAGCCTCCTATGAGGCTGGATTGTGATGAGAAATTAGAATAGTAGATTGTCCAAAATTCTTTAATAATAGCTGTATCCAACTAGATCCAAACACATTGCGTTGTAGAGCTTTTTATGGCTTGTCACACAAAATCTTGGTGACTGAGCCGAAATGAGTAATGTATGCCTACAGGGAATGAGATATCAAGCTGAGGTTGGCATATTTGAGCTTTTGAGTAAAGAACTGGTGTACTGTAACTAGTTCTCTAAATTCAAAATAAAATACTGGTGCAGTCAAGTTGTTTATGACTATATTAGGCTATTATGACATTTATGTGGCTGGTGATGAAAATTAATTTGATATGAATGCAAACGCTAGCTGGCAATTTCCTGCATTACAGCAGCAGTACAGATAGGACACACATTTGAAGAATCTTAATTTGTGGGCATGTGCATGCTTCAGGATCATTCATATTTCAGTGATACAACCCTCTCTACTGGCCTATCATGCAGCCAAAGATGAATGGTATGAGTTGCAAATAGTTTGGGTGAACCAAGGAACAAGTAAACATACTCAGTTATTAGTGACTGCAGAAAGTTGCACTGTTAAAGACTTTATAAAGTACACATTTGTTATGAAGAGAAATAAAAAAACCCCTCTATTTTTCTTTCCATGTCTCATCTTTCTTCTTTCCTTGGAACAAACTAACATATGACATCACTGAAATAGCAGATGCAAAAGCCATTTATTAGCCTTTTGCCACTATATGCACATCAAGAATTATGGACTTTTCTGAGGAATCTGAGAATCCCTGATAAACATGCTACTTCCTGCACTACAAAGTGTGCCAACCCCTTTGCCCAGCCACTAATTCTCATGCTGAATTAATAAAGCACCTTTGTGCATCACTATGCCCTTTTGGTTTCCGTGTCCTATAAGGCCCACAAGTGGTTGAAATTCTAATCTGCATTTACGTTGCAGCTTTTAAGACATGTGATAATTACTGGGAACTTTGTGAAAACAAAATGTCATTCAGAATAAGATGTAAAAGAAATGCAAAGCTCACTGGAATCTGCCTCAAATGCAGTGAGAGATTTTGACTATATGTGTAAACACATTTGATGTAAAAGTGACTTTACTGGACATATTTGCAACAATGAGCCCAAATATACATCAGCACTGCAGGCATACCAGTTTTCAACCAGTAACGCTCCCACCAAGAACCTTTAGATGGATTCTAACCAATATATCCTCCAATCTGTGCTCTGCACTTATGTTTTTCCATTAGTACCAGAGATTTCCAACAGCCCATACTTTGTGCTGGATTTTCACTCATCCTCCTCCAGTCCTGAACATAGCACGTATTGTGGATTAGCAGTCAAAAAAACCTGTTTCATCAAAGTCTGATAATGGGAGCTTGTGAAAAAGAAATGGAATTTAATGTGAAAATAGGTATTGCTAGGGTTGCTGTACTGATTGCTTTCTTTTCTTTTTTTTTTTTTTAACTGAATTCACTTACAGCATCTGCTTTGTATTTGCAGTGAAGCTGCTATAAAATTTTCCGTCAGCCGTAACTGGTCTGCAGAACTAAGAGTTTCTGCTGCACAATTTAGAAATACAGATACTTGACCTTTTCCGTGATTATGTTTCTACAACATCCTTTGGCAGCAAAGGCCCATAGTCTAATTGATTGTATAATACTTGTCCTAAAACTTAATATAAATTATTCCTGACACCGCATAACCACATAGCACTTTTATTTACATCCACTGGCATATAGAAATAAAATACTCCTCTTTTTCTTTGTAGTATTTGTAACAGGTTGGCAGACTTAAGATTTTATGTAGAAATAAAAGATTGTGTGTGCACTGACCTACTTAAAAAAACCCAAATCAACACAGCCCAAAAAAAAAAATCCAAAAAATGTCATAGTCTTACAAATGAAGACAACAAATGCCAAATCATACTGGTAGATGAGTCGTTTCCACCAATAAGAAAAAATAAAGCAGCTCCTTCAGATGAGAAAATCAGAAGAGAACAGGGAACAAAGCAAAACCTCAGAATGCAAGAAGATTAGGTAGGGTTTATGTGGTTTTACTAGTAAATCAAATCCAATAACACAAAACTTGAGGAAGGGATTGACTTGTGGTATTATCTCAGTCTATATTGTTCAGCTAAAGATTCGACAGGTATATAGCCCATTTACATGCAGCTCCTTGCATATGCAGCAAAATTTACGTCTCCTGCTCAAATTTTATACCAGTTCTGTTAAACTTTGAAGATTGATTGCACTGCTGTTCTCATGAAGGTCAAACAGGCCATGCAAACTTCTGCTGCTTTTAGTTCCTAATTTTCTGTAGAGTTACCTTAATTGTGTAGGGCTTAGGTTTACTTTATTAAGACTGTAGCCATGCTTAAATATGTCACTGAAGTAGGAAAAGGCAATTTTTCTGTATAAAAGAATAACATAACATTTGGCAATCCATACATCTGCATTATCTCTTTAATTTTCTTTTTGCATCAAAAGCAGATTAAAGCTGCAGTCATTTTCTTTATTCTCAGTTTCTTTAAATAAAATTATTTTACATTTCAATGAACTTGGCAAATATTCCCTTGAAGTACCTGTTTCTTGAAAGAATCACGGAATCATAGAATGGTTTGGGTTGGAAGGGACCTTAAAGATCACCTAGTTCCAAACTCCCATCCCCCTCCCCTCCCATCCACCATGGGCAGGAACACCTTCCACTAGACCAGGCTGCTCAGGGCCCCATCCAGCTTGGTCTTGAACACTTCCAGAGATGGGGAATCCACAGCTTCTCTGGGCAACAGATACGTTGTCTAAAAGAAGATGAGCACAGTAACTCATCATTGTGGTAACTCATTTTAGCTCTTCTAGCTTCTAGTTTTTATATCAGAGAATATGTATACTATTCTTCCAGGCAGGCTGACATCTTACTGCCTTGTCTCCTTCAGCTTGAATTCCTGACACTGAATACACCAAACCTGTCTGTCAGTTTTAAATTCCTATTCCCTCATTAGGGAACATAACATACTTTTTCACTGGGTCTGTCTTCATAGGTCCTCACTCTGAAGAGACCAAGTCAACAAGAAGATATGCATAATGCCCTTATGTCACATCGTGAAAAGTGTTTAAAAAGAGAAGTTTAGTCATTCTTTTTCCTATATTGTTCCAGTTGGTTGCAATAGAGCAAAACGCAAAACACTGTTTTTTCTTCAAAATTATTTTATTCAAATACCTATAATCCTAATGTATATTTTTTTTACCCTTTTCTTTGTGGTAATAGCCATCAAACTAGATTTCATATGAAGAGCCACAGAAAGGTGGTTACCTACCCTGTTTCAAATTCCATTAGTCATTATGAGGTACAGTACAGCCTGAAAATTCAGGGTTTATGGCCTCTATTCTGTCTTAAGCAGAAGTATAAAGTAGAAGTGGAACAAACCCACATTTGATTTTATTTCATTATGAGATTTCATCCTACTTCTCTGTTAACTACAATAGGTATTTGTCCAGTTTATCAGGCTAAGCAGTTTCCTTCATAGGAGAAAATTATGTAGAAGGACGCTCAGTAACAAGTCCTAAGTCAAAATTTGCGTTTGGGATCCATTCCCCACACTGGCACTTAACAACTTTGTTACCAGACCCAACTCAATTTCTCTTCTCTATCTTCTCTGGTTAAATAATGAAAAATAGGAGCAAAGGAGGGATATATTCCCATTAAGTACATGAAGAGGAGCACCCCAGAATCAACTGATTCCTCTTCTTGAGTCTGGCAGAAGCATGAACAACAGCCTTCAGTAAAATCTATGCAATTTCAGAAGAATTTAAACTGCTCAAAGGAAAATATCACTAGAATAGAGAGCACTTTCTAACAGCTGATAGAATTAAATAGAATAACTGACTCTCTTCTCCACCAAAACAAGCATGAAACGATAAAGTGGAAAAGAGCCTTGCTGTCAGCCATAGGATGTACCAAACAGACAGGCACATTGAAGATAAATGCTTTATTCCTGCATCTTTTTTCCTGTGGGTTTCAGAAAAGGGCTGTGGAGGTAAGAAGGTAGACAAGGGGCTTTTATTGATTTTCTCTGCTATACTTGGTCTTGCTACTTATTAAGAGCTGTGGAAATTGCCCATAGCTATCTTTTCCCATGTTTTTTCTAGCTGCAATACTGTCACTCCTGTCTTTGTTCATGTCCTGGAAAAGTAGTTCCTCTAAGGACCACTGCTACAATGGCAGCAAACACCTAAGTCATATAAATGAAGACAGGAAGAGATGTGCAAACACTGCACAATATTCCAAATTCTCCTATTAACACCACAGTCATTTAAAGAGGTGAAGACCTTCAACCCACAATACCTACAGTTAAGACCATCCAAAAACATTTGATGGCAAAGGAGATCCCACAGGATCAGGCTGTAAAAGACTGCCTTGTTTTTAACTGTGGGTCTTCTTTTTCAACCAGAGTAAGACTCATCACAACTTTCCTTTAAGAATTTGCAATGGTGTCAACAGCAGCAGCAGTAGGGACAGCAGCTTTCCAAGCACCTGTCATGTCAGTGCTAGGGCCATCAGCAGAAACAGATTGTGCTAGAGACAGTCGTCCCATGTGAATCAGTAAGACTCAGCCAAGTCTCTCTATTCTGCACTGATCACTGATGAAAAAGATTTTCCATGAATTGAAGGATAAAAAAGTTCCTTGCAAAACAAAAAAAAACGAAAAAAAACAAAAACAAAAAAACCACCAAAAAAAACCCAACCAAAAAAAGCAAACCAAAAACCCTCAGCATGTTTTATGATTCATTTTCCCTGAATTTCTTCCAATAAATGCACACTCCAATCTGATAAATATTCCCTGAGAAGCACCATGCATTCTGCTGTCCAGACATGGGGGGAATGAGCAAATTTTAAAAAATCAACCTACGGATGACTAAATATTGATGAATATAGTGTAAATTCTGAGGATGGTTGTGCCCCCCTCTGCCTCCCACTCACCAATTTAGAGAGTCTGCAGTATTTAGAGTCACAATGTCAACCAAAGTCAAAAGAAATAGAATTCTAGAAAGCATTACAACCATCATTTGCACTCTCTATCCTGACTACTTATCAGACACATATAAATCTTGATGCCTATGTGACTCACTATGATGAAATTAAATGAGAGCAAGCAGAGCAAATGCATGTCTACTGCTTTTATCTCTAACCCAGTCAGACAGTCATCAATATATTTGAGCTACTGCAATATATTCTGTAATATTTCAGAATATTGTTATCATTTTATTAACCCAAGTATCTTTAGTATTTTCTTCTATATCTTCACAGTTTTGTAATGGATAACCCCTCTCCGGCCCTGACTGCATGATCCAGCATTTCATACAACATGCCCCTTGCTCTAAAAAAAAAAAAAAATTTTCAAATATACATCTAATTTATGCCTAATATAGTGGAAATAGAACAAAAATCAGCATGCACAAAGGCAAGGAAGCAAAGCAGTAAAGAGTCAGTAAGGACATTAAAGCATGTGGTATCCCTGTTCATAACTGTATGTATTATAAAAGCACAGAAGCTGTACGTTCACACCAAATCAATCCTCTGTTTACCCTCAGACATTTTAATCTGTTTCCTTAAAAGGACAGGTGCTGATAAAGATTTGAAACAGAGACCAAATTAAGAAAATGACAGGAAAAAAGAATCCCTGCTGCTACAAAACAGCACTCTCACCGGGATTGCATTTCTTGAATATTCCCCTTCAAGGAGAGGAGTGTATCATTTTTTATATTTAGCCAGGAAAGGTGACAGACTGAAATCAGAGTTGCTAAAACCAAAGCAGGTAGTGCGAAATCTAAGAAAGTACAGAACTGGGAACCTAAAATGAGGAAAGGGCTTAATTTTTTTTTCATCTTTAGAAAATCAGCCCATTATTCCAACTGAGCTAACATTTTCAACTGTACTGCAGGATTACAAGGAAGCTGAAGACAAAGGTTTCATTCACAACTCGACTCTTTTACAAGGGATAACCTCCTGCGCAGATGTAAAGTCAAGTCACGTCTGATGAAGTTCACTTCTCCTGTGACAGTGGACAACACTTTTGGAATCAAAATAGAAAGAGAAACCTTGATCCTGTATCCGTCAGTGTCCTGTACATTGTTCAGATCAAAATTTAGTATAAGAAGTGGTGCATGTAGATTGTCATTACAACTATGCTAAAAATCAGAAAGAAGTTTTTAACCTTCCTTTTCATTTCCACTGCTACATAATAAAAATATCAACTCTTTCTAACAGCAAGGTGTGAAATATCTTTAAACATCACTGAGATTCCACCATTTATTTTCTCTCACTACAGGTCATTTAAAATAAATCACTATCTATGAGGCTTAGAAATGTCTCTCCTCTAGATGTCTGTTTCACCCATGTCTCTGCTTTGTGACATCACAATTAGCTGTCACGAAAATGAATATAAGATAATAAGCAGAATACTTTGGGTCAACTCCTGCTCCAATTAAACTAAGATTCACACCATTCACATCACCAAGGCCAAAATTACACCTTCTAACTTCCACCAATGAAAACCCAGTGGAAATAGCTGAACAGAAAATGGCATCTAGTTTTTATGCAATGCTTGATAAGTAAATTCAGCAGGTTTGCCATTTGTTTTCATAGAAACATGGATGAACCTACCTCATGCAAATAAGTTGTGGTGGCGGAAAAACATGCATAAATTGGAATATTTTCCACACAAAGCTTATGATTTTTAGGAACTTATTAGTTGTGCCAGCAGCCAAATTAAAAGAGATCATTCTACAAATGGGCAGAAAATTATTTTGCTTGTCCATGACTTACATATCATTTTGTTTTGTTCTGAATTTCTAGTAGTGTACTGTAAGATCCTATTAATTCCTTGTGCTTTCTGAGGCAGCAAGGAAGAGTATGAGACTTCTGATCATATTAGAGGGTTATCTTTTGCTACATCATCTTGTAAGTTTGTCAAACTATGCTTAATCATTGTTTCAAATTGAAAATAATAATGTAAAATTATCCATATGATGTGCTAATTAGGACCTACCTCAGAACTGTAGCAACATAAAAAAAAAGTGAAATGTAAGATGGAAAGCTGACACTAGAAATATTTTCAATCTGTTTCTGGCCTAATACATTAATATTTCTCATTTATCATAGAAAAGTAGCATGTGTGCTGACCTAGCACTGCAACTTTTTGCAAATGCACAGTAGCCAGATACTAATGCCTCTGAATGTTATTAGTGCACTGTGGTGAGAAGAAATGTATCAGTGATTTCTTAATGAATTTAAAAGAGATGGCTCTGTGAAAGCAGCAAAGACGGGCACAAACATAATACAGTGTGCTTTATTAATAAAAGAACAACCATTTTTAACTCTGTTTAGATGATCCCCTTCAGGCCTTAGGTGCACCTGAGGTGACAGCTTTGTGACAAAAATAGAAAGGCATTCTCTTAGTCCTAAAATAATACTGCCTAGAAGGCATTACTTTCTTCCTCTGAAGCAAACAGATTATTTTGGACTCCCATGCAGCCCTAAATAGCCCATATCTGGAAAACACATCTCGACAAAAAACTTTAAACGCCCTGGCTAATGAATGATGTGCGTACATAAGGGTTAATTAGAGGAGGGTCACCTCTTTAAAATATGAGCATTTCCATTTTTCTTTTTTGATTACCCCTTATCACTTATTATCTCCTTTTGGTATCTTTAACTACACAGCATTTGTCAAACATCAGATGTGCTTGACAGCTTACCCTTAAAAAATTCCAGAACAGAAACTGAAATATATTTCTACAGGAGCTGAAACTGCACAGCAGCAAATAGCCATAAAGCTCGCAACAACACTACAAAAGCTGGCAAGAGGCACTTCACACAATGAGGCAAATTCAGACTTATTTTATTGTCCAGCATAACTTTACCAAATTCCTGCACTTTATTTTTAGCACAGGATTAAGAGTTACCCTCTCAGTGGTGCAAAGAAACTCAGTGAATGATGGGGTATTTCAGTTAATTCAGCAGAGCAGGAGTTGATCATTCCAGGAATGTAGCTGTCATAACATAAATGGGCAGCAGCAAGGCTGTAAACTTCTAGGGGTGTATACTGAGAAAACTGCGCATTACTTCAGTGGAACTAAAAAATTACATGCAAAGTAGAAAACGCAGAGGAATACAGTTCTGAAATAATCAGACTGGTATTGCATACCCAGTAGTTTATCCCCATTTAGCAGTCAGTGATAAAGAAATTAGACACTGGAACTCATAGCTAAACATCTGATTTGCAAGCTGAGGATCACTGCAGTCTTCACAGCCAGTTGTTCCTGATTATAACCATGCAAACAGAGTAAGACTTGTTCCTGTTTAGCTTAAACCGATTTAAAACCTGGATTCCCCTTGACATGCCTGTTCTGCACCAACAATTCCTGTTTTATCCTGCACTCTTCAGCATGGAAGAACAGGTGTGCCCTGACTAGAAACCTTCTGCTGCTCAGTGTAGAAGGATATTTCCTCACTCTTAACCTAAATTTTACCCATAGAGAGTCTCTAATTACACAGACATTGGAATGTAAGTCCTGTGCTCCCTGATGTGCTGCATGAGAGGCTGTGAAAGAGCCAGATCTCGTGTGCTCAAAGTCCTCTGCAGTCTGGCTGTAGAGAGTATTTTACACATGCAGGCTGTAGCAAAGATTTCTCTCCAAAAGGGACTCTACAGTCATGTGGGAGAGAGAGAACCATTCATGCTTATGGTCTGCTTGGTGAATTCTGCAGAAAATATGCTTAGTTTGCAAGAAAAAGGATGGTTTTGCTATTCATCAGCAATACAGACTCAGTTTTTACTTTGGATCTTTCAAAGTGGTAACAGTGTTTCCACAAGTTAAATTATGTCCTCCTTTACACCTATGCAACAAATAAATACTCTCCCACACTTGGAGACACTTTTCCCGTGATGATTTTATACAGGTAAAAGCTGCCTGAATTTATTATGATTAGGCTGTCACTTCCTAACCAGTCCTGTCACTGGTGTAAGACATGAATTAAGATCTTTGGTTTAGTCCTTCAAGAGAAATTTTATTCATAAATAAAAGAATATTAAACAAAAAAATAAAAAAAAAACAAAAAAAACCACAGAAAAAGAATCCCAAAATGACCAAATATAAAAAATAACTTTGCAGTTATTTTAAATGAGGGTTTTAACATGGGCTTCAAAATCTAAGTATGCTTGAGCATATGAAGTTGCTAATTTCTTACTTTTTTTTTAATCCATAATTCCAAAGCAACTGGTAATCTATTTTATATTCCAGTTCCAAAAATCACATGGTTTTGTTGTTGTTGTTTCTGAATGACCATCTAAACTCTAGCTTGAGGAAAAAATAGCTTCTCGTCCTTCCAGTTGTAGAAAATATTTTGAAAAGATGACCCAACTACATTCAGAGACTGAACAGATGCATACAGAGAGATTAAAGAAAAATGATGATTTCAGACATTCCTGATATTGTGGAGACCCAGATAATTTCAGCTACATGAGCTATGTGTGTCTGTCTAAAGCTAAAGAAGTTAAAAGAAAAAACAAAACCAGTAAATTCTCAGCTTCAGAACCGTTCTTCTTTTACTCAACTCATCTTTAATTTCCAATCTTGCAGGCACTTGGGGATGGTGCAGAGAGAAAAGAGACATTCCAGCTTGCTTAAGGAGAAGCACAGAGCCCAATCACCTTAGGCTGAGACCATAAATTCAAATTGCTTCTTTTTTTCTTTTTTTTTTTTAAGTGATATTGTTCCTGCCTCTCTTGCCATGTGGATAAAACACAGTGTAGTCTTTTCCACAGGTAGTACAAAAATCTAACTTTTGTCACACCCTCTGCCATTTGAGGAGAAAGAGGAGCAGCAGAGGAGAGGAAGAATGTACCTTATTCTCCTCCACTAAGTAAGAACAGGGCCGCACTTACAAAAGAGCCCTTCTTTTTTTATTGCTTATGAAAGGTATTTCCACAATATTTACCATTGATATTTCATTTATTAAAACAGGGATCTTTTCTGTGTGCGTGAAAGGCACTTTGAAAACTGTTATAAAAAAAAAAAAAAAACAAAACAAACAAAACAAAACAGAGGCAGCAAATAGACCTTAGTGCTTATGAAAGGTAAAGACAATCTCCCAGGCATTTCAAAGGGGCAAGGGCAGGCCTCACCTTTATTCTTCTCACCTTTATTCTTGTACATTTGCATTATTGACTTTATGAAACAAAGGCAGAGCCCTAAGTAAAGAACTGGTGGGGCAGACCAAGGGTGGCTGAGTGATGCTGTGTCATTAGCGACAGCAGCTCCCAGGCCCACCCCGCACTGGCTGGGATCTCAGCCTCTGCCCAAAATCTTACCTTTAGATTGCATACCTGTCCACAGTTCCTTATAACTGACTTACCCTCTCCTTCCCTCTCCCCAGTGATATATTCCCTTCAATCTGACAGGTGCTTTACACCATTCAGTGTTTTGTGTGGGTGAAATAAATTATATTTCTGACTCAAAAAAAAGAAAAAGAAAATAGAAAATGCAAAGGCTATCTTGTTAATATGCAAAACAATAAAGCAGTACATTTGATTTTTTTTTTTCCCCCATCTGGCAAATTTTGTTTGTTGTAAAATCATGTATTTCATTATTGGTAGATAATTTACAGTATTTTGATCTGTTCAACAAAATGGTACATGGTTTAACTGTTCTCTTCGAGGTGATTCTTTATTAGTCATATAATCCATTTTTCTACTGATTAGGGAAGATGAGTCAGTTCTAAATATTCTATCTCCTCATACAATTGATTTTTCTGTGCTTTTTTCTTCCAATATTACTTTCTCTAACAGAGTTTTGCTGGCTATTTTTTATTAGTACAAATCATCTGCAGACGCACTAGAGATTTCACACTACAGCTTCAAAGACGTTTTCTAGAAACTCTGGAGAACAAAGCAATTTTTCATATCTAATTCCATTCTTCTCTTCCCAGTTGATGTAACTGTCAAAGAAAATCACAGCCATGCTAACAACGCAATACAAATGAACTCAGATCCATACAGACTGTTTCTGCAGAGGCACAGAGTCCAGGGGTGAAAATTATATACTATCCTAAACAACAAGAACCAGCCAAAAAAATCTGCTGTTGAAGACCTCACCTCTTACAGATGAGATTAATCAGGAGCAAAAACAACCTAGTTACAAGCATGAACATCAGATTCCCAGTCCCTGACAGGTTTCCTCCATCAGAACCACCAGACACAGCCCCAGTGTCACCAGCAAACCCACTGTTGGTAGTGCCTTTCATCAGCAGGAGAGACCCCAACCACCTCCCACACCCCCGCACCTTACAGCTAGCTGTGTCCCTATCCCCTAAGGAATCTTCTGCTGACATTTAGTCCAAAGCACGTCTTGTTTTGTTCTGTTTTGTTTAAAGAAAAAACCAAAACCAAACCACAAACAAACAGAAAAGTACATTAAACCAAACACTTTCAATTTATATTATTTTTGGATCACTTCCTCAGCAGCCTGCCCATGGAAAGCTAGCATTTTGCAAACTTTCAACTAAAATAAGAACAATATTCAATACCCACAGGATGAAATGAATCAATCTGCCCATGGGTTAATTCACAAAGGCAAATTTCTCTTTCACAGTCTCCTTCCAGAAATAGGAAATAAACTTCTGTAGTTCAGTATCCATTTCTGCTGGAGGAGAGGGCAGAATTGGGTCAGTTTGATGTTTATTTTGGCATTCTACACTTTTCATAGGATAAAGCCTGACAAAGGGACAGACTAACAAAACTGAGCCAGAAATGAACCAATTTACAGCAGAGTAGTAAAATGAAAATGTGACTCAATCTGGTTATTACTCAATATAACTTACAGAAGAAATGGGTCTTTGTAAAGCCTTAAACAAATTAATTTGCTTGCTTAGCAGACTTAGGGCTTGTTAAAGGCCCACTAAGGTGCCTCATTGCTTTCAGTGCTCTCTGGCTCATTGCTCTTTCCACAGTGTTCAGTAGCTGGCTGTAATTCTGGATTTCAGAAATTTTCATCTAACTTCAGGTATTTTCAGTATGATTGTAGAATAAACTGAATATAGGATTGGGGCAGGCAGGGAGGAAGGGATCTGAGTTAATCTATCTGGACAAATTAGTCCTATCAGATACCCCATTAAAATCAGTTCCAAACTAAAATTAGCCTTTTAATCATCTGAGCTATATGACTGAGCCATCATATGTCACAGACAGCACACAAATAACCAGAAGCTAATGAAATACAATGCTGTACTTCACACAAAATCAATCACCAATTTCTTAAAATTTCATCCAGAAACCTAGTGAATTTCTCTCTCTCTTTTTTTTTTGTTAAAACCCATCAGATGTGAGTTAATATCAAGCAAAGACACAGCAAGAAATCTCTAGCTGATTAATTTCTAAGGAAATCTGTTACTACAGGAAACATGTTCATTTCTCTAACAGGTACAAACAAACATAACTGATGGGAAGAACACAATTAATAACACAGTTTCCAAAAATACTAGGACTGTTTATCTTAAGATCAGATTTGAGTGATTTCAATTAGATGCAGATCTGTTCTGGTATTTCTCATCTTTGCCAGCTTGTCATATAATTGCCTCCCAAGCAACTGTGATTATCAGGCTTTCTCAGTTCAACTATTAACTCATTATTTGACCAAAAAAAAAGAAAAAAACCAAAATCATGCAATTTTGAGTTCTTTTTCAAAAGGACAGGAATGCATCACAGCCTGAAAGGTGCTGACTATGCTACAATCATTATTCAAATATATTTTTAACAACAATACCATAGCATAACAAAGAATTTTCTATATTTCTGTTACCTACTGCTGCATTTTGTACACAGAGGGGAAAGACATGGTTGTGTGAAGTTCATTGGTTGATACAGCTGAAAATTTTATTAAAAATGGCTACACATCCTGCATCTGCACTTTATCACTGTATGTTATTATGCTCATCTCTCATAAGGTAAGCACACGTGAGCCAGAATTATAGCTAATTTAGCAGGAAAATAAACCAAATCAAATACTTTTCACCTCCCATGTGTGGTACATGTTTATAACTTTCCACAAATCAGAACCACAGGCTGCTGAGAAATAGCACTGTACTTTAAGAAGTGTTTGACCCTAGAGTTACAACATATGGCTTTTACACAAGAGGAGAGTGGATGTGTTCTGTTTCTTTGTCTGCAGAAGGTTTGGGGATCTGTCTGGATGAAATACACTGTACAAATATGCAGGTATCACCAGTATGCTGCTGTCTTAGACAAATTTCTGGCAAAGTGGAACCTATAAGAATTACTTAACTTTCTGTAATTAAAACATTAGAATAATCATGTTTCACCATGACAAAATATTACTGGAGACAAAGGAAGACATTAACGGCGGTTTGCAATAGGCCTTTCAAAATAAAAGCTGTCTGTACCTCTGAAAGTGGTATCTCTTTTTTTTTTACTTCTGTTATATATTTCCTTTCATGGAGGTATGTCGCAAAATAAAATGCTATTCTTCATTTTGTTCTAAAAATTTCTGCTTTGAACTATTTAAACTATTTTAATTACTCACTGTTTTATCAGCATAAATAAATTTTGCTCACTGACCCATATATTTCTTATCTAAGTGAACCAAGCTACTTCTCCCTGATCACTCAGTGCAGGTTAGCCGGGCTTTGTGAGCAGCATATAAGGATATGCAAACTAAAACCATAACTATGTCAATTTAAGGTCAAAAAGGCCTATTTGTGGTTATTATGGAAATCAGTTTAAATGCGAGGTGCCTAAACAATGCGTCTTTGCATACTGGCTCAGCAAAAAACCACAAACAACCTGCCAACATCTGCTTTTTGAAGTGTCAGATAACATTATTTCCAGGATGACATCAAGGGCCTTCATTGGCTATGCATAAGGTCAGTGAATATTAACTTCATTTACACTTGGCTGAGAATTGGCTGGTGCCAACAATAGAGGTTTAGATCCTCTGCTGAGCAGGGTTAAAAACTGACAGAAAGCTGCCATTGAGGAAGATGGATGATCGTAGTGGCTGACCCTATTCCTCCCCAAGTGTCACAGCTTCGGCCTCTTTTCTATCTCCGCAACAAAAGACCCTCTCTGAGCTTCCCAGTGGCCTTCAGCTTTATTGGTGCTAACAGGCCCAGACATTTTCATCGATTGGATTCTCTACCTCTTAAACACAAGAGCTTGCCCTCCCTGGCTAGCCAAACCTTGGCACAGATGTCTTTTTTTGTAATTGCTTCTCTGCTGTCTGTTGGGAAGGATGCAATCGGACAGGCGAACATCATGTCAACACAGAAAATGCTTCACCATTTATCTCGGTTTCCCAATGGCATTTTAAGGAAAGTGATACCCTGCTTGCCTGGGGGTGTGGGGGTTAACCCTTCTATGGCTCAAAATGTCTATAAATACAGAAGTTGCTATAATGTTCCTGTAAAAAAATTCTACTGTATTTGTCCTACACATAGTTTACAAATGATGAATTTAGTTTTCCCAAACTCTTTAAAATCTACATCTCTAAATGCACAGAAATCAATTTACTGTTGTTACTGTGTATGCTTCTACATCAGATCCTCAAGGGGCTTTTCAGTCAAGTTCAAAGTATAAATCTAAGGCTTGAATAGCTAATAATACAAATATCTGTAGAATTTCCAGTCTATTTAAATCTGAGGCCAGAAACTTAAGAAAAAACACAAAAATACACTAGGAGTGTATATGGATTAGAACATATCTATGACATGAAATGAAAACAATCATTCGAACATTTGAATGACAAAATGACTGGAGAAAGGATATAAAGAAGATGAAACAGAGCTGTAGAGAATGCTTTCGGGTTGAAGAAAAGCAAAACTGATGTTCCTTTATATTTTTTTTCCAAACATCTGCTACTGGACATTTGCTGGCAAAAGAGTAATGGATTTGACAAGCCACCTGTTTGATCCAATACAGCAATTCCTGTCTTTCTGCATACACCATGGAAACACGCAGCCTCCTATCATAATTTATATATTTTCCCAGATTCTGGGCTGCGCTGCATGTGCTCTGTGCCAGACCGATTGTTCAAAGCCACCCTTAAAGGCACTACAGCCTGCCAGGGGACTGGCCTGCCACTGAGGTGCAATCAACAGGATTATAGCAACCCTTGTTCTGCCTAACAGATTTACAGCCAGAAGTGAAGGAGCACGGATTAAATGCTCCTATTAACACCCATGGCTCAAGTTATCTTGCAGGGACTGGCAGAACTCTCAGAACTAGCGATGAACTGATGGAAAAACAAACGGGAAGGAAGACATCAAGCTGATCCTTTACAGAGATATGGGGTTTTTAATTAATAATATGGAATAATTCTCTCAAATATGAAGGTAGAAATACAAAATACAGGGGACGTCACAAAGTTCGGGGGAAAAAAAATGCAATCCAACCTAGCAGTTCATCCTATAATGAATGGAAGTAACAGCAACCAAAGCTACCTCTGCCATGACATGGCATGGCAAGATGGATCAAATTATTTCATTTCTCCAGTAATGCTTGTAGTTATAATTGAGGGAGGGGATTGGAGAGTGAGTGTGTCTGGGGCAGGGGAGTCATCAAGTAAAAAGGCAAACATTTTCTGCTGGAGGAGAGGGAAAAAATGGCACCACTTTCAAACTAGCTGCTATAAAAAAAAAAAAAAAAAGGTTTACCTCAGTCATAAAAACAGTAGAAAAGAAAACCCAGTCATAATTCAGCCATAAAATAAAAAGATGTACTATGAAAAAATATGCGTGAAAGTAGCTGAAGTGATTTTTGAAAATACTGCAATACATATATTTCTTGGAATGAGATGTTTATTGCATACAGACTACCGCAATATAAAATAATGCAATTGTGTGATTGTACACCAAGATTCATGATGACTTTTTTTTTTCACTACTGGAAGGGAATATTGTCACAGTAATGAGGAAAACACACATTTTTCATATTTGTAGTAATTCCTATTAAACAAACTGCTTTTAGCAGGACTGCAAGACTGGGCCCTTGCTCTTTGTGTTAATAACAGATGGTTATGACATGGGGCCAATTCCTGTTTTCCTTACTTTCACAAGCAGTCCCAAGGGACTCATTTTTTTTTTTTTTTTTTTATGAATAAAGCAAGCAAGATTTTACCCAAGGGAAAATAAGCAGTTTGCAACAGAAATGTTTGCGGTGCCCTTTTCCACTGGGTAAAAGCAGGGAGCTCTGCCGCATTGGAATACCCTGCCAGCCCCAGAGGCATTAAGGAACCCCAGTTGCAGGTACTTGGAAGAAACAGGGAAAGAGAAAACTGGCACACGAGTATGAAATTATAACAGCTATCAACAGATTTCCCCAATATGCTTCAGAAACTGTTATCAGGGATAGAGATTGGCAAGGGATTCCCAGCAGCACGCTACTTCCATCTGGAGTGGGTGGAACTACAGTGTCTCCCAAAGCTGAAAGTTATGGGGATTTTAAAGAAGGCAAGACAGATCCAATTTTTAAACTACAGAGACGTGTAATAGAGCACAGGAGTTTTGCCCCCATGGATAATCACAGCAAAAGGGCTCCAGTCATATATTCTCCTTTTCAATCACCTTACTGAGGAGCCCTTTGTCTGCTTTAGTTAATAAATCCAAGTCAACCATGATACCTTTGGAAGCATATTCAAAAAATTAAAATTGAGAAAAATGATGAGAAATAAGTAACTTTACTTAAGTGCTTAAGTAAAGCAGGTGCTTATCATATGTTGACGACCAGGCTGTTCACTTGCACAGGAAAGTGCCATCTCTAAAAGTCTCTCCTGCCCATAAACCACCATACTCTGTTTCTTCAGCTACGTACTACCACTGTTGTACGAGCAGGTGCCCACCACAAGAAGCAGGAGGAGTTCAGACACTCTTCCCACAGCACACAGGCTACTCAGCCTAGGGCAAGTGGAATTGGTTGTGACACACTAAGATCTTGCTTATACCCTCCTTTGGAAGGAGATGTGGGGGTGCCAAAAAGATGTCTTCATTCCACTGACTCTAAATACACTACCGATTCCAGGAGATGGAGACAACTGGTATCACCGCAGATATTTAAAACTCACTTCTAAGAGACCATAGAGATTTCAGGATTGAAAAGCCTCTTCCACCTCTGCATTTCAAATATAAATTAGGAGTTGGGGATTTTCTTCTGCCTAAAGAAAAAATTGCATTAGTATATACCTATTAGGTAAGTACATATAGCACTCCAGAAAGCAACATAATAAATATTGCTTCAAGCTGAATGCTTAAGCACCTCAATCACAAACAGCTAGAAACAGAACAGTGACATGTTACCCATATTTACCACTCTAAACTGAACTTTCCTTAACTGGTGACCACAGTGCAGGAAAGTGAAAGCTTAACCTACAAATCAAGTTTTTGTTTGGGATACACAGAAGGATATACTTCCTTCGGAAAGAAGGGCAGCCCAAGCTTTTTGTGTATGTGGAGCTGATCTGTAACGTTTCTGTGTATTCAGATGACCTGAGCAGGTTGTTTGTGCATAGTCCCAGAACATGTCCATCAATCAATGTCAACATTCTTCCAAGCTCCCCTCTGACTGGCAACTGACAGTCAGTTATCTCCTGAATGTTAATTAATAATGAATACCCTTGTCACTGCTTAAACATACAAAATGTCATTAAATGGTGGAATTATAAAAGTAGGGTTTGTTTTGTGAGAACAGGTATTGCATTTTCATTTAGTCCTTGTATCAAGGAAATAAAATCCCTTACTTAGATATTGCACATCATTTGTGCTATCAGCCTGTGCTTTATTTTCTGAAAACCATTCATCTCTACTTGTCATGGAATTTTGAATCTTATCTTCTTGGATACATGATTTTTTACAACAATAATACACAATACAATGACAGTAGCTCTAAATATGACAGAAAATCTTTAAGATAAAAGATCAAAAGTAGGTATGTCATTGTCTCCTCCTATGTCGCATTTGCCCGGGGAAAAGAAAAACTGTTTTAAAAAGATGTTATTTCTCTCCCTTGTTTACCAGTATTATTCACTAGCAATTCCACTGACAAGACTTTTTCAATAATAGGCCAAGTAGAGACTTATTTTAACTGACAAACAAAAGCAGACAGACAAGCATACATATCATAAGGGAAAAAAAAACGTGCCTTTTAATCAGGATATTAAGTGATATGCAACTAATTATAGGTGTTATGTAAAGAGAAGAAACAGTCAGAGATCACAGATTGAAAATTCTATTCCATCTGCACAGGGGGACATGATTTTCAACCCTGTTTATGATTTTAAGCACATGATACTTTCACACTTCCCAGCATCAGACTGCAGATGAAATCTGGCTGAGATGTCCATAGGTGAGATAATTAGGTGACAATGTGGAACCCTGGGATTTGCTAACAATTAAAACAATGTCCATTTCCTTTAGTTATTATTCGGAAGTACTTTATCACTACTCTTCTTTTCTACTTAATGCCAATAAACCTGACCACACTTTGAAAGCTGTCCATTTGTCTGTATCACAGACAAATGTGTCCTTGCATAATCAACACAGAACAATGTCACAATTATAATATACTCAGCAAATAATAAAATGAATGTTATTTTCTCCTAAAGAGCTACTGGTATGGAACAAACCTTTTCAATAAATTGAACAAAAAGATAAAATGAAGAGTTATTTAATTCATTTACTGTGCAAACAAATCAAACAAAAAAAATATATGTTGACATTTTGAAACATGAGAAATCAAATATTCAAGATTCAATGCTTGATTTCAGCTAAGAAGCTGTATCATGGGCCTGATCCAAGACAATAAAATCAAGTAAGAATACCCTCTCTTTGAAAGTCACATCCCAACACTATCTCTATGTAGCAATTAAAAACAAAATATCAAATATTATCTGTTCCATGCAATCTTTTTCTCTCTAGTTACATTTTCTTACTTGATGTTTTAAGATTTCAAACAATACTATACATTCTAACAGAAACAAGCGAAAAGATCAATACATCTCCATTTGCTTTGACATAAAAACACATCACCCTTATAGGCAAATAAAAAATCAGTAGAACTTTTTCTCCAGTTCTACCGTTCACCTAATATATACATACATATACACAATGCAAATAATTATTAAAACAAAATTATGTCAACATTTAGAAACACTAGAACTCTAATAGTCAAAAGTAAGTGGTTCATATTTTATATGCATGTCTATGTGTTTTATATATTATATATATTCATATAAATATATATATTTATATTAAAAAGAAAGATCAGAACCTAAGGGACTGGAATCCATAGCTCCATATGAATGGTTCTAACTGCTACACTATGGGAAGAACAAGTTTCAGCAGTAGCTAATAAAACCTTCTAACAGTGACTGCATGTTGGTTAATAGACGTGCCCTATTTGAAGCAAGAGATCCAAGTTCAAATTCTCCTCAGCAAGAAAAATAATTGACCTAAGCCTGGAAAACTTGAGTTGAGTGAGATCATGTAAATATGGCCAGTGATCACAGCCACATGTTGCCCACTCAGACCATGTTCCACAGACAAATTTTTGAACATGCAATTTCTTCCAGCATTAGCAGAGCTGAGCTGTTCAACACACAAAGTGTCCAACTTTTAGGAATACAATAAACTTACTTATAAAGTCTCATTTGCCAATATTCTTTAAGAATTTTCATGGTAGCTAAGGAAGGGTTCCAATATTTCAAATTAGAGATTTAATGAGTTTCTCAACACCAACTATATCCCTCTGTGGACACAAATTGATTGATTCAAATAGGCACCACACACTTTCATCAAATGTATCATTTCTTCTCAAAATCTACCCATAAAATAGTTTAGTGCAAAAAAAAAAAAAAAAAAAAAGATGGTACGCTCAGGAAGTTAAAAGAATTACTACTGTGTGTTTACTACTCACAAATGAACACTAGCTCATAAACTGAGAAACTGAGGGATTTGGAGGGCTGGAGGCCACAAGCCATTCTAACTTTTCAGGTCAAGTGGATCAGGTCATTAATACAAGCTCCATACAACTCCTGAGTTTAGTTTTGATGGTCCATCACAAGTGGATGAAGGACATCCTGCCTTCTCCCACACATGAGTTTAGACTTCTATAGGAAAATATGCATACGTACAGTACATTGTAAGGCTGGAAATAAAGCATATTTGAGAGGTCATTTGAGAAAAATTAGCTCTATCAACTGTCAGGGGACACTTGCAGTTTAGTCACATTATGAGAACACATCCAGTAAGATGAAGGGAATGTACAGCAGGTCACATGCATATGGCTACATGAGGCCACCACATTAGTCACCTGCCAGAAGACCTCCAAACACCACTTTCAAGGCCCCCCCACCCCCAAATTTAATCCACTGTGCTCCATCCACTTTAAAATGAATACCAGTCATCAACACTGCATGATATATCACATTCGCTACATGCAGGGAAAGAATAATAAGTTATAGCCACTAATCATGCTAGAGATTATACATCTCATCAGTGGGAGATGTACCGTCAGTGGAATTTTAGGGTCCCTTTTATATTCACTTCTCTGTATACATTTATAGCAGCACAGTATTACAATTCTGAAAATTCTAATAAAGCATGCATTTAAATATGTTTCATCAACATAAAAGTTTCAAGTTTATGTATATCCTTACACTTACCTAAAACTTTAGCACTTTCCTTAGTACAAAAACATCAACACATGATACATCAACACTCTCATTAAGTTAATGGCATTCTTGCCATTACGTTCTGGGGATGGTGCCTCAGCCTGCAGTTCTACAGATAGTTTCCTGCATTAGGCATTGCTTCCTTAAAATGCTTATAAATTGTTTAGTGAAAAGTAGAAACCCCATTTTTACACTTTCTCAGCATGTTTATTTATGGCAATACATAGTATCAGAATGTTTTTTGTTAAAAAAAACAAAAAAAAACCACTCAGCAGCCAGCCTGCTATAGACTTACTCCAGCCTCTCAAAAGCCTTAGTGTATTTCACAGTTACACCAAGAAATAACTTTTGCATTTATGTATACTAAATACATTGCAAAATATTAACAGTAATTATATTTCTCAATCATGGACTTCCTTTTTTTTCCCATCAATCGCACACATTTGAGGTATGTACTGGTATCAGATGATACTAACAATTAGAGTCAATTAAACTTTTATTGGAAAAATGCTTGATGCTACTATTGCAGGAGAGCCGAGAGACACATGTAACTAATCCAAATCATAAAAATTAAGAGGTTAAAGTATCAAATTACCCCGGGTGAAAAACGCTGATGTTTGTTACAGATGTGAGCAACTTTATCCTCCTTAAGACAAGCAGCGGGGCCACCCAGCTAAATAAAGCTGTACAGGTACATGCACTGACAGGATCTGAACTCAAGAAATACAATATTTGAGCCCAATTCTTATAGTACGCAAGTTTTATACTTGGTTGCAGTTGTCTTTGCTACTCTGAATTAGAATTATAAATTAGCTTGATATTAAGCAAAATTTTCCAAAGAGCATAAAAACCTTTAAAGAGATAATTTTTCCTAAATGGAAAATCTCTTCTTAATGAAGAAAAATAGAAGGAAAAAAGTGTTAAATACTGAACAGGCACTCTCCTTTTTTTGGTGTGTTGTGTTTATTAGGGAGTCTCTATCCAGCCAGAAACAGTCATTAATGGAAAAGTATACAAAAATACTTTCTCCAGAGCCACCAGGCACACATTGCTGATACGTCTGAGAGAAAGAAATGAAACATGAGATTACCACAGTTTCTGCCATGAACTGTTAACTGGATACTATTCACTTTCACATATAACATCTATTTTTTTATTAATATTATTAATATTAGGGACAAGAGAACTCATTGTAACAGATAGCAGCAGCACAAAGATTAGGAAGTGCACAGGGATAAAAGCTTCTCTAAGTAAACAGAAATGCATTCCTAAAAATGTCTTAAATACATTTGCTATTGCTGCTGTTTTCACAGCAATGTAATGTTATAGAAGAAATTAGACACACCATTCTGTTAAAAAGAGGTTTCTTTTTATGAAATTAAAGACAGGTAATGCTGACCTAAACAGTTAACCTGCCTTTTTTTTTGGTTCTCTTTGACGCCACAACACTCTGTGAAGGATTAAAGTAGAAATATATACATAATTTTCCTGTCAAGTGTTTGGCTTTTAATAAGCTCCCTGAATATAGTCTTCTAATTCTTTGAGGGAAGCTGCTACAAACTGTTTTACTCTCAATTTGGTTCCAGCCTGAAGTTTTTATAAAAGTAATATTTATAGTATCTCTAGGAGGGGCAAAAAACAACACAATTAAGTTATATATAGTTAACTTACTATAACCCTTCAAAAGAACCATTTTGACTTTGCAGATATCAGTTTGAACATATGCTTTATTTGTTTTCAATCTAAAAAGTGTTAATCCACAATAAATTGTGTACAGCTTATTGTTGTTAATAACTGAATTAGCATTGCAGACAGAGCCTGCACAGTATAGGCAGGTATAGCCAG
The DNA here is from genome assembly GCA_013399195.1 of Dicrurus megarhynchus. Lineage (NCBI taxonomy): Eukaryota > Metazoa > Chordata > Aves > Passeriformes > Dicruridae > Dicrurus > Dicrurus megarhynchus. Next base: position 1,868,247 of record VXAD01004809.1, read on the forward strand.
TATAAATTCCAGCATTTAGTGCTGAGAAGTCAAGAAACAAGAATTAATTTTTACTCTATAGTTCAAGTAATAATAAGCAAGATATTAACTGAAAATCTACACTAAAACTATCTCCACAGTTTCCCAAGTAAAAACAAAAAGATATTCATAAGGATTTAATACTGCTTAATATATAGGAACGGTTGTTGGGGAGCCAACATTTTCACAATAACAGAGGAAGTTTGGGGTGCATCAAAATTCAAAAGCTAATCTAGTTAACCAAACATTCTGCCCACATAATTTCCATTTTTTTTTTCAGCTTCCATACCAAACATAGCTCTCTCCATATGGTTGTCTCACTTCTTAAATAAAAATCTCAAATTCAGTCCTTTACTTAAGGGTCCTTATTTACAGAGAATAATATATACTTTGAACTGCAGCTTTCTTGAACAACTTTCAACAGCATTTCAGCATAGAAACAATATGTTCTACAGATACATAAAGTAGATTAGGTAAATAGTTATTAACATGTTCTTCTCTTTTCAGTGGTTGGTTCTTCCATCAAATGATCCCTACTTTCAGTTTCTCTGTAACCTACTAACTCTATTTTTTTCAATTCCCAAAACCTTGTTTTCTGGATGGGTTTTGTTTTGCTTTTTCTTAAAAAGCTAACAGTCATATTTAATGGAAGGCATGTACACTTGTGATCCTCCTAAGGAGATTTATATGTCACTTCTCCCATTTGTACTCAGAAATGAAAGAATACCTAAATTTATTTTTAGTGGCCTAATTCTGAGAGGTTAACAGAAATACTGGACAAAAACAAAAAACCCACACCAAAACAAACAAACCGAAAAAACCTCTCAGAATTTCCAAGCAAGCAGCTTCTTTTTCATGTAGGAAAACTTTTTTATACTTAGAAACATAGTAAACTTAGTAAACAATAGCAAAGCCATTAGATGCCTATCGCACCCTTCACAAAAGATTTCTGGGCAGGAAAGTTTGTTTCAGAAGCAAAACGTACGGTTTTGGGCAACAGACTTGACAGGAAGAGATTCCATTTCTAAATACCAACTAAAGCTTCATTTAGAACAAACAGCAGATAGACTTTATGGCTAAAGAGTTAATGGCCCAGCTGTTGAGCAATCGTAGCTAATTCAGTAGTGGCATCCCAGACCCGTAAAACAGACAGTTTTAGTGCTTCCCCTGTAACTAAAGGAGATATTACTAAAATTCTCTTAGATTTCATTGCTGACTTTGTTTTCATTTCAAAATCTGTGCAGAGCAGTGGATCTGACCAAAAAAAGCCAAACAACAACCAGGCAGCAAATTTAGTTTAAGAAATTGGTATTCATCAAACCTCAAGCAAAATGCAAAACTAAAATTAATTCCTGGAGACAGCAGAAGCTGGGAAGAGGGGCAGGCCAGAGGGCAGTGGAGAAGAAAGGCTGGAAAGGGAAAGAGCTCGACATTCAACTACGTTATCCAACAACTCCACTTCTAGGATCTGGGCTCCTGATCGCCCATTTGCATGTGCTATTTAACCTCTTTCAGCCCTTCTGGAGCAAAACAACTAGTTCATTGGAAACTCAATCTGTCAATAGCTCTACAGTTAATTCATTTTAGGGATCACGCTGATGGCATTATCAATGAAAACTAGATGGTTTTGACTGTCTTCATTACTTATCTGTTCAACTTCTTATCACTGTACTTCTCTCATATCTTCATGTCACATTGGGAGCGGATGATGTATCACCAAAACTATGACAGCCTATAATCATACTTAGCAAAGTATCTTAATTCAGATACTTCAGGCAAAGCAACACTACCAAAAATCAATTGTATCTTAGGGCCAAAATACAATGCAGAAGAGACCTGAAACAGGTTTCATGAAGCATGAAGGCACCAGCTTTTCCAGGAAAACCCTGACCACTGAGAACACTAGCCATCTTGTGTTGCTTCATTTGGGAACCACTTTTCAAAGAGGTCATGTTTAAGGTAGCTCCTTTCCCTTTCTATTCTCTGTGCTTTCACATCCAAAAAGCCGAAGAACATAAACAAAGTAGGTCAAAGAAATCCAAATTAGAGAGACTAATAAATTTGTGAAAATCATCCTCTTTATGAACACTAGACTGTTCTGAAAGAAAGATATAGCAAGAAAATATATCTTTCCACCACACTTCTCTAACAAGAAGGGAAGTCAGAAGACTACAAGGTGAATGATGGCCAAAGCATTCACCTTTCTACAAATTCCAAAGGGGGCTTGAAGCAGAAATCAAAGCTCTGCATTTCATGGCAGAAACACCTTCAGTAATGCTTGACCATCTAGCTAGAAGGTCTTACTTTCACCTTAAAGCCTCTACTTTATTTTCCTGAACGCTGCTAGGATCCTTTGCAAAGATACTTACCTTTTAATGTTTTTTTTTTAATCAAAAAGTTCATATTCAGCTGCATGTGGTGTCTGATATCAGATCCCACTGACCTTTATTTAAAAAGGAACAGAAAAGTTATTTAATATGTTAGGGAATAAAAAGGGAAGGAGATAGATGCTTTGCTGTTGAACTTCTATGGGCTTCTGAGAAAATGACAAGACTCAGTGACACAGAGATACCCTCATTCTCTGCTCAGGTTCAATTAGCTGAAACTAATTACATTCTCTTCCCTAGAGTAATTTTGGAGGCAAATGGAAGAAAGGTAACTCTTTTTCAAAAAAGGAAACATTCAGAGTCTTGATGATATAAATGCCATTGAAAGGTTTTCTACCATTTTCCCCATCTCCACAAAGCAAAAAATTTTCAAGTTGAAAAATGCAGGAATGTCAGCATAGGTTACTCAAGTTGCAGGTCACTCACAGCTGTGACACGCTCCCTGAGCTGAACTCTACACTCAATTCACAATATGTCCAACTTGAACTTTTTGGAAGCATGGTAATATTTGTTTTAATGACAACTTATTCACATTCCAGTCTTAATTCATTGACTTCTACCAATAAACTCAGGGCACATCAGCTCCTAAATGGAGTAACATTAAAAAAACAAAACACACAAGAAAGAAAACAAACAAGCAAACAAACAAAAAAACCACAACCACACTTACTTTACCACAAAGATGCTGCACATAAGGCAAATTCAGTTTCTGGATCTGTTATCAAGTAATATCTCACAAAGTGAAGAGATAAAAAGTTTGTCCCAAGAAGGAAAAAAAAAAAAAAAAGAAGGAACAGATGCAACTTGCTCTGTGGCACAGTGTATAGCACTTGAAAAAGTCTGGAAAGAAAAGCCTGTAGCTCCCATTTTACCTCACCGAGACAAAATGTGCAAATAGCTATAATCCCCTCTGCATTTGGAGACCAATAAAACAACTGTTAATGCACACAGTATTATAATACATTTAACAGTAAAATGCGCCCATTTGGCTTTCCCTAAGAATTTGAATTTTTGGACTTGGTGCCCAGTCATCTATGTAATTTCTCAGTTCAGCAATATTAAGAGAAGATTCCTACCTTCTGAAATATCACTCTACTGCTCTGATTGAATAAATTTAATTCTCTCCCTCTCCACCCCCAACTAACATGAAACAGATGGAAAATACATTATACTAAAAGCTCTCATAGAATTATTTTCACCTTCAAATATCAATCACTGATTGCAGTGTACTCCTTTACATGCATAACAAATCAACTGAACTCCACTGTGAGAAAAAGTCCAAGTTAGACCTATTGGGAGTCCACTACAGTTACTGAGAAGTCCATTGGGTTTTTGTGGTTGGGTTTTTGGGTTTTTTTTTTTGGTTGGTTGGCTGGATGGGGTTTTTTTGGTTGGTTGGCTGTTGTTTTTTTTCCAGAACAGATGCAATATATGGTGTTAAAAGAACTGAATATGTCTAAGTACCTTTCTGGTACTGTTGCTAGGTTCCCTTCAAGATAATCCTTTAAAATATAGGACTTCCACACCTAAATCTAGTGCTACACACTAGCAGACCGAAGATCAACACAGAGGAAATAGTCTCCTTGTAGATAAGCAAAACAATCTGCAACTGAAAGTTCAGAGGCTCACCTAGTTTTCTCATGTTTATTTCACACAGCTTTAAGATTTTGCTTTAAATTGCATTTGTGAACTCTCTGAAATTTGGCTCTCTTATGTACATGTTAGACCACTGAGGTCACAAGGATTCTTTGGCACTCATATAGTGAGACGTAATCAGTGTACATCCAAAAGGAAAAAAAAAAATTAACTCAGTTTGAAAGATCAAGCAATGAAGAGGGAACACATGGGACGTCATTTTCCAGGTTATGTGTTTCACCACTCACGACTGTTTTCTTCCTTATCCTTCCCAGCACTACAAGTTACTTCCATTCATTAAAAAAAAAAAATAAACACCTCCAGTACAGAGTTGTGTATAAATCAAAATTCAATTGTTTTAGTATCTGAACTCAATAAATTTCACAAACAGGAGAGGAGCTATATGCAAAAGGAACACATTATTCAATCACAGACAGCCAATCAAGCTAGTGTAACACAAATGAAAATCCCTGCTGAGTTACAGGGTGAAGAGCTATTTGGTACTACAATGTGGCCATCTACTCCTACCTTTCCTACAACACAGACAGATAAGGTATTATTCTGTATCTTTAAAAGACCATGCTATTGTGTTAAGTTAATTCAGCAGAGCTTTAGCAAGTGAGAGAGAAGAATCACAGACTTCTGCCCATCCTGACAGAGCACAATGCTTTTTGCCCTGAGTAGTCCCAAAGAAGTCACGCAGCATGCCAGGTACAAAGTATCTGCAGAAGTGAGCCCTCAGACAGGGCTATAAAAGCTCTGGGTTAAGAAGCACACACCAACTTGCTTCTGCTTGATCTGTTACACAGCTTGACAGCAACAGATAGCCAGTTGCATTAGTGTCAATGTTCAGATAAGTTTCTCTCAATATCTGTCACAAAAAACAGACTCAGTATCAGTGTGCCAGCTGTATTACCGGTCACTACATAGTTGATCATACTTAATACCATCCTCGAGCCCAGACAGGACACACAGACAGCAATTACAAGCATGTGCCACAGTCAACCAGATCGTTCTGACTCGGAGCTGCCAACTCAGCGTGCACTCGACGAGTGCCTGCCTACCACCTTTTCCCTCTCAAACACATTAGCTTGCCTCAATATGGGGCCAGAGTTTGTTTTGAAACTCTTAACAGGATCACTGAAAGAAAAGAGGAAAAATACCATAAATGATCCTCTGGACTGCTTCCAGAGTAGCGTGTTCTCCTAGCGATTGCTTTGGAAGCAAGCCAGAAATGGGAAGTGTTCTTGCAAATGAGCACGCCACCAGGCTCAAGTACAAGTTATCATTTAATTCTTTTGTCAACATCAGCATGGTTAGAAATTAAGAAGCCTGTTTAATAAACAGGTTACTTGAATTCCAGTTACCAAACATCACTTTCTTCTCTATCCATCCCTGCCATGCTCACTCAGCTCATGTCCCCCACCCCCTTCCTAACATACACTGGGGGATTTTTGGATACTTTCTCTCCCTTATTGAAAGTCAAATAAAATTAGTATATTAATTACATCAATGATAACTAGGTCTGTAATCAAGAGCAAGTTAACTAGAAAAAGGGAAAAAATCAGTCACTCAGAAAAAAAAATTCTAAAACCTCAACACAGACTTCTGTGGGACACAGCACTTAATATTTTTAACAGACCTCTAATACAATCTACTGAATGGTTTTGTCGGGGCAGTTTTTCACATCACAATTACTCCTAATGAGATCACCCTCTGCAGTGTATAAGACTTCATCCCTTCCCAACAGAACAATGAAAGATTTGTGTGGAGCTACAAAGGCCTCAGATCAACTCCACTCATTTCACCTTCTACGGAATTTCCTCGTAAAAACTTGTCAAAAGCAGAACTGTGTTTTTTCATGAGGACAAGCTATTAATAAAGAGATTCATTTACTTTGTTTTAGAGTGTCCCTAATCCTCTGCAGGTTTTGAAGTCCTCACACAGGCACCTCAGACTCAGTGAGTGCTGCCAGCTTTGTTTTGGAGATTATGTATATTTCTCCTCTTCATAGATTCGTAGGGTATTTTTTTCCAGTTTTTCACTGACAATATTTCTCACCAACAAATGTCTGCCTATCCTGAAATAAACATATGGAGATATATAACTCCTTGTGTTATCTTGTGATAAAAATAATAGACTTTTTATTAAATGTACATGCAAATACCTGTTTTCAAACAAACTACAGGTTCTCTCTTATTTTTACTGGAAGCAAAGACAATAAAATATTCTTTTCCCATGCTAAGCAGAAATGTCTTATGCCTGTAGCCCCAGTGACAGCAATGCTAATATATATTCTAAATATAGAATATATAGAATTATTAGTATAATTCTAAGAACATGGTTAACTGAATTAGTCTCAATCAGGAAGTACAACTCAGTAGTCTCTGGTCTGCTAGTATTTTAAATAATCAGAATGATCCCAGTGCAAGCCAAAAGTTTAGAGTTAGTTTTGTGCAAAAAAATTATAGAAAGGAAATCATACTTTATTCTGAAAATCTGATATTCTGTTTGAAATATCTACCTTGTGTTAGAATTTTTACACACTTGACACAAATCTCTAGATTGGTTTTGATTTTGTGGGTATTCTTCTCATTACTAACCACACCCCATTCTGTTTACTACATCCATTTTAGTTTCCTTATAATTCTGTCACAGATCATGTGAAACAACAAACTGTTCACCTACTCATACCTGACATTATTGATACAATGTTCTTTGATAGGTATGACTTACTCAGCCTTACCAAGAGGTACAAGAAACAACACCTTAACCAGTTCATAATGTTAGTCCTGAACCTATCTTTATACTTCTCACAACTTCAACTTTTTTTCTTTAAATTTAAAAGTGCATTATACAACCACTGATTTTCACAATCAGACAGAATGACTGATTTAAATTAACCAGTGTGAACTTTACAGATTGAGGATCTGAAAACTTTAAAAGCAACTGATGAAACATTTCTCTTGAAAAAAAAAAGGAAAAAAAAAAGGAAAAAAAAAAAGAAAATCTGGTAGAACATGGCCTGTAATTTACAGCAAGTTGTGTGTTTACTTACGTTCACACGTGTCTCCTTTCTGCTGGTATCCTGCTTTGCAGATACATTTTCCAATAGGCACTAACCATTCTCCCTCCGCGCTACAGTGCATCTTCGGCGAGTTCTCCGCCTCCTCCTCCGCACTGCTGACACAAGTTCCTCGCACTTCAACTAAAGAGGAAAACTCTGAGCCAGTCACTGTGTCAGGAAAAATAGCTAAGTTCTCAATGATGGACCAGCACTTCTTGTAGTAGACTTTGACAGAGACCAAAGCAATGCAGGCCCCTACGTCCTGAAACGCAAGATAAAATCCTTTTTTGGACAAAGGTCCAATTTCTCTCACCTCTGTGTTAAGTTTCATTTTTCTCTCCCCAAGATCACCCTGGGTAAAACTTTCATCTGCTGCAATAGTGTCTATTTTTACATATTGGTTTTCTCGGATATTCCTGCCAGTGTCGTAGTCTGTTTCATAATAATACAAGTTAAAAGTTTCTTTACAAGTCCCCAGAACTCCAGGAAGACTGTTACAATCCCTCAGAGTGAATTTCAGTTCTACAAAAATCCTTTGTGCATTGCTTTTTGCAATCCAGTTAGTCCGAAGCCAGTTGTTTTGGTTTGATTCCATCACCTGGCATACCTGGTATGTTCGTATAGGAGTGTAGTTTTCATCCAGTCCACTAATTTCTTCCCACTAAAATGACAACAAACAGTTAGTAATAAACAAGAAGCATGTCACCAGATATAACTACTGTGTATTTTAAAAAGCTTCACACAACTCATGTCTCCCTTCTTTTTAACAGTAAGTTATTGCTAAAAATACTTTTAAGCACCTAAATGAAGAAAATATATATTAATGCAGGAGTAGGCTCTCTCTCCCTTCATGTCTTTCCCACATACAATTTCTAAAAATCATTGTCATATCATGGGCACAGTTGCAAAGGGGCAGCTTCAGAAAAGGCTGCTTAGCATACTAGGTTCTGATTTCACCCTCGGCTCACACATTTCTTTACTCACAATGGTTCTGAGTAAGCAAAGACTTTCTTCTTTTCCAAAGAAACCTAACATCAGTGAAGTCTTAGAAATTGAAATTGCTTAGCATTAGAGTACATAAAACTTGTGCATGTAAAACTTCTGATGAAACTTGCAGTTGTACAGAAAGCATGGAATCAGGTCCTGAAATTTGTGAGTCAGATGATTCCCACCCCTATGTGACCAAAGTAGCATAAAGAGAGCAAGAGAAAATGGACAGAATTAAAAATCTGAAAGCAAGAAAACATTTTGGTTGTCTCCATTTCATTCAGTCCACCTTCTGTTTTATCTGCAAAATGAAAGGTAAGTGGCAGCTCCTCCTCACCTCACCTTTTGTCCAGTGGCTGCACCCATGTTAGAAGGGGCAAACTTCATTAAGCTAGGAGTTCAAATGAAGCATGAGACTACATGCAGAATTAAAGACAACCCATATGACTGAAAGTTCACTGGTTCAAAGCCTGAGTTTTGTGGATGTTCCCTCTTTAGGCCAACTGTGTAATGAGCTGGTAAGCCTTTAACAATCCCAGAGTCTTTAACAGCCTCTGGTAGCGTGGGAATTTGCATCTCCAGCAATGGCAAACCTTCCACTGAAATCAACCAGGCAGATCTGCCCAGGTGTAACCAAAGCAATCCTTGTCTCTCACCTCTTTTCACATTTATTGTAACATTTCAGTGCCTGCAGAAACTGCAGCTGTAATAAATTAGAGGCGGGGGGGTGAGCTATCGACACCCCAGGATACAGGCAAGCCATTCTCTGGATGGCACTTAGCCCTCTGGCCCCGTGTCAATAATGCACTTAAGCTCATGCTTAAGATCAGTGACTGTACTTATGAGCTTAATGGTAAGCACATGCTTAAGTGCTTTGTGGGACTCGTATAGTCGGCACCTCTGCAGGATAGAGCACCCACTGACATTCCTCACACCGGCAACCAAACATAGAAGGCATTGGTTTCCCAGATCAGGAGCCACACAGTGTACATTACTCTGTAAGCCTATTTGACAGCAACTGAGACCATTTTAATGTTGTTGTCTGTTTCAGGAAAAAGCAGATGTGCCTGAATTGATGCGGGAAGTTATCACCACAAAATATATCACAGCTGCACATGCTGAAATGCACAGAAGTTGTAGATATCAAAGCAAATTTCAAGGACCTACAGTTAATACAGATGAGATACATACATGGCATTATACATACATATGGTATAAAACGATTGAAATAGATTATTAAATGCTTGTGGAGTTAACTGAAGTGATTGCATATGGAACTGTATTAACCTCTGAAAAAAAGAAACTCTATCTTCATAACAGATTTACTAGAGCTGAATTAGTCATTTTTGTTCACGTCTATAAGAGTGAGAACAAACAAGAAAAAAAGGGGCCCTGAACTGAGAGGGTTTTGGCTATACCACAATAATAAAAAAAAAATCTCCCCATTAAAAAAAAAAACTTCCATCAAGATGACAAAAAAGGCATAAAGCCTAAAATTTTGGTGATTTTCATATTCTCCATTCCATATCAGGCAGTGCTATGTCCTTTGGGGTTTCTTTGAGATGGTTTGGGGGTTTTTTGTTTTATTTTTTATTTTGTGTAAGCATTCTTCCCTTAAGACACCAAGCCAGATTCTGCAATAAGATATTCAGTAAGGCAGTGCATTGTATCTTTGACATAGAAGTAACTCTCGTGCACCACACAACAGAACTAGTCTCCTTGAGTTTTGATGTGGACTGTTCCATGAAAACAAATCACCATTCCCCCCAAAAAAACCCAACAAACAAAAAAAAAAAGCAACAAAGATCAACCTACACTGCCTGTTACAATACAAAGGAGTTTTCTCAGAGTAAAAATCCCACTGTGTGAGACTAGCTAGAATCAAAGACATTCTTATGTTACAGTCAAGGAAAATAATACAAAAAACTAAATTCACACAAGAAGCACTACTTTTTGCTACCCCTAGCATTAAGCACTGGAACTATTTTTCCATATTTTCCCAAAGCCAAAAAATTAAGGAAATATGATTTATGATGCAATTATGTAATCAGAGCACTCTGCAAGGAAAAAAAATATATCAGTACTTCAAGATGTTGTCACCTATGGCAGCTGAGGTCACCATTCATTGAAGTCTTCTTATAGTGATCAATTTCATAGAAAGAAAACACTTTTCTTTGTCCTACTGCAAAATATGGTGATATACATGCAATTCTATTTGAATGTTCCCTCTTCTATTGGTTTCAATTTATGGTATTTTAACTTCTTAGTTATCTTAACAGTGTTAAATGTAGCATTTGCAGTTGAATGAGGCATTTAACTAATGTCTGACTGATATATTCTGTACTGTGATGATGCATTAGTTTCCCTCAAAATTTTCTGTTTATTCCCATGAAGTCTTTATTGCATAGTAAATAATTCAGTAATTAAAACTAGAAAAACATTTATTTTCAAAATTACATTATTAAAATGGTACTTTTATGTTAATTTATAGGCAACTTTTTCTGAACATATTCACACATACAAATCTAGCCATTAGTTTTGATTGACTTTTAGTTCCTGACTGAAATCGGCTTCTACCTTTGAAACTTGCCTTTTACTATTTGTTGAATTTGACTCTACTTTCATCTTTCAGTACGCTGACATGTGTAACATGGGTTGACATGTCTTTCATTATCTACAGGTTAGCTTAATATAAGTGCCACCAAGCTAATCTTTCAAACACCTCTGGTAAAGGCTTCAATCAGTGCAAAACTAATGCTAATGCTGAGGTTATTAGCCATCATACACATTGAGCCTGTATTACATTCTCTCTGAAGTCCTTAGATTAGTTTCCAGTTTATGCTTGCATCGATACTACAATCTTGCTTTTAAAGAACGACACTTTCACATTTTCATTCTTCTTATTTAAAGGATTTGTTACACTTTTATATCCCTACTCACACTTCATGCTCTTCTGGCTCCAGACTTCTTAATGCACTGAAGATTAAGGGACTGATCCCCCAAGTTCTTGTTCGTGCAAGGCGTCACAATAGATTCAGCAAGACTGTTTCCATGAGCAAGAACTGTCCATATAATTTATGATTTGTCAGACTGAGTTCATGTAGGACTGAGTTAAGGTAAGACAGTATATCCATTATATCTTTCTGAAAATGTTCTTCCTCAAGGCTTGAGGAAGAAGAGGTTTTTCAACACTTTTAATTCAGACTGAAAGCAGCAGTTCTCAACTTTACAGATATAATAAATAAGACACTAACACTGATGTTTATGAACATCTCATTTTTTATAATGATGTATTTTACAATGGTACATTTCATAGAGTGCCATGAGATTCATTTGTATGCAAGCTGGAGGTGGCCTTAACCACATAATTCGTGCCTAGTTCCAGATATTGAGCTCCTCAAGACTTGGGGATGTTTCAAGTTTGGAATGTCATTTCAAACACATCTGCAATATAAATGTTTTTATTTTAGAGCACTTCAATCTGTGCTATTCAATTACAAAGAAAACATCGTAAACATATTTATGATCACCCATTCTACAGAAAATGAAAAACATATTTTTAGAAAGTTTCCACACAGAAGCAGATCTGTTGTTTCTAAAGGAAGAAAAAAAAGTGACTTAAAATACTGTGTTACAAATATACAGTGTAATCCTTTGTACAGCACAAAGAAATACACAACAAAACATAAAGGTACCAAAAGTTTCCAAAGGGCTACTTGCTTTTAATTAGCTTGTACATTTGTACACTGTAACCTGAGGTTTCATTCTAAAAATGAAGAAGCCATAAACACTTGGTATGATTACTGAGAGAAATATGAGGGGAAGCTAGTTTAAAGCAGGTCTTTCAACTGCTTCAGTAAAATAACTACTCATCCTTAGGAACTTAAGTTTTGCCTGTAGTACTTACCCCATTGGGAGGAGAGGAAATCCATTCCAACTCTGTCTGTTGTGCTTTAGAGTCCAGCAATATTACTAAAAAAAAGGAAAAAAAAATGAAATTCCACAACTTGTTAACTATAACACGGGGGGATATAAAACTAAGGAACAAAATAAGAATTTTAAAAAGTGATATAATGAATATAATTTTTGTATGGATTAATATTTCTTCTTCATATTATTAAAAAAATTGTCTGCATTTATTTGTAAATAGACAAATTATGCACCATTCACATACAAGCAGATATGCATAAATCTTTACAATTTCATTGCTTAAAACAAAGTGAGGGGTTTTTTAGTGCTCTGAAGTGCTACTAATCAGTCATTAAGATGCATGCTCCCTCCCTCTCCTTTTTCATAGGGACATTTTCCATATGCTGGGTATTACAATCAGCTTAAAGCGCACAGACACAAACATTTCAACACATTTCCAAATTGATTTAGACAGGACTGGTCTATACCTTGCCGAGAGTAGCACTGAAAAAGCAATGGTCTTTTTTGAGTATCAAAGTGAAAAATACTTCCCTTTGGTGATAAAGCAATAATTCTGCAAATAAATGACAACCAGGAATACAGAAAAAAAAAAAAGACTCTGCAATTACCTCATACCTCGCATACACAAAATCAGATTAATTCACTTCATGGTAATAGCTTCCTAAAATCTTCATGCCATGGTGACATTTATAAACAAAAATGTATCAGTTCTAGGAGCACCACAATTATTTTCAGCTAAATGTAACCCCACCTCCAAAAGTGGTTAATCACAGCCTAATAAACCCAACTCTTTAGTAGAATTCCTAATTTGAACCTATTCCATATATCTTTAGCTATAAAGCCATTTTTAACTTTATATATAGCATTTATGCACTAAGATATTTAGATGTGTGACGTAAGGGTGTAACTTGAAGCCACCTTTGTCAGGTCTATTGAAACAATTTTAATTCTGGCTTTGGTTCTTTCTCCAAGCAGTATTTAACACAAAATTTCAGTGAATTACTAAAAAGATAAGATGCCTAAAAAAGTTATTTCATACAGTAACACACGGAATGTTAGCTGAACACAAAACGGTAGCTTCCAGGCCTGTATTTCAGTAATGAAGTGGAACTACTCATTAAGGAAGTCTGATAGTCTCCCTCTAGAAAGATTACCTGCTTATGTCATTAAGGTTGGATTCAAGGGGCTTTACTTTGTAACACTTTCTTTAGAAAAGCAGGTGGTGTATGTGGTGGCTTGTTAAACAAGAGCACTTACAATGGTACTGAAAAAAAAGGTACCACCAAAAATTTAACCGTTTCAACACCAGCACAACACACTCTGGCTGCAATTCATCATACTTTTTATTTGGCAGTAATTCTCCATCACGTAGCAACGGGTAAGCACATCAGAGAAAGACAAGATAACAAGCAAACAAAACAAACAAAAAGAAAACCCACAAAGAAACAAAAAAAAACCCAACACAGAAACCCCTGCTCTGCAAACACCCCTGGCAAAGAAATCCTGGCGTTCCTTCTGGCATCCAAAGTTACCGGGGAAGAGCTCTCCAAGCCACTGGCTGCTGCCCTGCTGCCCGCCCGGGGAGCCCCGTGGCCGTCACGGCTCGTTCAGCAACGCGGGGAAGCGATGCGGGGGGACGGCGCCGCGCCCCGCGCACCCCGCCGGCAGCCGCGGGGAATCCGCAGCCTCCTGCGCTCCGAGACCACTGGGACCCCAGCGCGGTCCCTCCGCGGGGGAGCTGCGGGCCGCGCTCCGCGGCGCGGCGGAAAGCGAAAGGAGGCGGAGAGGCGGCGGGCGAAGCGCGGGGGCGCGGCCGCGGAGAATGGGCTCCGCGGGGCTCCGCGCAGGCGGGGAGCAGCGGCCTCTCGCCTCCGCGGGGAGCCGCAGTCGCGCTCCGGGCGCTGCGCGGAGCTGCGCGCAGGGGGCCGCGCCCCCGCGCCGAAGAGCGGGGCTTGGCTGCCGAGCAGCAGCGGAGCGCCGGTCCCGCGGCCGCCCCCGCCACACCCCCGACAGCCGCGGTTTTGGGAGGAAGCGCCCGGGACAGCGACCCCAGAACGGAGCCCCGAGCTCTCGCAGCCACGGAGCGAAGGGACAGCCCTCTCCCCACGTCTGCGCTTGCCACGAGGGTCCCGGCCGCTGGCAGAGGGCTCCGCAGGTAATGCGGTCGCTCCCTCGCTTAGAGAGACAGGCGGACCCTGCCCCGTTCCTCTCCAGCATCTCACCGCGGCTTCTACTGAGCTACAGAAGGGACACTCAGAAAACTTTTCAGCCTTTTACCCCTCCCATCCCCGTTCCGTACTAGCGGGGAGGAGTAGGAAACCACGCGGGGCTGATGCCGCCACCGGCCCTTCGGCGGGGCCGGCGGTGAAGCTGCAAAGTTACTTTCTTT